>JAOVYU010000042.1:17498633-17509400 GCA_025674565.1 Synodontis membranacea
GCACAGTAATATCATGGTCAGCAAACCATTCGTTAGTTTTGGCACCTTGGGCAGGTGCTGGAAAAGGAAATTTTGACATTAGACTTGATAAAACACACCAGCAGATGAAATGGCACCCCAGGTCATCACAGGCTTTAGACACTTCATACTGGACTTCAAGCATCTTGGATTCTGTGCCTCTCCACTCTTTCTCCAGCCTCCAGGACCTTGATTTCCAAATGAAAAACAAAATTTATTTTCATCTGAGGATTTTGGATATCTGAGCAGCAGTCCAGTTGGTTTTCTCCTTAGTATAGTTGAGACACTTCTGACGTCTCTGGTTCAGGAGTGGCTTGATATTAGGAATGCGACAATTGTAGCCCCTTTCCTGAAGACGTCTGTGTATGGTGGCTCTTGTTGCACTGACAGTGAAGTTCTCCCAGGTTCTTGAATCGACCTTTTCTTCATCCCTGTTGCTTGTGCACCTTTTCCTACCACGCTTTTCCCTTCCAGTCAACTTTCCTTTAAAATGCTTTGATACAGCACTCTGGGTACAGCCAGCCATTTCAGCAACGACCTTCTGTGTTCTCATGATTGTGGTTGCGTGTACTGAACTAGACAGAGAGATACACAGTGTTTATACTGTTTGAAAAGTGATTGACTGAAACTCAAAATATTCTAATAATTTGAGATGGTCTTATTTATATTTTTGAGCTGTAGGCCACAATTATCCAAATTTAAATAGAATAGGCTTGACACATTTTAGTTTATGTGTAGTGGGTCTAGAATATATTACATTTTTACTTTCTTAAATAACTGAGGGAAAATATTGTGCGGTTTCATCAATGAAAAGTTAAATTTATGATGGCACATAACAGCAAGTGCTGCCACCGTTTTATTCTTCTTCTTCTTCTTTTTTTTTTTTGAAGAAATAATAAAAAAAAAATCCTGTCTCATGCATCGTATCGCATTTCCTGTTCGAGTTTTTATGTTTTTTTTGTTTTTTTTTGTGACAAAACGCGCAGTGGTTTGAAGACATGAAGGGGATTCCGATTAAAAAAATCTTTTGTGGTAATATGTAACCCTCTGAAGCCGATCAGTCATGTAGTGTGAAAACCACAACAACGTTAAAATTCACGTTTACAAGACACCAACTGTGTAGTGTGAAATGTACAGTAGGGCTGAAACTAATTATCATTTTGGTAGTCAAATAATCTGTCATTTATTTATTTATTCAAATTATTTGATTAGTCAATGATCATTTCTGTCACTCCCAAGATATTTGCTTCCTGTGGGTGCGGCTCATGCCAACTTATATAGCTGTGTCGAACCTACTCCACGTCCTACACCATAGTCTGACATGCACCTCCACAAAAATGTAACTGCACGTCTGAATATTAAATAAAATTTCAGTATGGAGTAACTGTTCTTCTAGTGGAAAATAGTCTGGACAGTATGTTCCTAATAAAGCGGATTGTGAGTATATGTCCAGAAATCCTATCCTGTCTGAATAGTACTTTAGCTTTTCTTGGCTAAAACCAGGTATTGAATCATAATATGGATTCTTTCACAATCTGGGAAAATGTTGCTGCCTACAATACATTATGTCCATTGTCTTTTTAAACCTTGTGTTAATGTATAAAATGTCATAACTTCTAAAATAAACCGATATTTTTAGTGAGCTCGGGTTTGTAAGTTTTACTGGACAACAGTTTAGTTACCGGTAGTTCCTCAGTGATGTGATGTTCTTCAGTGGTGGCCATGTGTTCTCTGATAATTGCAGCTATGAAACTCCAGAAGTGGCTCTGAACTGCGGCATGATGTTGAGAGAGTGTCTCCGTCACGAGCCCTTGGCCCGCACTGTTCTCTTCTCTGAGGACTTCTATTGCTTCTTCCACTATGTGGAACTATCCACGTTTGACATTGCTTCAGATGCCTTTGCTTCATTTAAGGCGAGTCATTTTATACAATTTACCCATTTACATTACTGCCAATAAATAAAAGCAGCTGAGCTGACACATTTATTGCATGTTTTTTATTTTTAGGATCTTCTAACAAGACACAAAATCATGTGTGCGGACTTCCTGGAGACAAATTATGACAGAGTAAGCATAACTTTCCTTCGATTTCTGTAAAGATTTTCATTCTTTAGCGTATAATTCAACCATATACTAAAAAAAAAAAAGGTTACTAATGATTTATGGTGATCTGTGAGGTTTCCAAGAAATACATCTGTGCATGTGTATATTATTTTGAACCTTTTCCAGGTATTTACAGAGTACGAAAAGCTGCTGCATTCTGAGAATTATGTCACCAAACGACAGTCTCTAAAGGTGAGGGCACTTTGCGAACACTTGTTGCATTTTAACCGTGAGGTCAAGATAGAAGTTCACCTGTTTGCACAAACACATAACACATAGCTTCTTTGAAAGCTCAGGTTGCGTGCATGTTTATTCTTTGTGACTGGCTTATCCACATATTTGGGCAAATTTGCATTCAAACAATTCTATGATTGAAACAGAGATGGACTTTGCGCAAGTCATGCTGATGATCCAGGCATGCTAGGATTGTGATTAGATCTTGCTGTAGATAAATCAGCATAAGCCAATTTAAACATCCTGTGAGACAGAACATTCAAATAAGTATCTTCCTATAGCAACTGTATTGTGAACCCACAGACAAATGCATATTTGCTGTTTTATATCAAACACAGCTCTTGGGAGAGCTCTTACTGGACAGACACAACTTTACAGTCATGACCAAATACATCAGTCGAGCCGAGAACCTGAAACTGATGATGAACCTGTTGAGAGACAACAGCCGTAACATCCAATTTGAAGCTTTTCATGTCTTTAAGGTATGTTACTGTTAGCACACTGTCTATGCTTTCTCTGACTAGAAGAACTTTTCCGCTATACAGTACAGCACAGAAATGTTTAATGACCAAGTCATTTTTGGAGTTAGGCAATAATACAGCTATCTCATACAGTGTTAGGTTCGTTTTCATTTTCCTCTATTAATATAGTCTTGTCACTGATATTTATCTCTATTTTACATTTCTTGCTCACAAGCTGGGTAATATCCATCTTTAAATTAGGCCACGTCCCAGACAGCTTCCTTTTTAACGGTTTGGTTCGCTGCATACAGGATAGCATTACTAATTGGCACCACTGTACATGCTACCTCATGCAACACATGACTAATAAATGAATAAATTTAAGATTCAGCGCATGAAAAATATCTGTAAATATTTGTCAATTTAACTTGTACCTGTTATTATTCACTGCATAACCTCCACAACCTGTCTTTACATGGTTGGCATTGTGATGACAAATAACGTCGTGACAGTACCAAAATGTTGATAAGTACTAGGTACAGTATTGAGATTCTTGACAGCAGATCACAAAATGATACGTTGGCCAAAAATAGATAAATACCTAATAATGTGGACAAAAGAGTCATGGAAAACAACCAAAATGCAGATGCTTGGCTATTCATGAAAAACAAGTAACTAAAAAATTCAAAGTTTTTTTTTAATTTATCATGTTCGGAAATCGGTTATTAGAGACACGGGCACTAACCAATCAGCAGTCGGGAGGATGTTGCTGTTGTCAGTAAGTTCTAATTAAGCATTATCACATGAGCAAAAGTGCAGTTGTACTAAAATATCAGCACAGCTGTGTTTTGGCCATAGGCATGAGTGGTGCAGATAATCACAGCTATAATGATATTCAGTGTACATGATTGCAAGTGCAATATTGCTTTTATATAGCAGTTTTATTAATATTGAAATTATTATTTTGATTTACTGATATTTTGGACACAATATAGCCAAAAACTTACTGTAAAAAGTTTTTGCTCTGCAAACGGAAAAAGATCCTGAAGAAGCCACTGTTATTTCTACATTCTCTTTAAAGGTGCATCCTTTAAGCAAATTGGCTTTCCTTCTTCCTTTTCATCGTCATCTTTCAAACCGTCATGTTTTAAGTTATAGTCATGAAAAGTGTATTGTTTGCTATGTCCACTGATGTCCCTAACTCTACTGTAGTATCAGTTTCAGTAGGATTCTTGCTAGAATTGTAATTTTATGTAGTGCAAACAGACAAAGAGTGAAATGTCACGGTATGGTTACACTAAATGTAAGCACTCTTAGAAGGCCACTCGTCCAATTTAATTAATGGACTGGAACTAACTGTTAATTGTTAGTTATATAGGTGATCGTTATACTGTAGCTTAATGTTGTATGACCTGCTCTGTGCATTTACTGTTCATCAGGATTGTTTGACAAAGTTGTGGTGTTTTTGTGTTTAACATCTTGTTTCGAACATCAATATTTTGTCATCCTAAATCAAAATGAGGCTATGTTAAAATGAATTGATTCGTTTGTAATTACAAACTTACAAACAAGAGAGTCACTAAACAAGGAAAGCAATTAATCACTGAACTCCGTAATCAAGCCAGAGTTAAAGTCTTGACACTTGCCAGCTATATTTCCGCTGGAGGGATTTATCAGTTCTTTTGCATACTGCTTTTATGAAAATAAGAAAAATGTGCGAAAAATAAGTCTCACTCTTTTTTGAGCTTGCCTTTTGCACAAGTTGAGAGCATCACTGAACTCATCTGAATCTAATGTAGCATGCTCTGTTTCGTTAACTTACAGGTAGAATACAACACCAAATTACTGCCGGCTTATTAAAAGGTCCCATGCTATAGTATTGAGGAATAATGTGTGTTGAGGAATAAATACTGGTACTCAACTTCTTGGTATCTTGTAGTCTGTATGTGTCTATTAAGTTGATGTCACTGGCCTCAGTGAGGGTCTTTTTTTTTTTATTATTTTTTTTTTTTAAAGGAATGCTAACCCTTAAAGATTTTGAGAAGGATTTCTCTTGGGGAAAATGGGCAGTAAAGGTCGATTAAGGCACATTAAAAATCTGTACTGGAATGCTGGATTGTCATAGGTGTTTCGTTGTCCCTCATTTTAACCAATGTGATGCTGGCTTGATTAACCTCAGGTTAAATTTAAACCAGCTTTATTTCCTCTTGTGTGCTTATCAGGTGTTTGTGGCAAACCCAAATAAGACACAACCTGTTTTGGACATCCTTTTGAAAAACCAATCCAAGCTGGTGGACTTCCTGAGCCAATTCCAAACAGACCGCTCAGAGGACGAGCAGTTCTGCGATGAAAAGAACTATCTCATCAAGCAGATACGAGATCTCAAGAGGGCCACGCCACCGGAGGAAGCATAGGGGACAAAAGAACAGGACTGAACAGTTGGGATGGTGGCATTTTATGCAGTTGAGGAAATAACAATGAAAGACAGGCCTCTCTCAGATCCTATTTCTTTGCAGCTGACCTCCAATATGTGCAAAAAAAATGTTGTAGTCAATATGTGCAAACTGCGTTTTTTTTTTTCCTTTTGCTTAGGAACAAGTGTGAATTTGCTGTGTGAAAAGCAAGAGGGACCTGAGCACTGTTTATACTCCAAATCCTTTCTCCCTTGTGTGTGAAAAATTCTTTTGATACATTATTTTGAGCCTTCTAATTTTCTGACATGAGTCTCTCAACAGCGCCTGACTGTGAACTCTGAGTTTATTTTATCTATGGTATGAAAGCAGTTTAAGTAATTACTCAAAGCCTTTCCAGGGCACTTAATTATTTTGTTTCCTTTTAATGAACCTGGAACTGAAGTTCTTAAGGAGGAAAGTCATTTCACAGTCATTTCTACAACATTTCAATGTGTTTTTTTCCCCTCTTAAAGCTGTTTTAGGGGTGCATTAAAATCAAATGTTAACAAAGCATTTGAAGTAAAGGTGTATATCACAGGTGTATATCACAGGTATGTCAGATGTCGTGAATTTAGAAAGTAAGGCACTTTTTTTCTGTCAGCCTTGTCATAATAATGAAATCACTTTCCGTTCTCCACAGAATCCAATTGGGAATGTTTTTTTTTTTTTTTTTATTTATTTATTTTTTTATAAATCTTTCCAAGGAGAATTTCCAGCAAAGTTTGAGAACTTTATAGATTTGCTGTCCCATTTCTTGTCATGCGCTCACGTACCTGAGTAGTTATAAATAGCATTGTCTTTATACTATTATTCTGATTTGGTTTGGTCAGCAAATTATTTTAACTGGATGTGAGGCTATTTAAGATGTAGACTTTTAAAATGGGTGTTGCATTTATTAGCTGTGAAACTGATTCTGGGTTTGCTTATTTCACTGATATACACATAACATGTGGAACATTGACCTCTTCTCGTACACTGTAAAATTGTAAGAATGATGATTACAGCTCCATGTTTGATGCTTTTAAGGTGCTGCATTTTGAATTTCAGCCTACGCATGTGAACCTAGAGACCATTGAAGCCTTTAACAGATGCCTCCAACACACACAAACACAAATCCCACCATTTGAAAAAAAAAAAACACCATTTTCATACCATCATCTGTACTGTCAACATTGAATGAGTCAAACTGTGGTAATATGTTGTATCATAAGATTGTATGTTTAGGTTCAAATCTATTTTGCACTTTTCTCTACATCTTGGTTGTTGGAAGGTGTTTTGGAAATGCAAATCAGGATTCTACTGAAAAGCCTTCATTGAATTAGTTTACCTTGAGTTCAGCCTTGTATTCAATGTATTCTGTTTGCACAAATTCACCTCTTATATACCTCATAGGTTTTGAGTTGCTAAAGTGCTATGTACTTAAGTGTCCTTTCCCCCTCTTGACCAGTTTTATGTTAAATTACCATAGCGGTAACCTCAATTATGCAAGAAAAAAGTGTGAAGTCTTTTAGCAAATTTTGCCCTTCAGTTGCTGAATAGGATCTACAAGGGAACAACGTTAACTGTGATATGTGCTGGTATGGTACTCTTGAATGTGAGTGTGCTGATATTTTTCTCAGTTTGTATGTAGATATTTTAGTTCTATGAGTTTATAGAGAAAAGAAATCCCTTTTAATATAGCATATAGATGGTGCCAAGACAAGTAGATGTGAACAGCAAGTAGAGTGCAGGGTTTAATAAGATCAATAAAAGTACATTTTTGCCTTCATGTTTTAAAAATCATACAGAGTGTGACTAAACCTCCATCATACCAAGATAATTATTTCTGTACTGAATCAGCACAAGCTTATTAGTTTGTCCTACAAAGTTTAAACCTACATAAGAGTCAAGTACAGGAACCGTAGGTCAAAAATGAATTTGAATGAATTGTTCAGCTAAAGGGTTGATATTAAGAGTAGTGCAGTTTTGGACAGGATGAAAATTTGAGCATTTGTCAGCGATTTTAATAATCAACTGTTATTAACAGTCCATTATTGTTTGGGTTTAGGCTTTAGGATTAGGCCTAAATATATGTTTGACTCCACTTTAAGTTTCCTGCATGTTTTCTGTTGTCTGTTCCACTACATTAGGATTATATATGTACATAAAAGGTTTATTTTAAGAAACAAGTGTGAAGGCATATTGGAAATAAACACCTGTGTGTTTTAAACATATTAATCATTTTTTTTTTTTTTTTTAAAAAGGTAATTGAGAAGCAACTTTATCAATGTAAAGAGGTCACCAGAGTGCTGGTAAAGTTGCAAAAACATACTGCACTTCTCTCTGAAATCCATGAGCAGCTTAGCTCATTTTTGAAAATAAATAAATAAAGTAAATAAAAATGCTGACCTGGTACAGAAGAAATTACCATTTTTGGGGTAAATGCAACTACAATGCTGGACTGAGTATATACACAGACTGCCTCAGTGTTCTTTGCTCCAAGTCCCGGAGGACCAAATTTTCTACAGTTTAGGCCTTCCCAAGCTTTTTCGTAGAGCTGGTTCAATCCTCCAAGTGTTTTAGTAGGAGAAACACTACATGGCTTAAAATGAACACTGGACTTTCTTGTCCTTTGCCAAGACCCAGGTTATTAAAATGCTGGCGTAGGTGCTCTGGATCCATGAGTCCTGCCCAAGCCTCCTCCATCTTCCTCTGCAGCCTCACCACAAATAAATTATTAGCCAAAGGTACAGCAAATGCCATGACTTTAAAACAGAAAGTCATACCAGTACTATAACAAACAGTAAAATCTCTTCTAAAGGTCACTTGACCCATTTTGTATTCGTACTGTACATTAAACATGATGTCTTTCAATTTTCAGCATAGTTGATAGTAGTAGCTGTTCAGAAGTAGCAGTTTCTGACAGCAGTACTGCCTCATTGCTGACGTGTTCATGTTACATGTTTCTTTTGTATATTATTTAAAGAGCTTGATGCCTTCTTGGATTCTTTTCAATACCTTTATTCTTAAACTTTCAGTTTAAGTAAATTCTTAACTTGGAATGTTAATAAATACAGATGTGTAATCTTTGATGCTCCTCAGATACTGCAATTAAAAATCACATAACTAAACTTGAACTTAGTCACTGATTATCATAGTGTTGGTGTAGGTGCTCCAGAACTGTGAGATTTTGTACATGATTCTCCTTCTCAGCCCGGAGTCGGGCCTGGGTCTTATCCAGCTCTAGCTTCATTCTAACCACAGCAGCTTCGTGTTCCAACCTTGGCTGCCTGCACTTGTCTTGCACACTCAATCTTCTGTTTCACCTTCACTGTCATTGATTCATGGGCTATATCTGTGCACTCCTGCCTGGTGATATCTGGCATTGGCTTTTCTCAGATCAGACCTTGGCCTATTTGCCTCCATGGCCTTTTCTTGGCTCTGCTTAGCAAGCTTCCCCAACTGAACACACATTTTGTGAATTTCCGACTTCTCCGAGTCTTCACCACCAATGTTTGACGTGCTGTCTCTTTTCTTGAGCCCTTCAGCTGCTCCTCACTTTCCTCCAGCAGCCCCTGCAGCTGATTTCTCTCCTTTCTCTTGTTGCTCAGTTGCTCTTCAGAAGATCTGAGCTGCTCCCTCAGCCTCCATCTGTCTCATCCTCCTACTTCATTCAATCTGGCTTGTAGAGATGTCCTTCTGGTTTCAGATGCACCTCACTCTCTCATTGCAGTCTGTATTCAGTGTCACACAATAGTTTATCCTGTCTATCGACCCGAGGACTGTCCACAGGATTGTTATTTCTTCTCATTATCTGTGTCCGGTTCCTTCTCTTGGTCATCATCTTAATGCACTTAGATAGATTTGCTTTCTAGAATCAGTCCTGTATCAGCACTTTAGGCAATGCCATGTAGCAAGTCTTGGAAAGTAAAGTGAGGAGGAAACAGCATGCAAAAACTCAGTAACTATGGATTACTATATTCAACAGATCAAAATCAAATCAATGAAACTGTGATGACTAAACTAGTTTTTGTTTCAAAGCAGTATATTTAATGCCAGATTATTTAGGAAGAAAAAGACGGAAGCTACAGTAACGCTTTGCACCATTTATCTAACCTGTTCCGTTTGCGAAATATCGCCATCTAGTGGGCAAGATGTAGAACTAGCAATATCTTTAATCGCAAAATATAGTTTGTTTCTGGTGGCAGCAAACTTTTATATACAATACTACATTCATATAAAAATAAAATGAACGTTGTAGGCCTACAGAAAGTATAATGTACGCTTTGTACATCGGATCACGTTGTGTATAGGCAGTGCAACAGGGTGGCGCTTGTGCAGTGTTGACCATGATGTTCTCTGTGTTTTTACTGCCCCCTGCTGCCCCGACCTAGCAATAACACTTATAAATAATACTTTAGTAATGACAATGCGGTCAGTCTAAATGCGAAACTACACCCATTCGTGTTTTTTTCCCCTCCTGATTTGGATTGAAAAAAAAAAAGGCGATTATTATCTCATTATATAAACATCGAACAACTTAAACTGAGGACTGAGTCTCATAACATCTAGATTTACTTTCAGACTGTCGCACGAGCACATGCACAGGTTTAACACTGCTGGTACTACATTTTTCATTTCTTATTACACTTTTACTATTCTTATTTCAGTTAGGTCCATCAAACCAAATGATCCAGCATTATTTAGAAATACAGATCAGACATAATCGCCTTAAACAAAGGAAACTAACTTGTAAATGCACCAAAGAAATCTGAATCAGTTTTTTGTTCACCAAGTGATTCTTGGTTCTTGTAAGTATTCATGTCTAAAAGGAACATTATTGGACCACCCTATATAAAGGTTACAGAATATAAACCATATTTCAAAGTAGGAAGGCATATTGTTTGCATAAGTTTTCAAGCTACATTTGACACACAAATACAGCAACGTTAGCAATAAATAAGTGACTAGAGTCTGATGGACTGGAGGGAAATCCAGCAGGGAATGTTTAGAGAAACTCTGCCTTTGATGCAAAGCACAATGGCCCTATAGAGTTGTGGGGGTAGGGTTTACACAGGTCAAAGGTCATTTCAGCCTTCCTATAGCTTTCCAGTAATTCAAAAAGGCGCCTAAACCAAAAGGAAATACTCCACCAACACACTTGAAGTGCTTGGTCAACTTTAACTCCAAATGCCTTTTTTTTTCTTACGTAAGAACTGCTTTTCACAGGGCTGATAATTTATGAACTGGTTTTGCTCAACCTGAATTCAAGTTTAAATGAACAGGTTTTGCTGGTAGGCTATATACGTCTTTCTCTTTGCTCTTACCCAACTACCCCCCCCCCCCCCCACGGGAAAAAAGAAAGGAAAAAAAGTAACAAAAGGATGCTCTTCAATTACATGCATGACACAGCTTTTTGTGCACCACCGAGAACTGGAGACATGGCCTCAACATGAAACATCTGCGCACTAGCTGAGCCACAAAGAGGATTAAGATTTGTGTGTGTGTGTGTGTGTATAT
>JAOVYU010000042.1:17510463-17520617 GCA_025674565.1 Synodontis membranacea
ATACACACACAGAGATTTTTATATGGGAAAAAAGATTTGTGTATAATAAAAAAGTCCCAGCACAGCCCAAAGTAGACTTAATAATAATAATAATAATAATAACAATAATAATAACGATTTATTATTATATTTATACATAATAATATTTTTATAACTCCAAGATAGACAAAAACTTTTAAATGAGACTATTACGGATTTACTACCCAAGGATCAGTGATATTACTACAGGCTTCACTATTCCTTACCACAACTCTTTTTTTTCCCCTTTAGAATATAAATTAACTGTGATGGATTGTACTATTTATTTGTCACTTCTTAGGATTTTAAGTAGTTAATTGTTAAAAAAAAAATGAAATTCAGAAATCTAACTGGCTGATCAGGCGTTATAACATACTACGTTATAACGATTGGTTTAGTTTAAAGTCAGGATAAAACATATTATAGAGGAGTGGAAAAAAAGGTTAACTTGGCGAAGCATACCAGGTTGTGTTCATTTGTTTTAATAAGCGGGAATCAAAGAGCAGCCGATATAATTATGCAAATGGAATTGTAGCGGATGTTGTCGTGCCCCGAGTGCAGGGGGCTCTCTCTCTGTGTGTGTGTGTGTGTGTGTGAGAGAGAGAGAGAGAGAGAGAGCGCACTGGGGAGGCGCCCAACACTAACCCAACACATGACCAGACGTTCGCGCCTCTTTTGGATTCTCGAAGATTCAAAACAAGTTTTCGAGGTAATTGACAAATTTAACCTCTATACAGATCTTAACGATCAATTCTTTTTAATTACAAAGTTTATTTCCGCTACTTGCATATTTTGTTAGTGATTTCCTGACTTTAGTATGTGTCCGAAAACTCACCGTGTTTTCGTTGGGGAGGGTTGTGAGGCTTTTGTGTGACAAACCATAGCTTCCATAGTAGACAACATAACAACAGTTAACATGTAGACGAGTGTGTAGTTCCTATAATGCTCATTTTTGCACTATGTTAACAATAATAATAAAAAAAGGTTTTTTAATTAACGGAAGGACAAAAAAAATTAGTTCTCATGTTTTGATTGTTACTTTGATTTTTATTTGTATTTATTTATTTTTTTTTTCAATTTTGTTCCCCCAAAACGAAATATTCACCACCTGTTTGATTTATCACTGGAAAGCTAGACATTAGGAAAGAGAAACAGCAAGAAGGAAGCTATGGCAAGAAAATAACATTTCAACTAACTTGGGCCTACACAAAACGTATCTGTGTGTAGTTCCACCTAAAATAAATGTAGGTAAATATTTTTCATGTTTTATGTTATCAGCTCTAATGTGAGATCTTGGTTACTGTGTTGATCTCAACTCAGTGGGTTTCAGAGGTGAAATCCAATCTGCATTTCAAACTCTGGAGTTCCCTCGGGTCCAGACCCAAAGTGGATTCACAACAACATTCCCTAACTTTGACCAGATTCATCAGTCAAATCCTGGTTATTTTATATAGCTAATATACCAGTCAATCACACTGCTCATAATAATAATAATAATAATAATAATAATAATAATAATAATAATAATAATGTTAAGACATATTTAAACACACTAATTAGGACTGTAGTAAAGTATTCAATAATTATATACGAATATTTGAACATGGCTTTGTTTTGAGATTTGTGTGTTTAGTAGCCTTCTGTCCTTTCAAACTTTTACACCAGCAATTGTAAAACTTGTGGTTAATTGTAACCTCCCCTCTTCCTTCAAACGTGTTGTGCTTTAGGCCACCTGCAACCTAAAACAACACAAAGAGTTCCCATTGTCAAGGGAAAAAAAATCGTACCAGCTTCGAATCTTATTTTCTAATAGTTGTACAATACGAAATCCTGGATAGGTTGAGGATCTTCCACGAGCTCTTCATCTGCAACAATGAGGAGGCGCTTGGAGAGCAGGCCTTCTGCCACTTTATTTATTTATTTATTTATTACTCTGAGGTCACAAGGGAAGTGCCATATTTATATAATTTAAAAAA
The DNA here is from genome assembly GCA_025674565.1 of Synodontis membranacea. Lineage (NCBI taxonomy): Eukaryota > Metazoa > Chordata > Actinopteri > Siluriformes > Mochokidae > Synodontis > Synodontis membranacea. The sequence continues at coordinate 17,512,458 of JAOVYU010000042.1, forward strand.
AAATGTAGTTTGATAAATCAATCAGTTCCTAGTTTTATGACTGGTTTAAGCTTCATGGTTAGATTGTAGATTTGTGTGGGGTTTTTTTTTTTTTTTTTTTGGTTGGTTGGTTCCTTCCGTTTCTCCTCGATGGAGATCCTCCATTTTGATGATGAAGGGCGCTTGGAAAACACGCTGCTGACGAGCTCGAATCCGCTTTGCTTTTTCTAGATAAATGCGTATTTAAAATTTAACCACAAAACTTGGGGGAGTTTTATTTTTTAATTCTGACAGGTAAAAAAATTCACTTGCTTGGAATAGTAATTCCTTAATATTATTCTCCTCCAGTAGAAGATTGGGAAGGCCACGTGACTTTCTATCAAACTCGTACCATAGGCCTGTTTGAGTATCCAGGTCTGTTTTTGCGCAAGAATTGATTTTCCCGCGCTAAATTCTTTAACAAACGACGCATTAAACCTTTGCATTAAGAAAGTCTGGTATGTCTGAAACTGAAAAATGGACTTAAATGGATTCCTACAAAGAAACTTGAGTCACGTGCTTGCGCTTGTTTCATGCTTTGTTGTCGTTTTTCTTAATTACTTTCCCAAATATGATACTTCATTATAGTTAAGTGATTTGGAAGGCCATCGGTCATTAGACTCTACTATATTTAACTATTTTACATAAGAATTTTTTTTATACTAAGTGAGGTGAATTACGCATTATACATCCGAATCAGGGACCTAATGGTGGACATTTAAAATTCACGTGGTTGTTGTTGATTCCATAGTAGGTTTTCTTTCTTTTGCTGAAGTTTTAATGTTTCTGGCAATTGACTTTCGACCCTCCCCCCCATATTTTTAATTATGCGTACTAATATTTTTTGCATACAAAATGTGCACTTTTTTTGCATACAAATAGTATTTTCCTGTGTCGTGCAGGAAAACTAAATTGATCAGCTTATTTTTTTTCCAGACATGCTTTTCCAACACTGATCAACCATATGTTTCATTCATTTTTAATTCGGAGTTTTGGGATTACTGTAATTGATTTGGATGTTTTTGTTCTACAGGCTGTTGGAAGATTCCTGTGGATCCTGCGTCCTATAGGCTATATGCCCCCTAATTTGGAGTCAAGTGCTTAGAAGCAAACTGAGATCATCTGCACGTTTCCTGCTAAGGTGCATCTTGTGTAGTTAGTGAAGTAGTGTAGTATCTACTGCGCTAGGTGCTCCTTCCGGCAGGAGACAGTGTCCATTTAAACGACTGGAAACCCATGTCCTGTGTTGAGCATGTGTAAACCTCCTTGAATTATTCATCAGGTCTGTCCTATTTGGTAACGCACTTTCCAAAGAGTAAGTATTGGCACTCCGTACGTATTGGTTTCGTCGTCCTGGCAGTCCCAAAGTGCTCACAGTGCAGATAGTTTGTGCTGATCTACTGCAGTGTGTGCACTTCATGTATTGCCGGTCATGTGCATCAGGACAGTTGGAGTAACACTGGGAATGCTCTGTTGCACGGCGAGTTTTGCAGGTTTGCATCCAGCTTTAATACAATATGCTGTGCAAATCCATGCAAAACTGGCTGTCACAGGGGAAAACTTCACCAATTAACCTATAACTAAAAATCAGTCATGGCATACTTTTGTGTTTGATTTACGCTGCAATACGCTTTGTAGCCATGTATTTCCCTTCTTAGATAAAGAATGTAAACACGTGCAGTTAGTTGTTTCAGTTGTTTGATGTACACAAACATGTCTAACTGATGTTTTTTTTTTTTGGTCAGTCTTGTTCTTGTTGCATGCAATTGTTTTTGTTGTCTTGCTGTTTTCGGGTGGATGACTTTGCAATTTTCGCGATCGTCGAAATTTTCTCTGAAGAAAAAAAAAATTGCACGGTATCCATCTGTAATCCGCCAGATCACGTGACCCCCCCCCCCCCATCCCCCCCCCAGCAGGATAACATGATTTGAAAAAATACCAGTGGTGATTACTTGTGCTGCTTCTAAGCATCCAAATCAGCCTATTTATCTATAGTGGTATATAAAAACACCGGGTTTATCTAATGTTAAATCATCCCTTTCTGGCACACACCAATGCATTGGCTCCAGTAAGACCACCAGATGGCGGTGTAGACTAGTTAAAAAAAAAAGAGAGAGAGAAAAAAAAGAAAAAGTTTTCCAGGACGATTTGGCTTAAATTAAGGCTCTTCAGTTTTATTTATCCGAAAATATATTATCATATCTGCCAGAGTGTGATAACTATATCTTTACCTACATTACATATTTATTTTTTTCCATGTGAGTTTGCAAGTGATGTCTTGAACAATAAACACATTTACAAAACATTTTTTATTTGTTTGTCTCTATATGTGCACTGCTTTCAGGAAACGATCAGCTGTATGGTATTATATCTAGGTCGTATACAATAAGCCACGGATATCTTACAATTTAAATAACGAGAGCCAGATATAGTCTAAATTACTTGCCTTGATTGTATTAAGAAGTCGCAAATGTAATATTTGAAGTACATTTTTTATTTATTTTTAAAATCTTTTTTAAGAGTGTGGATCTTACTGAATTTAGGACCTATTTGTAGTCGGATTATTTCTAATGCTGGAAGCTGATATATTGCCTCTCGTTTCCTGAGCGATCCTGAGTGCACACTGGAGGGCGATATGATGGCGCGCAGCACGTGCGCGCTTCTATACAGAACTGGCAACCCTTCAGCTGTGGATGCCGCCAATGGAAGGAGAGTTTCTGAAAGAACACATGAAGGAGCATGAAGACTGTTCATGTCAAGCTCAGATCTGCTGTTTAACTCGGGGAGCCGTGCTGACTTAAAAGGAAGGGGAAAACGCAGACCACCAGGAGAATAGTTTGTGGGCTGCTGTGTCCCAACAAGAAGACTCTTAGCCTTCCATCAGAGTAGACTTGACGGAAATCAGAATCAGGACGCGGTTCATGCTGAGTGAGAGAAACATCTACTTTTATTAAGTACGATCTCTGATTTCTTCGCCTCTCTCAATGGCCATGAGCGGCGGGAACTTTCTCGGGTCGTGGGTTTTGTGCGCTTTGTTTCTGCCGCTTTCTGAGCCGAGTGCCCAGCTCCTGAAGTGCCATGAAGTGCGCTCATCCTTCCAGTTTCTCCACCCAGGCACCAAGTGGGCTCCGGAAACACCGGTTTCAGGTAAACTGTTCATACTGGAGGAAGAGCTCATTGGGTTTAAAGACATCTCTAAGCAGCTTTCATAGAAGATCCTATCTTCTAAAAGAGTGAGAAAAATCGAAGTAGCTTACACATTGACCTGGCCACATGGCCACATTACTTTTCTTTCTGTTTGAAATTATTTGGTTTGAATAAACAAATTACTGTTTATTATTATTATTATTATTATTATTATTATTATTACTATTCCTGTTGCTGTAATTATTATTATTATTATTATTATTATTATTTTAAATTTTATTTATTTTATTATTATTATTATTATTATTATTATTATTTCCCTCTGCTCTTTTCCAAGGAGACAGGTTGCAAAATGAGGATAAGTGACGTGAGTCATTTTCAAAGTGTTTAATTGTTTCTTCTGGTGTATTTCCCCAGTTTTTCCAGATGTAGTCTAATAATTCTATCTCACTGTGTAGGGATTGCCTGTATCACCTGGGGACAATTCTAAGTGTATTCCTGTTTTGTGTACAGCCTCTGCTATAGTACTAATTTTACTCTTGCAGCCACATTTTCCCAGTAGAGAAAACTGAGAAGTTTAGATAGACTAATGAACACTGTGGTTAAGTGACCCTATTTGACATCTCCCTTGCTGCATGTGATGATGCCCTGTTTCACCTGGACAAAAAGACAAAGGGTGAAATTAAGCCCACAAAGCAAATTTGGATAGTTTTGCTTTAATTACACCTCGGTTCAAAATCAGACTCAGATGTATTAATGGTACTGGATACTTGTAGTATATAAGCGGTTTCGTTGGTCTCAGATGAAACAGTAGTAATTAAAGTATCAGCAGTCAGGTATTTGTATAATTTGATGATAGTGTGGCTTATGCCATTTAAACACTTACAAAAAAAGTAAAAAACAAAGCTACATTTTGTGTTCATTTACTACGATGAGTACTTTTCTGTTTTAGAGTTGATAGAATAAAATGATTAGAATAAAAGAGCTGACTGTTCTTTAGGAACTAACACAAGACCTTGTGACAGTGGCATTTAATCGACCTAAAGTTCATCGAATTCTTCCCAGTTCTTCATATTTGCAATTTAAATCACGTCCGGCAAATGGGACAAAAGAGCTTGCATAGCCTAGCATACTCCATTACTCTATTACCTCAGAGGAAGGAATATTAACATATGACCCTCACAGGGGTTAGACTGGAATGAAATGGAATAACTTACAGGAACAGGAAACGAGTATCAAAGTGGTCCTACATGCTTGTCCTAAAAGCTTGTCATGCATTATGCATCAACTTGTTGGAGTGGATCCATCGAATATTATCATCAAATATAAACGCTGATGTCTCTATGCACCTGCTGTACAAAGGGAAGTTTGGCAAGTTACCACAAGGGATCAAATGACACAGGTTATGACACCATTGTGATTTATGAAAGTGTTGATAAAGCGGTAAAGTTATAAATATTTCAGTATGTTTAAAAATGTATTTAATTTCAAATTTGTGGCTATGGTGAATTTTATATTTGTTATTATATTGGTATTATTTGGCATTGTTAAATATTTTACAAGAATTGTTGGCTTTCTAAATTTCACCGTTAAACAATTGTTTTTTTCAGGGGCAGTCTTGCAGAGTTCCATGCCGCAGGCAGTGTAAAGTCTTATAAATCCTCGAGAAGCAGAGTCACAGTCTCTGAGTGATTATTGCTCGGCCCTTTATGTGGCTTCTGATTGATTGCATAAACTGGATGCACTCCACATATTGCTTGAAATGTTAGGGGATGCTTGTACCATGTCAGATTGTGCAACGGTGGGAGGCTAATTGCACTACACGTCAGTTATGTGGGGATAAATGAAACTATAATATAATGCAATACACAAAGTGCAGACTGCTGAAACTGAAAGAAAGAAATTGAAGATATTATTTTCTCCCCTCAATTACGAGCAGTCACCACGTATGCTAACAGGTTTGTGAATCAGTAATGGCTGTGTTGATGGTTATGTGAAACATTTCATTGCCTCCCACACATAACTGAGAAGCACGGGTCAGAGTGTTTTAACAGAATTAACCGACCTCCCAAATGGAACTCTGTGGATAGTCTCTGGCGTTAGAGTGGTAAATGAATGCAGAAAACCATAATGGTAATTGAAATGGGAGCAAGTGCAGACTCTATAGTGCAGCTGTTACCGTCATAGGATTGCATTTTTATTCATTTGAGAATTGAACAGACATCAAGCTTTGGCCAGGAGTTCATGCATCAGCGTTAATACTTTGAAATCAGTGTTGCGTACCCCCCTGTGGTGACCTGTTAGTGCAGACACGTTAACAAACTAAAAATGCTTAAAAAAAAACCCCAACACAACAACAATCCCAGAAACACAATAGCAAAAAAAAAGAAAGAAAAAAACCCCCACAAAAACTTGACCCTATCTGTTTTGAGTTTAATGTTGATGTTTGTGCATGCGATTTCGCTGTTGTTTGTTTGGCTTGTTGTCGTGTTTGCTGATTGGCTGTTGCATTTTTGGTTTGTTGTCTGGTTTTGCACTTACAGGCTACTGTAACATACACTTAAACTTACAAATACCCTTTAGCCATGATAAGTACTCAAGCACGACTCTGCTCACTTTCATGGCTCAGCGCTTGAAATGCCGACTGGAAGCTGTGTAGTCATGATCTCGTTGTTATGCTGTTCTCATTTTTCACAGCATGTCTCCCTGGAATATATTCCAACTAACTCCATAGCTATCATTCTGGTAAACCTGAACCCATGTGATGCCCATGTTGCTATGTGGGAAGATTAGTCATGGATATAGACTCATTACTTTGTCAGTACTTTTGCCAGCTTCTGCCTCCAGTGGTGTTCGTGAGTGGGATGAAATGTAGTAGTTTACAAATACAGCCGTTTAACTTTTTTCTGTGGTCAGGAACGAGAACTCTGTGTGCGTGCACTGGCCAGAGATGTGATGCTTAGTGCTCGGTCTGTGCTGGAAGAAGAGGAGGCTGTTGCATAGACACAGCAAGATTGAGCTGAATTCTAATGATGCTGCATGTGGTGGCAAGGGGCACAAAACCAAAAAAGCCAGTGTGGATTTTTTTTAACCTCTCCTCTGCGTTACAGAAGCTTCACACGTTCCAGCCTCCCAGGAAAGGTTTGCACATATTAATGAGAGTTGGATGTCAGAGCATAAAGGACAAATTGGTGTCCTTTCAGGCTTTAAACCTTATACTCACACCGATACGACTTGGCTGAACAGTGGTTAACTTTCTGTCATTTCCTTTCCCTTAATGTGCCACTTCTCTAAAAACGGCAACCATTATGGCCAAAAAATTCCCCAACCCACACTGGTTGTGTTTCTTTTTCTTTTTCTTTTTTAAACGGGCTGCCTTCGAAAAGAAGATTATGATAGAAAAAGGCTTTCAATACTACTGTAACAAGGTCCTCCCACTCTTTAGCAATTAACTAGTAATACAGTAATTATTGGCAATGCAGAGGCGAGGAGGTCAGTTCCAGCTAGAGCCTGTCCTGGGATCCATACAGAGGGAAGAAAGAAGAATCAGCATCCAGCTTACAGCCAAATCAGTCTCTAGAGCAGCATGTGTCATGTAAATGAGAAAAGAGCTGAGTTATTATCCATCTGCATAAATGGATCAAACCATTAGGATGAGATTGACCTCCAACAAGCGGTTGTTTTTGTTTTAATGGCTTTAATTGTAGATGGCATTATGAGAGCACTTGTGGCCCTTGAACACAGAAAGTATTCATCAGTGTTGTTTTCTAGGACATTGTATCAACAGAGACGATGCTTTAATATATCTCATGCATGTATTGGATAATTAATTCCCCGCTGAGCTTAGTTTCACACAAGTCAGAAATGAGACGTTTTATGGCTTTGGATGAAAATGAATAAGAAAGGGGGGGGGGGGGGGCAACTTGCCATTCTTGTGCACGAAACAGCCCTGTGAGTAGTGCGGTACTCTTGGATCATGCGTAATGTCCCTGGAGCTTCTGTAATTGTTTCGTAATGATTTGGGCCAGGCTTTTGGTGAAATCATTTGGAGTTGTTCACGTGAAGGTGATGGATCATGAGCCCTGGCCTGGCTCTTCTTGCAGCAATGGAATTTTCTCGCGATGTCTGAAACCAGACTTTCAATTAAACTATAGATCTGTATAGATTTTCGGGGCTTAATCTGATGATGGTGAGGACTGAAAGGAGGGGGGAAAAAAATTTCTAGTCTGCTTCTTGTGTCCTGACGTTTACTCACTACATGTGCAGACCGAGGTACATACACCCGAAAGACTAAACACTCGCTAGGAAGTTTTTGTCCTGCGGAATTACATTACGTTTCATGAAATAACTTTTAGTGAGCAGGACTCTAGGGGAACTGTCAAGGGACATTCCTAATTGTGTTCATTTGTAATTCATGCCCTTAGTGGTGATGTTTTATAGTGTGCGAAGGATTTTTATAAATCCTTTAATAGCATTTTAAAAATTCACAGAAAGAGCCAGACTGACTGCTACTACAAATAGGCAGTCACATTCGATATGAACTGTTCCACTGAAGACTCTAATCATTTGTTAGGCAGTTTTCACACCTGGTTTACTTGCTAAAGTCTGTTCCATGAGTTTGATTCTTTGTTGAATTGGATCTTTGATTTGGTTCAGTGGGTTTCATATTTTTATGAATCTCAGACATAGTAAACGTGGTGGGGGATTTCTGGATTGTTCTAAAATTTTCAAAACAAGCTCGTGAAGGTTGTTTAGAAGGTCTGAGGGTCATCCAAGTGAATTTTTGTGTGCCAATTCTGCTCCAGGACAGTAACAGTTTTTGAGATATTTCTGACCAATTTCAATTGTTAGAGATGGTACAGCGAAGCAAAAAATATTCCTACAGTTCTACAGTACAGTCGACCCTACGTTTATCGACCGCGGTTAATCCGTTCCAGACTCTACCGCGATAAGTGAATTTCCGCGAAGTAGCATTCTTTATTTATAAATCGAATA
>JAOVYU010000042.1:17532913-17560480 GCA_025674565.1 Synodontis membranacea
GTCGTCCCACTGATTGAAAACACCTGACTCTAATTTCACCTTCAAATTACCTGCTAATCCTAGAGGTTCACATACTTGTGCCACTGACAGATATGTAATATTGGATCATTTTCATCAATTAATAAATGACCAAGTGAATTATTTTTGTCTTGTGTGAAAATCTGATGATGTTTCCGGTCATATTTAAGCAGAAATGTAGGCTGGAGGTACAGTGCGTAAAATGTTTTTATACTGTGTGTCACCAGGAATCATGATGTGCTTTCATTTTTGCTATTCCTAATGACCTTTCGGGATTGAAATGCCAAATATTTCTTTTTATAGACACAGTATGATTGTGCTTACATTTTGCCCTGACCTCCACGCGAACAGATGGATCATGATCTGGGTTCAGGAATCTGCTGTGCATTAGAGCAGGTGAATTAGATTTCTTTTCAGAATATCTTTGGCTGTTTCTCCACACCGCCCCACTTTTCTGACTTTCTAAATAGGTTGTACTGTAATGATACCAACCTAAAGCATTTAAGAGTTCTCTCAGATGTACAATAACTGAATGATCCTTAGGGTGTCTAGAAATTGTCTGCTTTTGCATGCTCTGGGATTTTCCTTATGGCATTTCTTTCACCTGAAAAGAAGGAATTTTAAGCATGTTTATTTAACCCTTTACTTCAAATAAAAATGACAAACGCAGTCATTTAAAGCACATCGATTACAGTGCAGTGGTTTTAGGCACATGCAAAGAAATGCCATAAAGATCATTAAAAAAAAATAATAATGTAATGTAATCATGAAATCTTTCTACTTAAAAGAAAAAAATACGATAATGGGGAATAAACGGTAACAAACTAAACGAAGTCCATATTAGGTGTGATCGTTTTAATTCCTAAAATAAATATCTATAACAAAATTTGTACTAAAATATATATATTTTTTTACAGTACTTTCGGGACTCTTTCGCAGTCTGTATTTTAGTGTTCGCAAGAGAAAAAAAAAGTAGGACACTTCAGAAATCTGTTTACTTGAATTGTTCCACTTTTATTATATATGGGTCATTTTGGCACAAATAAAACACGAGTTAAGTTTCTGCTCATTAAAGGCCCCGGGTGGAAATTAATGCCGGAGCGATGTGCTGGTAGACCTCCTCTTCCGGACATGATGCTTGTCTGTCTATTAGGAATTCCACAAGGGATGCTGCATTGATTGTGGCGTGGCAGCTATAATAGCGTGTAGCGCATAGTTTGAATATTTGTGGCTCGTGAGTGAGAGGGAGCAGTGGAGCAGGGGATTGGAGTCCCGAGGAAGCAGATGGTGAGAGTGAGAGATGGAAAGAACCCCAGAGTCACAGCTGAGAAATCCTGTCATGCTGAGGGCAAATGTCCCATAATATAGGAAAATTCTCATTGCCTCTGACTTCATGTAGATTAGCCCTGATACCCACCTATGCTTGTAGGTCCTGCGCCAGAGATCATCACATCAGAACTGCATTTTCATTTTCTTGTTGTTCGGTATGTCCCAGTTCTGTCACTAGAGCGTGGTGGCAGTGTTACAAATCCTTCAGCGATACATGTAAATCCTCCATTAACGCTATCTGCTCGTCCCTCCTAAGCTTATCTCACCTGGCAATCATCACATGCTTTGTCATGCATAATATTGCCATTTGCGTGTTCCGCTTAAAAAACAACAACAAAAAAAAACCCCACTGTGCATTTTGTGTGTTCGTGTGTGTAATTGTCCGTCTGTCATTTGATTTGGTCCATTCTCTCTAACTTCAGCAGCTGCCTCTCTGTTGATAGTGCAGCAGGCACTGCATGGGGTGCATTAGCATTTTTATTTAAACTGTAGCCGGGGAAAGGTACACCAGCAGCCAAATTATCACTCAAGAAAGACAAAAGCTGAGTTCTTGACTACGACAACGAAATGGTTTATACTGATGGTCCAAGCCAGTATGAGAAAAAACAACAAAACAAAACAGTAAAATAAGCAGGAAAGGACAAACAGGGCATTTTACCTTATGCTGTGTTGTCCCCCCCCCCCCCCCCCCCCCCCCCCCCCCTTCTTCTCTATGTCTGTGCACCAAATTCATGATTGAATCTTGCTGCTTACGATCATACAGCATCGAAGTGTACGTGAATGGAATATCATACTTCATAATGCTGAAAATAAGGAATGTTTTGAAGTGATGCTAAATTATTTCTCATGTCTCAGGTCATGGAACTGCTTGTAGTTAGGCTTCGTCGCGCAGACTTTTTAAGCGAAGCGTGTTTATATTACTGGAGTTGTTTAACAGACAGTAGACGTGGTAGAGATTGGCTTGAAAACTTGATTAATCCGAAATCATTTTAAACTAGATTTCGCACTGAGTATGTCTGTATAAGATGGAAATCTTCTTTAAAATAGATTTTCCCTTTGTGTAGCAGCTTCCCAATGTTACTGCAGTTAATCTGCTGTTCTGTAGCTCATTGCTTTTGACACAATGGGCATTTCTCTTTGCCCCTTTTTCATGGATGGTTGTGTCCATCATCTTAACCCTTGGCACTGAAAGAACCTCTCTTGGCGCTGAACTGCCCATGTATTTAAACTCCAGTCAATGTATTTTTCATTCAGAACCTTACATTATTGAGAAGCTTGCACAACATGTGAAGTCAGCCATTGGCCTGAGACTGCAGTGGAAGGGCAACCCCCCCCCCCACTCCTTACATTTAAAGTTCTGTTTGAAAAGGAGTCGGACTGTTTAATAGATGCTTGTCAGTTTCTCTGCCCACTCTGACACTGAACTCAGAGTGCAAACCTGGAACTAACTGGCATGATGAAGGCAGCCGTCTGCCATGCCCAATCACCCTCTGTCTTCATGAACCTGGCCCCTGACAGCAGCAGCCAGACACCCTTACTGATGGATGGATATTGATGGGTGGATAAATGGGAAGCGGATGAATAGTTTGCTGCCCTCTCTGTCCTTGTTTGTGAACGGTTGCATTGTAGTGGTGAGATTCTGAGTCTCCAATGAAAAGCAGGTACTCGGCTCTTTGTGATGCTCAAAGAACCATATAACTGCTTGCATGCTTTCATGGGGTCTTAGCTAAAGATGATGATGATGATGATGATGATGATGATGATGGTAGTTGTGGTGTTGGTGGTGGTGGTAGTGGTCTGTGTGTGTGTATGTTTTATGTGTGTGTGTGTTTGTGTGTGTGTGTGGAGTGAAGCGAGATGGCAGAGTCCCCCGTGTCGGTGCAGTTAACTTGAACCATGTTAGTATTGATTTTGTCCAGATTGAGTGCCCTTTCATTCATAATGCATTCCCCTCTTGACTGACACAGATGCAGCAGAAGATATGGTTTAAATAAGACGTTGAAGATATGGATATTTTGTTACATATATTATATATAAAATGCATATTCAGACCTTTTTATGCTCTCTTGAGATCTTTTTTAAGCAATTGATGCCGGGTTTTATCTGAGAATTCTCTGATTTTAACATAATTATTAGTAATAGTTGGTGCAAAGACTCTCACACTTCAAGGTTTTAATGATTTCTCATGGTTCAAGGTTGGGAGGCATGGTAGTTAACGCTGTCACCTCATAGGAAGAAGGTCTTTCTGTGCAGAGTTTGCATGTCTTCCCCCTGGTTTCCTCCGGGTGCTCTGGTTTCCTCCCACAGCCCAAAGACACGTTGCACTTTCCGCTTACAAGCTTAATTATTACACTGTCTTGATCTTTAATACATGGAACTTTTTTAATTCCTGTGATATAAGAGGAATGTAACACTTAGGGGTAATTGTAATTGTAATTGGTAAATAATCAACTTTGGCGCATCACAAACCTGTTTTTGATTATTTTCCTAGAACTACACAACCTCTTGTGTTTTGTTCATTACATGATCACTGGAGCTAAGCGTTTAGTATGTTCTGATGATGACACATCAGTAAATCATGCCAACTCCTCGGCTTTAGACAGCATAGGTTGTTAGCGACCTTCTGACTTCAGGTCAGTGGCCACTGAAGTCTGATTACACTGAGGGAAATGTTGAGGGTTATGGGATGTGGCCAGAGCCCTGGCTGGCTGGAGGAATTTTCCTCCATTAATTATTAAGGATCTGTTGCCACTTTAGCTGTTTACTGAGGCTGAACGTGCTGCTGGGCTCCCCTGAAGAGCAGGGTATGCCAGTACTCAGAGGATCACCCTGCCACTCATCCTCACACTTTCTCACGCTCTGGGGAGACGAGGGTGATTGTGTCACTCTGTGAGGTCAAGTGAAGTCAGAATTTGTAAGTTACTACTTGACGGATCGTCGTCAGTGCGGTTAATGGCGAATATGGGCTACTGGGGTGTTCCAACTGGTCACCCCATTAACGTTCCTTTAATATTCAATCTGTTCTTATATTAGCAGGTATCGAGAGTCTTGGCTGAAATTGATCGAAAATTACCGAAAGACTTGAGGTGTAAAATTGTAGATCAAGCTGGACATTTAAATAAAAAAACAAACAAAAAAAAACCCTTGGAGCCACTTTTATTTCTGTGTTTCTGTGATACGATGGTACGGGCCAAATGCCATAACTTTTACTTAGTTCATTATGATAGCTGTACGTGAGATAGTTCAGTTAATTCAACAATCTAGCCATGTGAGTGTGCGCTCCTTTTCCCATATTTGCATATCGTTACTGTATGAGGAGTCACATAAAGTTCACCGGTTCATGTAGTTTTAATGGCACACTGGAGATTTTCTCTTTTTTTTTTTTGTGTATGGCAAGATCTGAGCGTGTCACACGGGATATGGAGAGACTGAACTCCGTCCTAGACATTTGCACTCTTAACCTGCTGGTTCAATTATTCAGTGCTACTTCGGAGAATGAAATGGCCCTGTGCATTAACTATGACGTGGCCTATTACTCACCGTGTTCTTCTTTTCTTTCCGTGTTCATCTATTCCAATCCTGCTGTCTTTTTTCCTTTCCGTACCCTCCTCTCGTCTTAATTTCCATGCTCCCTCACACCCTCCACCTCATGTTGAGAGCAGACCTGTTAAAACATTGCTCCATATATACATCCTCACACCCCCCCCCCACTCTATTTCCTTCCTGTGTGTGGCTTTGCGATTGGTTGAGAGCGAGGCCATGGTTCCTGTAGCTGTGAGAAGAAGCTCAGCGTCCTGCCGAGTGGCTTCTGCTCTGTCGTGGCCGTGCTGCTCGAGGCCGACTGGCCATCCTGTTATCGTCATGCTGCTCCGGTCTGTGCTGGCCTCCACTTCACCATCTGTTACCTGTGCCATTTTCACACTTTATACGCTACAAAAACGTCTCACACATACTCCACATTTTCACCTGTGCCCTCGAAGGGAATTGAGCGGTTCGAAAGTGTGTGTGCGCCATCTACACATCATCTTACCTTGATGGCCAGGCAAAGATAGTGAGTCATATCAGTAGTATGTCCTTGCTTATCACAATTCAGTGCACGGGTGTGTGTGTACGTGTGTGTAATTGTGCTTTATGGTATTGGATCTCAAATAAGGGCCCCTACAGTGCACCATACTGCATGGTCTCAGCAGGTCTGTTTACCCACTTTCCAATTTCTTTCTATTGCTTCATTGTTTTTTTTTTTTTGTTTTTTTTTTTAGTGATATCTCCCATGCGTACAGCTCCGTTGCTTAGCTTTGCCTTTTTGGCATTTGTTTATAAAAGCAAGGCAACAGCAGGGGGAATTTGGTCCGAATGCTTGATTTTTCTGTAAAGCAGTCAGTTGATGGAGGAATGCTGGCTCCAACCTCTGGCTGTATAAGATGAGAGGTGTTGGTAGAGAGGAGAGATGATCTTTAGAGAAATGATTTTTTTTTTTTTTTTTACTGTGGCTTGCCTCATTAAGGACAGATTTGTCACCTCAGGGCCAAAAATCAAAGGCCATTAGGCATAGCACACTACGGTGTCTGCCAGTTCAGTAAGGTGGCCTGGGAAGCCTCCAGTGAATTCCCTATACACGAAGAGCAATAATAACCCAAAACTTTAAAAGTGGCCGCGGCATCACGAGCCTCCGGCCAGAATTGTTTACAGCCCACTGCTTTTTTTTTTTTTTTGGAGTTTGCTGTGACTAAACTAAAGGCTCTAAGAAGCATCCTCAGTCTGACAAAGTGTGGGAAGTGTTTGGAGTACGCACACTATGCCGAACACCTAAGAGTGCATTGTTAATGAAAACAAAAATGCCTCTCAGGATTATTTTTCTCTCTCCCAGCCACGGATTGTTTGTGAAAATCTATTAGCATGCCTTATCCGAGGCAAGGACTGAAAAAAGTTTTTTTTTTTTTTTAATGTATATTAACAATTAAACGCAGACTCTGGTCTTGGAGCAAGGAGTAATTCTGCAGCTATATTTCTAATTAGTGCTAAACAGAACTGTTAGCGGAAAATTTGTTGTAAATAGTAATGAGATTGTTTCATATCGGGTTGGAATGGAAGAGCAAATGATTTCTCCACATGAGTAAATTTACGTTGGAGTTAACACTGTGTTGGAGTTAACACTGTTGCGCCATGGTCCTGAATGAGTATCAGTGTTTAACAGCCCAGACATGTTTGGACTGGATAGATAAATGAAAAGAAGCGAGTATTGCTAGAGGGACTACTGATTTCCTCTTCATCAGTTGGACTGCTCACTAGCTGCCTGGCCTTGGACGGCTTCCTCTATTGATACTCTGGTTTTTTTTTTTGCCTGCAGGCTGTGTTTTGGCTGCATGCTGCACTGTCCGACACATTCAACTCACCTCTCAACACTTATCTCGCTGTCCAGCAGCTTCACATCTCTCCAGGCCTGACGGTATCTTAATGAAACCTCTGCCTCTCTCCCAGCTTTATTTTGCTCACTTTCTACCTCAATCTCACCTCTTGCTTTGACTTACAGCACTCTGTCTGTTCCTTCCTTCTTTCTTTCTTTCTTTCTTTCTTTCTTTCGCCTCCGCCCCCTTCTCCGGAGCAGATCAGTTGCACTTGTGCACAGTGTGATTGGTAACCATGCCCAAGCACCGAACTTGTCCACTTTTCAAGTCACTGGAGAATATTAGGGTTATAAACGGGTCTGGCTCTCGCCTCATTGATGCACGCAGATTGCATTTGGCGAATAAAGCTGCCATTTTCTCCTGTGCTGTCAGCTGCTTCTGTAAAAATCTAAATTTTTGCATCTGCCTTGCATAATTGATAAATCTGTACCGCGAGTGAGAGGAATGTGTGTCACTGTGCCCAAAACAATCCTCAATGGAAAAACAGTCTCAATCATGCTGAAAGTGTGAGCACTTTTCTTCAACTCAAAAAGTCTGTAATATACAGCTGTGGGCTCTCTGCTCTGTTCTCAAGCCCAGACACTCTCAGAATCCTTCCAGTCACACATGTGCAGAGCCCCAACAAATACTGTATGTAGTTCGTCACATAGCTATTAAAGCCTCAAAATAGAGTTAGAGTTAGGGTTCGTTTCGGGTAGATTTAGTTTAGTTAGGGTAGCTGTTCTGTGGATGCGTGTACCTGAAAGGGCCTGAGAGTGTCGGAGCCTGAGAGCAGTGCTTGCAGCAATACACTACTCCAAAAGGTTTCATCGTGATGATGTAACTTGGGAGTGGAACAAAAGCACGTTGTGAGCGTAGACTAGTGGGGGAGTTGGGACAATTGCTCCCGGGTCCCAGCGACTCCCAGCGTGACAGAAATTTGAGTATTGGGCAGCAGGGTGGCACATTGGGTAACATTGCTGAATCAAGTCCAGGGTCCAGGGTTCAATCCTGAGCCTGTGTTCATATGGGTTTCCTTCAGGTCCCTCAGTTTCCGCCCACCGTCCAAAAACTTGCATCTAGGCAGGTGGGTTGAATTCTCCCTCCTCTCACCCAGTGTTCCAGGATTAACTCCGGACTCACTGTGACCCTAACCAGGCTACATCGGATAGTGAAAATGAATAATGAGTGAATTAACTCAAGCGTTTGAGTTTAAATATAAAGCTTCATTTTATCTTTATAATGTCTAGAAATGCACCTAGCTCCATACCGTCAGTGTTGATAAATGGTGGGTTTTAACTCTTAATAGACGCTCTGATCCTGACGGCGTGGACGATGTCTGCCGAATGCATCATAGTCACGAAGAACCTAAGCAGAGGTCTCTCCGTGTTTAAGCCAATGAGTCAGCTTAGCTGCTGTGTCGAGGAGCTGAGTTTGTGCCAGACTGCAGCTGATCATTAGACAGCTGCAAGTTCAGTCCTCTGTTTAATCTGCCACTGCCAGACTGAGCAGGTGCCGCTGGGCCTGCTTTCCCTCAGTGTGTGGCTATGTGCTTGTGTGATGATGAAGTAGTGGGAGGATGGGAATGACTGTTTGGGTGTGGGCGTTTGAGCGCGTCTTCTTGCTAGTTGGTGACTAGCTCAGGATCTGTTTACTATCCCTGACTGCTCCAGCTTGTCTAATTAACCTGCCTCAGACAGCCCTGTGTGCAAACAGGTGGACGGATCACTGGAGGCCAACTGACTGGATCGCAGCCAGCGTAATTACACGAACCATGTTTTTGTCTTCCTCTTTTACATCCTCTTTCACCTTCTTGGTGAAAACACCACAAACCCAGCTAGTTCTTATGACTGAGCCTTCGCACAGAAAAAATGACTCCCTTTTCTGTTTGGTGCTCAGAATGATCGTGGTTTTTTGCGAGTAAATGAATGCTGAGCATATGTAGATCATTAGGTTGGAGTATTGATCTGTTTCTCAGACATGCTGCTCTCTCACTCGCTATATGTGTGTGTGTATGTGATTGAGTGAGTTGTCCAGCAGGAGGTAGCTGGGAGATTTTTGTGTTTGATCGGTTTCTGTCTGGGCCAAAGCCGCTTGCTGTGTTTAACATTTCACTGTCCTCATTAGTGTTCGGCTGTGCTTTTTGAACGGGGACAAATAAAGTGAAGCTCCCCGGAGAGCCGATACTTACTGCCTGTGTATGAATATTGCAGGTAATTTGGAACTGAAGTCTTTTGATATGCAGAGTGTGAGAGGTTAGGCGTTCGCTCGCTACCCACGTTACATTAAACAATATGACTCTGAATATTTATACGTCATGAGTAAGGCATAGTTGATATGCTTTCACGGTGGTGCTACAGCCAGACTCTTGTATCTGCATAAGCAGTTTAGATATGCATATGGAATAGAGTTTTAAAACAGTTAACGCGCACCGCGTCTAAGGAAACGCGTCTGCTCCAGGAGGCACTGTCGCATGAAACACACCAGAATTTACTGCTTTAATGCACAGAAGAAGAGCAATGTGGCTTTTGTGTTGAACTGTAGGAAAAAATAAAAATAAAATAACTTGGACAAAAAAAAAAAGTTATTTTGGAACACGTTTACGAGGGAGGAGGAAGCCTTGTGCGGGTAATTTCGTCGAAAGCATTTCTGAAGTGTTCTAACTTGAGCAGTACGAGCAGCCCAATGCACTACACAATTATCAACATCAAATTTAAGACCTTTTAAAATCTGACCTTTTAAAAAGACGACTGAAAGAAACAAACAAACAGCAACATCGACAGCTACAACAAAAATTCTATTGGTGCAGTACTTCTTTTTGATTCGTACCTAGGCTTATGTGTGCATGTGGGTGAGAGAGAGAGACACTGATGTGTCTAAGATTAATCTAAAAGTAATCAACAACTGGTCTAAAATGATTTCTCCTTCTCTAATAAGAATGTATTTCTCTTTTACATCTTGCATTAAACAGGGCGAAAGGAAAACTGCTCATGCAGTTGTCATGGCAGTGATAAACAAGGCATGCATGCTCACAGGCCATATGCGTTGCTAGGAGAGGTGCATGTCAGGATACAGGTGTACCCGACGTCGGAGGTTTGACGCAGAAGTATAAATTGGCCGTAAGTGTGGTTAAAAACTCCTCTGTCTGGTGTTCTACAGAGAGGAAAAATTGAGAAAGGGTTATGTGGTGAGAAAGGGTGTCTGGTTTCTGTTTGGAACTGGATACAAATGTCCTACTAGGCACTGCTGGAGGTTGCCATCAGCATTTCAGGATTCATCCATTACCCAGAAATGAGTTCTCTGCTGTTCTCGGCAGAAAACTCTTTTTTTTTTTTTTTTTTAACCACAGTTGGCTGTCTTCATACTGCTCTGATTGAGACCTACTCCAGCAGATCTGCTCTCTGATGTCTGTCAGCATCAGCCTCAAATTGATTTTAATCTTCAACTTCTTAGACAGTGGCTCTCTTAAGATTGGGATGTAGGCCTGCTGCTTGAAAGAGCTGAGAAAAGGACTGTTCTTAGATCTTTTGTTACTTGCTCTTACTGGTGGTTTAGATCACAGTACTGCACATCTGGAAGTACAAAGAGAACCCTTCATATGGGTAGAAACTAACAAGATGAGTCTGTTAGATTAGCACAATCCTAGCCACACTGTCTCTGTCTGTCTTCCCATTGCTTTGGGATTCCCCTTGTAGCTGTCTAATGGCTCACCATGACACACTGAGTTTGAGTTGACAGCAGGAGAACAAATTAGTGCCAATGTGTGGCTTGTGGCTAGAGCTGCAGGCATGGAGAGTGCCTTAGAGTTATCCATGCATAGCTTGCTGGACTGTCTACTGATTGCTGGTCTTGTTTGTGGCACACATAGGGCTTTTATGGAGCGTTCCATCCTATCTGTGGCCTGTCACTTATCATTGGTTGATGTGTTTGTGTACCTTTCCTGGCTATGGCTTCAAATGTGTCCTGGCATCCTTGGAGTCTTCACTGCTGTCCATGCTGTGTGAACGGCAGGGGGAAAAAAAAGGAGACCTGATACTGGCAAATGGTTGTACACAACAACATCCTAAACAATTGTGCCTCCAACTTTGTGGCAAAATATATATATATACCACTGACAACAGAAAAATATCATCACTTAGAGCATTTAATTGAAATCAAAATAACTTTTCAAATAACAAAAAAAATTGTTTTTTTTTAGACCTTCAACAATGCATACAAATCAAAATCATATTCAGTTTTAAACAATATAATACTAATGTTTGAACTTAGGAAGAGTTCTGAAATCAATATCTGACAACATACTGTACATGTATCTTGGCGTGCTCTCCACCAGTCTTTCAGTTTGTTCTTGGGTGACTTTATGCCACATCTAGTGCAAAAAATTCAATCAACTCAGCTTTGTTCGATCCATCTTCCTCTTGATCACATTCCAGGGGTTCTCAGTGGGGTTCAGGTCTGGAGATTGGGCTGGCCATGACAGGGTCTTGGATCTTGTGGTCCTCCATCCACACCTTGATTGACCTGGCTGTGTGGCAAAGAGCATTGTCCTGCTGGAAAATACAAACCTCAGAGATAGAGAACATTGTCAGAGCAGACGGAAACAGGTTTTCTTCCAGGATAACCTTGTATATGCGTCCTTTACAAACAAATATCTGTCACGTTCCAGCCTTGCTGAAGCACCCAGTATATATATATATATATATATATGTGTGTGTGTGTGTGTGTGTGTATTTACACAAACACGCACAGAAACAGAACAGTTAGGGACCTCTGTGAGTGGAGTGCTGCTTGGTTATCAGCCAAATATTTCAGCACTATGGACAGCTCCAGTAGCACTATAGTACCCAAGTTCTTTCAGTTCTACTTCTCCTGATTCTCTCCCTTTAATATTTGAACTTCCGTTTCATTCACTCATTAAACTTCTCTCCCTGTTCCTTTTCATCTGCCAAAGATGATACTTTATAGTTGCCTTTGACTTCCCATGACTTTGACTTTTATATCACCAGCTCGTTTTGAGCTCCACACCCTCCACCTCTCCAGCATCATCAGTACATTTATATGCATCACTCTGACTTTTTCTCTCTTTTCATCTACCTCCTCCTTTTTTTTTTAAAGCTCAATATCAAATACGTCTTGTATCTTCACACAGATGCTTGTATGGAATTATAAGTAATTTATTATTATTTTTTTTTCCTCAAGGATAAATCTAAAGGATATGTGAAGATGAAGGTTAAGCTTTGCATCTTCTTGTTAGCCAATTACGCTACAGTGATCGTTTATACTTTCAACATGAAGAAGCTTATAACAAATAAATGCCTGTAATGTATAAACAGCCTAGTGCTTATAAGAGTAGCTACATGCTTGATTTGTTTATGTTTGCGGTATATCAATTTGGGATCAGTGTGAAATGCAGTGAGTCTGGAGAGGGTGTGTGTTTGTGGACCTCACCTGAGTAGGCATCTGGGTTATACGGGGTTACATGTAAATATTCAGGGTCAAAGTAGAAACCGTCATCAGAGCCACTGCTAATGAAACAAAGTAAGTGTCTAAAGATTGATACTGAGAAAACAGGAACCAAATCAATGAAGCATTAAGTCAAGGGGAGTGCGGTGAAGTAACCCACAGGGCCTTGGGGCAAGCTTATTCCAGTTCTGCCTTGTGTAGTCTGCCTAGTTAGTGTAGGCTCTATATTTAGCCAATAGAGATGCTTGTATTTCCTTTGCTGCAGTGGCCTGTGGGAAGCTTTTGCGTGTTCTGTTTCAGCACCTTCTGGATGTTGCTAAGGGTTCTGCTGAAGTTCTTTTGTAGAAATGGGTCAGCCTGCTACATGCAGGCTGTGCTCTTTAATCAAAACGAATTCAAAAAGTAGATCTTAGCAGTGGCATTTGTGTTTGTGGGTGTGTGTGTGTGTGGGTGTGTGTGTGTGTGTGTGTGTGTGTTTTTTTTTTTTTTTTTTTTTTTAGTAAGATGGATTTGTTGGACATTTTTTGTGGTTATATAAGGTGAGTAGCAGAACTAAATCGGTTCGGAGTTGTGGATAACATTAAGGTCAGTGAGGCACAATGTTGTAGTGTGGCATAAAGGAAATTGATGGTCTGGTCTGGCAGTACAAGCCAACCTGTACATAAAAGAGAGGCCAGTGTGTGCAGATCGTGCGATCAGTCTTAACAGTTGGAGCAGCGTGGATCGAATACCTGGTAGGGTAAGTTGTGGTGTGAAATCTACTCATTTAATCATTTCGATGATAACTCTCTTTTACCCTGAATCAAAGTTCACAGTGTAGTGTTTTAGTTTACAGTGTATGTTTCGTTTGCTCATATTAGAAGATAAATGTTATATTTGGAAACACACTTTGGCACTTCGCCTGTCAGGTCTTTGAAGCCTGTAATAAAAATTCACTTTCTCTCGCAGTCTCTCTGATTCTCTCCCGTCATCTCGGTCTGTTGATGGCACCAGGAAGCTGCCTTATGGAAGTGCATTTGTTACACTATGAGGCGAGAAGAATACTGGGCTACTTCGCCATTAGAAGGACACTATGACCTTTTCTTCCTTTCTCCTCTCCTGTTATTATTCTCTGCTTTTATATGGCTTGGGGTGCTATTCAGTGCAACGCCACCAAAGGATATGACGGATATGAATGGTGCTTAAAAAGAAAGAACATCTGCTGTGCAAAGCAAAATAAAAAAAAATAACAGCATAATAACATCCATTCATCCAATAACGGGATAATAACATGCACTGACTGTGGATATGTCTGACATGGGCCGTTCAGTGCAATGGATTTTTTTTGAGGTTTAAAATGAAGGTGTTATTAGTAGAAGGCTACAAACGTTTGTGGAATATTTGGGATTGAATCAAGTTCTCAAGTGCCTTATCGACTGACACTTGACTGTGGTAATTCCATTATAATCTAGATTAGTGGAACGTCTGTACTGATTAAACCTTGCTGTCATGTTAATGCTATTTTAGCATCAGAAACTACAATCTGCTCACACATGCTCGACATTGTCAGTAGTGCACTGTGCCTTCCGGGCTTTTTTCTTGTTCTTTAAATCATCAGCCCAATTCTCTCTGACTCACTTTTCCATCTCGGTTTTCCCCCCAACCCTTTTGCCGTTCCAGTCTGCTCTATGTGGGTCACTGCACTTGTCCGCTGGGATGGGAGACAAATGGGAATATCCCTCCATCCTTTTTTTTTCCCCCTCAAGGTCTTCTCCCAACTTCCTGTGTCCCCAGCAGTGTCATCTGTTCTGCAAAGGCAATGCTTGACAGTGTTGTTTAGTATGGTGGATTCAGTAGCTGATAGTGGGTTAGTGGGTTAGTTGGAAGAGTCTGTGTGTGTGTGTGTGTGTGTGTGTGTATGTGTGTGTGTGTGTATGTGATTGTTTGGCACTATACAAATTTGATCCAAAAGCTAAAGCATGTACCAAAACAAGCTCAGTTATCAGTCTTCCTTTAAACCACACATTTCACTTTTCATGTCTAGAGGAAGAAGAGTTTTTGCGTAAGGTCCCCTTTGGTCCCCTGCAGTTGTCGTTTTAAAACAAATGACTCTCAGTGAGTTAGACAAAAAGAAGATATAAAACCAGGGCAGTGTTTGCTTTTTTTTTTTTTTTTTTTCCGCTGGCACGGGACTGCCATTGAGCGTGGATAGATGATTCAATCCCCACAGTTCCCTCCCCGTAGCTGGTAAGGGCACATTCGGCAGGTCTGAAGGACAGAGTGGTAGCGAGGGCGGACGGATCATTTACCTCTTCGTCACAGTATTGCGATGCTGTGCTGATGAGGGGAGTGATGCTGCGCGTTTAAGAATAGACCTCCATACATTACCCTCCCCCTTAGTTGGGAACAGCTGATGGTGAAATTTGTGTGTATGTGCTGGGAGGTCAAGGACAGACCGGTATGCCTTGCCTCTGGCTGATCTTCTATGTACCTTTGTGGCGTTTATTTAAAGACCTCATCAACCTCATTCCTCACACACACAGTGGTTAGAGTGTCCTGCCTCCCAGTCTGCTGGATTAATTAATCTCCCTTCCATCCAGATCTAGGAGAACCACGGAAAACGGCCTCGCTTCTTGCCTGTAGGCGTCCAGATGCCAGCTCTCACCCATTCATCATTATGACTTTGGGGAGCGAGAGAGAGAGAGAGAGAGAGAGAGAGAGGGATGGTGTATGGTGTAAAAGAAGATGAGGGAAAAAATTGCAAGCCAGAGAGAGAAGCAAAAAGGGTGAGGGTGGCTCTCTCTCCCTCCTGACTGTTCCTATGATTAAAAGGAGAGATTGTAGTTATTGTTTGCGCTGAGAGTTTCATGTAATAATAAAGATAGTGCTGAGGTGAGCACATGAACCAAAGATGTATAGACAATATAACGAGAGGCGCTGGGTATCTGAGATTAATACCCATTGTTATCCCAAACCCAACCACTTAATTTGTTTTACCTGTTTTGCTTTTACACATGCTTGCAAAGTGCTTATGTTCCATTTACTAGAAGTAAAAAGACTGCAATCTTATAAAGAAGGCAGATGTATAACGCGGGTAAATATTGCAGCAAAATTTGCGCAGGTAAGAAGAAAAAAGAGATATAACTAATGTGTTGGGAAGTGGATATGAGAGGTGGAGGAGAGTGTGGTTGGAATCTTTGATTAGAATGACAGCTGAAGAGACTGAGGTTTCGGGGTGATGTCGTGCATGGAGCGTCTACGTTGAACGCTGTTCCTATCAACCTAACAAGAGGCAAAGGAACTACCAGAGAGGTCTCCTGCTCTAATGCTTTCATATCTGTGTGGGTGGAGCAGCTTTTTCTTATCCTGCTCTGCTCGTTTTCCTTCTCTACCTCTTGCAGAATACATGCAAACGTTTTGCCAGCTACCTCACAGTCAGTACCATACACGCGCACACACTTTTCGCCTACTACCTCGCAAGTCGATTTTCCTCTTCTCTTTTTTTTTTTTTTTTTGGATATTCATTCAGGCACACATGAATTACAAAGATCTGCCCAGCTTGAGCATTTTTAATCAGACGTGGTGGAAATCAGTTTCCTGGAGGGGTACGGGCAAAATAACTGTAAACACTTCTCCAGTTGTGCCTGTAAATAAGTGTGACTCAGAGGGGGAATTTTTCATGACTATGAAGAGCTTGCCAACTGCTAGGTGAAAATTATTCTCTGCTCCTGCGGAGCCATTGGTATTCTCTCATGTATGAATGCGCAGTAAGTTTAGAAATGTGCAGCGCTTGAGCAAAAATACCCGTTTTGAAGGATCACCTCGCAGTGAAGTAATAAGTATTAAAGAAAGACTGGTCTCACAGAGGTGCTTATAAGTGACAGCAAACTTTTAATCACACTGAGCAGCTGTCCTGCTCGCATATAGACCCTTTAGCAGGTTTTTTTTTTAATTGTTTTTTTTTTGTGCTGTTAAATTTCGATTATCTTACCCGAGCTCTGCTAACCGGAGCACACGGCTGGACTTCGGCTCTGCACTTACAGCTCAGAGTTGTTTTTATTGAAGCAGGAAATTTGGTCTTCTGATCTAGCCCTACTCCTGCAGCGCTGTCTACGCGTGCAGCATTTATCACAGCTGACAGAGAGACCTGTCAAAGCGGCGCTGAGATATGGATCTTACCTGACTGGCCATTCGCACTTGAGAAGTGCTCTGTGGCGTGGAACTAATGTCCTAGTCAGCTGGGGGATCAGCCCCCTCTCGGAGCCGGAGGGGCCATGGATCAGAGCTAATAACAGCGACGCTGCCTTCCAACTAGACCGAACTGCTGCTTGCTCCATCATCTGAGGCAGGCAGTCGAGCTAAGTCCAACGACAATCTGATTTAAATGCCTACCCTAAGGCACCGTTTTGACTTTTTTCCACATTTGATTTTAATGCCTCCTGTTTGTGGAGTAATGAATATGGCATTTAGAGATCTGATTAAATTTGAACGGCTTTGCGTTTGAATGTCCGTTTGATGGTGTGCCGGCCTGCACAAACACAAAAGACAAAGAAGGAATCAAATATAATGGGCCACAGTGAGCCACTTAAAGCATACACTGAAGTATATTCAGTAAGAACGTGAAGCTTTTACTGACGGAAATAGCGTCTGGCAAGGCCGCTCCTGTGAGCATACGGAATATAATATGTGTGGATTAATGCAGCCCATCATGCTGCGTGTACAGGGTAATGGACAGCATTTCCACATATTATATTCCACATGTACATGTATGCATGGTTATGGTCCGCAGGCACACGTCGTTCAAAGGCGTGACCTTTAAAATCTCTGTTAACAAATGATAAATCATTGAATCCTACATGTTTTACATTGCGTTCCTACGTCCAACAACTACTTCCTCATGAAGGAACATGACTTGGACTGGGATCAAGGCAGACTTGAAGCTGACAGTCACGCTTCCTTCCACCTGGTTGGTCTTGCTTATCAAGCAGGTAAATCTGTCCTGCTTATATCCTCTAACTCATGACCCTGGAAACAGAGGTTAATCGTATGCAAAACAGTGGAGCCTGAAAAAAAGTTTTTTTTTTTTTTTTTTTTTTTTTTTTTTTTAGTTTTGGCTCTGTGTTAAGATCTGGATGATCTCAAAGTACAGAATGTTTTCCTTAATGAAAGAATTTTGACATTAATACTGGGAGTATCATGTAGGCTATGTTCAAATGAAAGCTTTTTTTTAATATGCATTATCCCCCATCCTGGCTGTATAGAATTGGATAACTGGCTTCTTAGATGTTTCTTGGTCAAATGTATCATTTCTGGAAAAAATTATTGTGTAATAATAATTTTATTATTATTATTATTAATAATAATAATAATAATAATAATAATAATAATAATAATAATATTGTTGTAATGTGGCATTTACAACTGGTAGTTATATTTATTTATTTATTTATTTATTTATTACTGTTGTCTGTTTACATGAAAACCACAGAAGTGATCATACCAGTAAGGTCACGAAGAGGCGGAAAATCTGAATAAATAATCACCAAATAAAAAACATTTTTTTTTTTTTTTTTAAATATACTGATTAGAAATATAAGCCACCAGTATAATATAATATATAAAGAATTCATGTAATGATTAAGAAAAATCATTGAATAAAATACTTTTCAATCCAATCTCCTATCTTGTGTGTATGTGATGTATATGTGTGATGATTGCAGACAAGAATTCCGACTAGTTACCCTGCAAGGACAAAGAACGGAAATGCTAAAATCTCACTTATATTGCAATTCTAAGGAAATATATATATATATATATATATATATTTATGTTACACTTTTGCGAAAATTGGGAACAAATTCAGCTGCAGTGTTCACGTGGGGTTTTGTCTTGGTTCTCTTGTTTTCTCCTTCTGTCCAAGAACATGCAGCTAGGCAAGGCAAATTTTTTTTAATACTTTATTAATCAGCAGGGGAATTGGATTCAAAGCAGTGAACACATACACACAGTGGGCACCATTGTGGCGGTTAGGTGCCTTGCTGAAGGGTACTTCAGCCGTGATGGAGAGGGAAGTCATTCACTTTCGCTACCTGCACTTTTTTCCTTCCCCCAGGGAATCAAACCAGCAACCGTTCGGTTCTCTAACCTTTAGATCACGGCTGCCCCAAGTTTGGCCCTACAGTACATATGTGCATGATTCTCCGGGAATGGACTGGTGTCCCATCTGGCACGAAGTCTCCTGCCTTGTGCCCTCTGTCACTGGAATAGACTCTGACCAGGGTAAAGAGAACGAAATGAAAAATGAATTGACGAATTCTTGAATCCCATTTGTATATTAATCCCAAGATCTATATAATTTGTCCCTTAAGAGATGGAACTACTTTTATCAGAATTAGAATTTGGTGGTTGTGGTACTAAAATAATCACCCTTAGACTTGAGTCTTTAGAGAGAGAGAGAATATGATCTTAGAAAAATGCTCTTGGCTTTATAACACTCATAACAACAAGAAGGGTGAAATTACGTAAAGGGATAATGTACAGCGAGTCGGTCATTACTGAAATAAAGCCAGACAGGGTTATCAGGTCTTGAATCACCAGAAGGGGATTATTTATTATCGGAAGGGGTTTCATAGCAACGGGTTTGTATACAGAAATAACAGACAGTGAAATGCCACAATTGACCAGAATCAAGTACTCAAATGAGCTGCGTAATAAAGTTTATTACATACTAGACTGTATTTTTAAAAAGCCTTTTGGAGTGAGAAGTACAAATGGCTCTTTACACGACTGAGTAATCATAAACTTTCGTCTGTGGCGTAAGAAATAAGAAAACCCAACGCTTCATCCGAGGAACATGCCGGCATGTTGTTCTGGTAAAATTTTATTGACCGTCTGATTGAGGTTATTCTTCCCTCGGTTAATGTTCCTCATTAACTGTCCAGTAATGACAAGAAATATACTGTACCAGATAACGAAGCCGTGAAAGGATCCCTATAAGCGCATCAAGCGTAAATAGAGGAGAGTTTTAAATGGGTTATTATACAGACCTACGGTATAACAGTGAGCGCCGTCGTTGACTGAATGCATCCAGTGTTGTGTGAGGAGTTGAGATATACTGTAGAAGAATGAAGAAGCAGAAAGCGTAAAGCTCCCGAGCTCTTCATGTCCACATTTACTTTTGATGGACCGAGCACAAGAGAGCGAGTTTTTATTCATTTATTTATTCATTTTTAAATTTATGCTCCCGTCTGTATTTCTTGTTCTGTCTCCCTTATTCACACTTCTGCTCCTACTGTCGCTTCCTCGGTGTGCCTTACATCTGGCGCAAGCACTTCAAACCCTGCCTTTATCCCCTCACTGCTCGGCTTTTAAAGTCACCACCATGCTCTTTTATCTGCCTTCAAAAAACCTGCTTCAAAAGGGAAGCAAGTTTCCATCCATTATCACTTCATTGCTCGCACTAAAGTTGTCTGTTCATGTGAAGCCGGCTGCTAATATGCTGCGTAGTGCTAAACAAGACCCAGCCCAGAAATAAAATAGTAGAATAGGCAGAGAGAATAATTGGAGGGATGGGTGTGATATTTAGGGAATGGCAGAACCAAAAAGAAAGACGAAAAAGGTCTAGGAGAGGTGTGAGGTGAGATCTTCTGTTTATTTTATTTTATTTTTTTTAAACCAATGCCATCCTTAGAAGGGTAGGCCAGAGAGCAGGGTCTGGAGTCCGTCTGTCAACTGTGGATTCACTTGTTTGTTTGTTTGTTTGTTTTTTTCGTGGCTATATTTCCTTTTGTGCGCCGTCGTCTTTGTGTGCGCTCTTTTCAGAGGTGCACTCTGTCTTTGCATTAAAGCCTGAAGAAAACAGAATGCCATTGAACTGCGTCGTGTGTTTATCCGAAGTGCATACGGCATAAAGCACGGTAGGCATTCTTGGAAACAGACTTTGAAGAAATGGCTGCGACTCAAGTTTTATTGGGTGTTTCATGTGACTGTGAGATTACCATCACTTGACTCTGGCTGCCTTTGATTAGGGTTTCAAAGCAAGGCTCTTTTGGGCAAGTCCTGGCACGTATTGTACCACCATGTCTGGCATGTTTTGAGCCTCAGGGATGCGTTGTGATAATAAAATGCATACTTGACAAAAAAAAGGAAATGGGAACAGATTTGCACATACACCTGCATTCATGCACAGTGATAATTACATTCGTACATACACAAATCCCTAAGTAAATGAAAACCCTGGGAGGAAAGTTCTGTGGAGTAAAAGTGCAAGGCGAATGATAGGAGGCCAAAGCAAGAGTGGCTAGGATGACCAGGGCTCCTTAATAATGCCGTGTGCTTTAGTCAGAATGTTTAGATAATGTAATGGATACTGTAGAAGCAAGTTTGCCGGCACTTATGGACTCAGCTGTACACTATACCTAATGCACACTACTGCCTTACTTGTGCATTAAAACCCGGGGAAATGTTTATACTCTGTTGTTTGCTTAGATAAGAATGTCCATGCTTATGTAAGGAGGATGGAGAAAGGTAGTGCAGAATCTACTGCTGTGCTCAGGTCAGAAATCCATCTGTTTATAGCAGCCCAGTTGTCTGAGAGTGATAGCAGCCGGCGGAGATGAGCGATGGCTTGGGTAAGTGAGTAACTTAATGCGCTCATCTGATGATCCGTCGCTGCGATGGTCTCTGGCCTGTATGATGGTATTGCTCCCTTACCAGAACTCTGTCTCCTTCCTTACTGGAAGCATCCACCCATCTCACCCCCCCCCGTCTCAGCGTGAGCGGTGTTCCCGCACAAATCTCTGCAGCACCCTGGTGGTCAGATGCAATTCGCCTCACGCTGAACCCGCAGACCGTCTTCCACGCGTGTGCCCAAATGTCTTCTCAGGTTACACCCGGGCTCTATGTGATTATAAGCCTTCCATCATCCATTCTGTTCTGCGTAAGCTCTTTGCTTCTAATCAATGGATCCAGTGGGAATAAACAGAATGTTTCGGTGATATATGAAGCGTGGCTCTCATCTGGCAGGTAGTGACTGTATTAGTGGCAATGGCCAGGTGGCGCCGCTCCTCCTCATCGCTCTCCCTGGCGGCTAGAGGTGACACTCCATCAGGGAAATTGATTGTGCTCGTTGCACGGCTAATTTATTGATGATCCGCCCCTAGCAGGGATAATGAGTTCATGGGCTTCTGATTGATGTCCGAATGGTCTGTGTTGCAGAGCTGGGATTACCACTGCATGCCTGTCAGCAGGGACGAGCAACTTGTTTAGATGAGCACCTAGTACATGGACGTATCGATTAAAGCCTAATCTGAATTAATATTCCTCTTCAGGTGTTCATCAGGGCAAAATGAGGTGACTAACAATGAGACAAAAAAAAAAAAAAGCTAAAGAGTGTCTCTCAAAATAAGGTTTCAGAATTTGTAAATGATCGAATTTGCCAAACGGCATGCACGGACATGGTAGTTCCGAGTAAAAGATGACTAAATAGGATGCATGGATATTTAAAAGGATAGTAGCTAAACACAGCAAAGGCAACCACAGCTTGATGTCTAATATTGCTATTAAATACACAGTACAGCTCCTTAATGGTATGAGCTGCTTGTGGGAGTCATTAGGTCTTATTACTGCTCCATAACCGTATATTGGTCAAGGAATATGGGTCCATTAAAGAGAACTAGATGCACCATACGGTATTGTCGTACCATATCGTCTTGTAATGTGCTGTTAATGAAGGTAGTACCACAAGTGTGTATACTCAGCATTTGCTTTGTTAGGGCAAATATGAAAATCATTGTCAAAGTCCGTAACTGGGATCAGAAAAGGGATCAGAAGGAGGACAAAGGAATGGTAGGCATATCCTAAAACATAAGTCAGAATATGTATGAGTTAACTCATGAGAAACGAGAACGTTAGTCAAGACCACCTAAATTGAGACGCAAAGGAACTTTTTCATACTTCATACTACAAAGAAACTTTTTCATACTTCATAGAACTGTTGGAAGAAGTACTCCTTTTGAACGCTGTTTTGGGGGACTTTTTTTTTTTTTTTAGCTCTTACTTCAGGGTAGGTACTCTCCCAGCACAATAGGGAACCACCAGACACATATGGTGAACGGCCCAGACGTAACTGTAATGAGATTCTTCGAGTTGAGCAGTCGCTTTTTTTCTTCTTTTTATTAGTCGGTGTGCAGTACAACAGTAGAATCAGACAGAAACATACAAATATGCACTTGCTTAAAAAATAAAATAAAATCCATGTGACAGCATGTGCTGGTTAACAGATGAGAGAAGCTGAAACCTGAAGTGGAGTGACTGGCAAGCTAAAGGGAAATAAATAAAAAAACATAGGCTATAAGAGCTTGATTTAAACAGAAACACATGCGTGCATCTCGTCTTATTATTCTGACAAATCCATACGGTAGAAATGTAAACGAAGAACAAGGAGGTTGTGTGCATGCTGCGAGTTGGCCTGAGAGCTGCAGCACGTAAGTGAGGGGAGAGTACGTGATGAAATCATCACTAAATCATCACTAAAATCACTGAAAAGAGACATGAAAAATCTTCACATTTTCGTATTGAACTGCTCAATCTATATTCGGACTGGAAAAATTCCAAGTCGGGTACAACCTTAAATCCATGTAAAACATTAGCCGTGTAAATGATATTTGTTAACGTGAGTGTTAAAAATAAAAAATAATAATAATAAAAAAAACACATATAAATGGATCGACAGTGAAGTCTAGACTTTATTGAGCCTGTATGTGACAGAAGGAATA
Source organism: Synodontis membranacea (assembly GCA_025674565.1). Lineage (NCBI taxonomy): Eukaryota > Metazoa > Chordata > Actinopteri > Siluriformes > Mochokidae > Synodontis > Synodontis membranacea. The sequence goes on from JAOVYU010000042.1 coordinate 17,555,862, forward strand.
CAAAGCGATTTTGATGTGGCTTACATCACTTCAACGTTCCTACTGGCAGTGCGAATGCAAGCAGAAAAAGACCTCGGAAGGTGTGAAGTTCTCAGAAGAACTCTCCGGGGAAGTAGTTCCTCTCAATAAGTCCCTAGAACCTTTTGGTCCAAAAATTCCTCAAGTCATGACCAAGACCAGAGTGTACTGAGATTGAACAAAAGCAAGATGTTTTGGGGTTGAGACCAAGTCAAGACCAAGGCCAAGACCAAGGTAGGACGAGACCGAGTCAAGAGCAAGGCCAGACCAGTGTGAATGCCACATTGCATCACACACATACAATAAAATGTGGAACGTGCAACCCATCAGCACTTCTCACGTTGATCCGAAAGAGCCACATTCCCATAAAAACACCCACGTGCAAACAAACACTAAAGTGCTGAAGTCAGCTTAACCATCTTCATTTAACTCTCGTTACAGGATGAATCTGAAGCAGGAAGATTTACATCCAATCACAGTAATGATGTTGACAAATAAATCAGGCAGTGAAAAGGCAATTTAGTGATATCCCCACAGCGGTGGTCTTGAAATGAAACCCTGAGTGTCTGAGACCAAGACAACACTGGGGACAAATGTGGTCAATTCTGAGACGAAACCGAGACCTTCAAAAAAGTGGCCTTGAGACCGGCCACTAAAACAAGACGTACAGTATTACAGTAACAAATGCACCTTGATCCTTTTTTGCAATGAGACCAAGACATAAAAGGTATATATAGAGAAACTCATTGAGGACAAAACACAGAATAGAAGAATTGGACAGGACAGGGGAGGAGACAGGACTAGAATAGAAACAAAAGCACACAGGAGTGTAAACAAAAACCCATGATGTGCACCTAAAACCTAATGACGTGAACCCTGTGCTCATTGCACACTCAACTGCTGTGAGTGAGAAAAATCCATGACGGAACCAATAATCTCCCTCCAGTGGGTGGTTACAGCTGGTGCTCATCTATTTTAATTTCTTTGCTCCGACACGGTATATCGGTGCTACTTAGTTACACGTCCGTTGACGTTAGTAATTAGTAGAAATTTCTTTTCGTCATCTGCAACGTATCCTTGGGTGGCGCATCTTTTAGCTGTTGGAGTGGCTGAGAGAGTTTTCATCACCCATGCTTGTAGTCAGCTAGTCTTTCTTGTGTTTCTGGAATTCTTTATATGCTTGCAATGAGTGGCTTGTCTGTATGACGTGAAGTATCAAGAAATACAACCGTTCATCTTCACATGGGACCACATTCAGGGCTGGAAACTTAAGTTGGAAAGTTTGGTCGTGCTATGTTTATGCTCAGGAACTTTCAGAGTAGTTCTTGCATTCAGTGCAATGCGAGTGTACTGTAGTTCACGCCTCCGTAGTTGCCAGATTTTAGTGAAGTAGAGGTGTTGAAGTCTGGGTTTTTAAATAGCATCCAGACCACTGCATTTAAACACAAGAGTTATTTTTTTAACATTGTGTGTTGACAGTTAATTGTGTGTGTACTTACTGGAATACAGGATACTGGTTAGGGTGGTGCATACGTTTGTGGCATTTTTGAACATATTTTATTCGCAGTTTTCTAAAAAAAAAAAAAAAAAAAAAAAGAATTGCCGTTAGATTCAATGACTTTCTGCCATTTATCTGGCAAAGAAAGAATGAATACTGTGGTGTGTTTTGAGGAAATGAATTCATATAGTTTTGTATATGATTTTTTTTTTTGAATCGTTGGCCAGAGAGTGTATGATGCGGTGACCTAAACACGTGGAAATCCGATGGTGCTGTGTCCGTGAGTAGGCTGGATCCCGTAAACTTCCCATCCAAGGCTTAAAATTGTGTCTTTTGTCACTTTTGCAACATGTGGCCACTGCGTTGTCATGATTTCCTTTTCGTGAATGGCCACTGGATGATCGTAGTTCATCGATTATTTCCACTTAATTTGATCGATTGATCGCTGTAACATTTCACACTTGACAGTTTCTTCAGGATTGGGCCGCTTGTAAGAAGTGTTAAGTCGTTGAGCGATTTTTCTCTCTGAAAGTGCGTGTGGACCCCACCTACCAACTTCAGAATCTTTCCCACTGCCTTCAGACGCCTCAGAACAAGAGAAGGATTGATATATATATACACACATCCTCCCTGCTCTCGAGTTGATTGTATTGCATCTTCGTCCAGCAGTTTCTGCAGCTCCCTGTCTTCCGTTTTCCTTTTGCTAATCCACAAACGTATGCAGCACCCGAATAAGTTCGCGAGTCAGTGAGAAGAAGGTGTGGCATTTATCACGCTTAAGTTTTCGATTTTGAGTTGTCAAAGGAATAAATCTAAAATGGTTAATTTGATATGCCGTCCTATAAAGAAGGTGCTCCTAATGTGAAGGATAAGCTGACCGAGCATTCCCCTGCTGTGCTACCTGTCACCTGGTGAACTGAAACAGAAGGTTTGGATAAACTGTCCTTCAGTACGGTGTGTGTTATATGACATGTCTTGTGAGCCATGCTTTCGTCTCAATGTAAATCCTCCCTTTGCACTGACGCATAGACTGTACATCCTTCATCTTTCATATAGCTGATATTTCTCTTTCTTTAAAGAGCATTATCCGACGGAAGCTTTCTGCTCGACGAGGTCACGCCATAGCATTGCCCTGGTAAAGGGGATGTGTAATCCATTAGAAAAGATAAGAGTTCTCTGTTCACTACATGCCCGTGCTGTGTCAGGCAACCTTGCTTACTCCATTAGAGGATACCTGATATGGGACCTGCCGGTGGATACCCCCTGATCAGAGAAATGATAGGAAAGCACAGAACAGCGCACAGTTCAACTGAGCTGTATGACCCTTTTACTAAAGTAAAGCATTACATTAAGAGAGATTCTCTTTCTCTCTCCTCTCTCTCTCTCTCTCTCTCTCTCTCTGCTCTTTTTTTCCTCTCTTCTATTAGTCATCTCTAATTGATTCAAACGCATCATTTGTCTTTAGGCTTTAGAAGCGTACACGAAGGAGAGAAGCTACTGAATTGAGATGTCTCTTTTTTTTTTTATACTCTTAAATGTTGGCTGTACACAGATGATTATTTTTTTGTCTGTGTTTTAATGAAATCCAAGTGCATGATGTGCAAGGATAGAGAAAAATACATTCAAACATTGTATACGTTGATACGTGCTGTAATTAAAACATTAAAGCTGTGATCAAAATAGCCTACCAAATACAACAACAGGAAAAAAAAAATTATGCTGTCAAAGTAAAATGCTATTTTAAAATACAGAAAATTTAACTGGAGACCAGATGATTTCAGTAGTGTCATTTCAGCTGATAAGGGTAATATTAGCATTTTGATGGATGATCTGTATCACTCTGTACCCGTCAGAAACCATGCTCTGTAGTGGGCGCTAAATCAGTACGTCGAACTCTGACACTGTCTGTAACAATCCGGATTTCGGGCTGAGAAAGTTGCAATCCTATTTAATAACAAGTCCAAGTCGATAGACAGACTTGATAAAAAAAAAAAAAAAAAAGTGATGAAAAGATGATAAATAGTCCAAAAAATCGACCGTAAACGGGAAAACCAACAGTATTATTCATAAATCAAACCGAAGTCGGATTTGAAAATGTTGATTTTCTCTGTACTCACATGTATAGGCTGATCACTCATGAAGTGCAGCGTGCGTTCCTGATACAGCTCATTTGCATTTAGTGATGCCCACAAAATCTCCATAAAAGGTCAAGTGCTCAGATGCCTGGGAACACAAAATGCCTGCTAAGTGGTGAAAGAAAACAACAGAAGTGGTCATTTTTGACTCACTCCTATGCCAATAAAAAAATCTTTTTTTTTTGTAACTACTCTAGTGTTTTTTTTGGAAAAGGTCAAAATCTAGAGACAAGGTGAACTTATTGGGAAGTTAGCGAGGAACATGACAGGAAAATGGTGGGACACGAAAACTGAGAAGTATAATAAGACCTACACTATACACAGGCGATCATTGACACTAAGCACATCACACAGGAAAACTGCTATTTTTAAAAGTGCTTTAAGTGTCTCGGCTGATATGCTGGAAATGTCACACCGCATTAAAAGAAGATGAGGTGAATAAAGGGACTGATTTATAATCCAGCTTTCATCCCGACTTGTACTAAATCTTTTGTCGGCTGAGGCACTTGTTTACGGCTTATGGCTTGGCACAGACAGACCAGCCTGCCCTGCGTTTATAAGACGCCATTTCCTTTGTCATAATTGAATGACTAGTTTTATTTGTCTTAAGTTATGGGTTTGCGTTTTGGTTCCTTAGCCCCTGACCTAGCATGAGGATACGAGTTTGATGGAGACTAAAAAGACACTTCTGTAAGTCACTCTGGATAAAGTGCTGTCAAAGTAATAAAAGTAAGCAATTTAAAACTTGACAGTATAATCCATGTATAAAAGTGCAGTAAAATGATCTGTGCATTCAAATTCTATGATTTGAAGTCTGTTTACATTAGTTAGTCTTTTATGTGTGAATTTGCACGCCCTCGGGAGCATGAGTAGGAAACGAAAGCTCTTCCGGTTTTACAGAAATTTCATGAACACCAAAGCACCTGTGTAAACGCGCCAACGAATGAGACCCATTGAGATGCGCATAT
>JAOVYU010000042.1:17675963-17687214 GCA_025674565.1 Synodontis membranacea
CACACACACACACACACTGACTCACTAACTTACTCACAAACACACTACCTGGCCACAGTGCTCACATGGAGCATTCATTTCTGTTTTCCTTTTTTGGCTTAGTAAATATATCATAAATCTGTATGAGCCTTATTATTATTATTTAAAAATTTGCCAGTGAGGTCACAAGTTCATTAATCCGGTGAGATTTTCCAACATCCTGCCCACAAATATCCAAGTGGTTGTAGCGTTTTAAACTCCGTAGCGGTCCTAACACACATGAGGTTTGAATTTTAAGCTACGCAAGAGCCCACGCTGCCAAAGGGATACATACTGATGTATTGAGCTGACATTCAGTAAAACTTTTGGTGTGTGTTTGGGTTTTGTTTTTTTGTTTTTTTTGGAGTGGTAAATGATACTTGAATATGCTATTTTAACTATGCTTTCCCCACCCCCCTTATTGGTTAAAGTGAAAAGCTATCAACCCAATATCTTTTCATGAACTCATGGATATCTGATTCTGTATGGAAATGTTACATGCCTGCTTAAAACCTAGAACCTTAGAATCTAGTCAGTGACAGTCGAGTCGGTGTGCGTTCAGCAGAAATACAGCTTCAAAATGGAATCAATCCCACGCACTCTGGCAAGACTGAGGAAATGTTAAGTTGTGGGTAAATGTCTAATTTGACCTGCACACTTGTGGCATAAGACACTTTAAGAATATGTGTTTGTGTGCAAGAGAAAGTGGAGGATCCCGTGACCTTCATAGTGGGGAAAGAATAATTTGTCAGGGTGTTTTATGGAGTAAGACATAAACACACCCACACAAAAAGACAGCGTCTTGAAACAGAACGACTGTGATATCATTTTTGTAGCAGAGTATGCATCCACGGTACACTGCTAGAAGAAAAGCTTTAGGGAGTGATGGTGAGCACGAATGCCTGTATTGCAGCCAGATGTGATCAGGAATGTGACGTTTCGGAATGCTGTGGCAGCCCTATTCCCTCCCCCTTTGCCTCCTCCTTGCTCCCATTCTCTGCCCTTTGTTCCTTTTCTTTGCCTTTCATTTCTGTGCCAGCTCCAGGTTCTCAGTTCTTTTGAACCATTACTGTGGGAATAAGCTTAGAAGGGCTAGTCGGTGAAAACAACGCCGGCACTTTGTTTAAGAGCTAAACGACCCTGCGACTGTAACCTGCTAGACTCTCCTGGTGCAACCTGGAAGGCTACATTCGATGCCAAAACTGACCCCATCACTCTGTTTTACCTTGACTTTCGTGACTCTTAAGAACCAAAACGAGCTTCTGTAGTTTAATTGGCGAAGCAGTTGAAGTAGGTGAGTTTCTCGCGTCAGAGTTCCACGGAGTACAGTGTTGACATAAAGACATCAAACAAGTGAGCAGGCCCACAGGAACCAGCACAGACTGTATACAGTGGACTTCAGATGGAGATGATAATGGCACACCCACAATCAAGCAAGCAGAACTACAAAGTAGAATATTTACAGTGAGGACTGAAGATAAATGGTCATTAGGATAAAATGAATATGAGCGTGCATGTTTGTTTCACTTGCGGCCCGAAACAGTTCTCCTTTGGTGTGTTAGCGCCTTTGCTGCGTCTGGTCCGGATAGCGGTGGCCAGGTCAGTATTGTCTGCAGGATTAAACCCCCTGCCCAACGCTCATGTCCTGCACCACAGCTGCGCAGCAGGGTGCCTGCAATCCCACAAGAAAAGAAAGGAACTCACCAACTAATTGGTACAAATGGGAAGCAATTACTGGTTGGGACAAGAAAGGTCAAGGAACATGGAATAAATTGAAAGATGGATAGAAGAGAGCATAGAGCTTTGGTGGCCAATAACCTCTCCTTTTTTTCTTTTTTTTTTGGACAGTACAGACACCTTTAAATGTTACCAGAGCTTTCCTTAGAAATGGTACAAGTGTGCAGACCAGTGGAAAAATGCAGAGAAAAACAAGTTGTCTCACTTTGAGAGTTGTTCTTCAATGTAAAGGAAAGTTGTGCTCGTAGATCAAGCTCCCTTGCTAAAGTTGATGTAATTATATTCTCCAAGTGAGTAGCCTTGCGTATAACTACTTGCTAACGGATAGCTCACTTTAATGGAAATACCAGAAGGGAGGTCTCCGACTCGTACACTTATTGGCAGACTTTAATGCTCCATGAACTTGTATTTAATGATGAAACAAGATTCGTAAAACTTTTTTTTAAACAAACCGAAAGTCAACAGAAACTTAACACAAGACCTAGCACACAAGGTTTAAAACTAGTTACACTGGAGTGACTTGGAAAATAGGTTTCCTTGCTAATTTAAAAAAAAAAAAAATATGCAAAACTGCTGGCACTCTTTCTCGTGTTCTTTCCCTCTGCTAAACTGTGACTTACTCTAGGGCCCTCCATGTCATTCACGTAGGCTTTATTTATACATTTTACATTAGCAATGATTAGAACCGTTTTGTTGGCTGGTCCGTTTTCACCATCTTGCTCTTATATGATCCCGTTCTCTCTACTCCTTCTCCAGCTGTCTGTCCATCACTGTCACTCCACCGTTCCAGTCATGACTCTGCTGTGGGACTGTCGGCAGATCTGGCCTTCTTCCCCTGTCTAGCCGAGGCAGGAATTTGTTATAATCTCACTCAAGAGAGCCTGAGCTGCATGCCCTTTCCTCTTCCCATGTCAGTAAAAGGGGCTGATGGCCGCCTGCCGAAACAGTGATGAACGCAAAGACGGCAGTGTTTCCGGTGTCCGTGGTTACACAGCGGCTTTTAAAGGAGCGGCCTCAGCTCCCTCCCTATAAACACACGCACCACCTGCCATTTTGCTGAGTGGATGCCAGTGTGAAGTGGAAGTGACGGTGCCTGGCTGACCTGAGCATATGTGCCTGTCAGTGTGCTTGAAAGCAGTGTGTGGTGTGGTTGAATAGTTCTGACATAGTCCAGTATTGGCAAAATCCTGGAATAGTCCTGGTGCTTAGACTGTTTTAAGAGAGGCATGTAAGCGACTCACGCGCACACTTAAATCCATGAAATTGCTGTAAATAGCCAGTAAGCGAGAAGTTAAATGCAAAGAAAGAAAAAAGAAAAAAAAGACTGTGTGTGTGTTGGTGCATATTTCTGTGTATGCGTTAGGGGGGAAAGGTGAAGCGTTAGGGGTGGAATTCTCATTTTGTACAGATTAAGAAAGCCTGGGCCATGGGGAGAGAGTTTCATGGGAGAGAGGGGCTGGATTATTTGTGGTGGGGAGGGGGGTTGACATTCCACAGGATGAAGTAGGTCATTGTTCCCTGTCTCCACTGAAGAGGGCTTTCTGAAGGAACTGATGAACTGAAAGCAGAGCAGAGGGAATGAGAGAGGCTCGAGGCAGGGTACAGGTCCCTTTTTTGGCGAAGGGGGTCTGCATTATTCAGTAATCCTATTGAAAGCCTCCTCTCTGAAGGACGGAGCAGGAGCAGCGCCGAGACAAAGAAAAAAGCGAATGGAATGTGACAACAGAAAAATGCCATTGATGGTGGTCAGTCTCAACTGGCTTGATGGGTGAGATGTTACCGTTTGAACAGTAGGCCGCCCTTCATTCCTCCTTTCACTCCCCCTTTTTTTCCCCCCCTGTCAGCACTTTTCTCTCATGATAAAAAGTTATTTTCCTAGAGGCTGCAAGAAAGTGTTTGTAGAACAATGTTGGGTTGAATGGAAAATGCATTAATGCGTTTTAGAATAACCCGTACTTATCTGGCCTCACTGGCTACCCTGTTCACTTTTCTAGACATAAACTGACTAAACTGTGAGGAATATGAAATTTTGCTCTATCGATCGTCATTGTAACGAGAGTGTGATAGAAATTTGCTGTGGTAGAGCAGTTTCATGGAAATTTACATCATTTCATATGTCGAGGTTCTCAAGAGGTAATCAAGATTATTAAGAATTTGCTCTTGAATGTTTCTGTATGTGTTACTGGTTATAAATTCTCTTCTTTTTCAGCAGACAGATAAATATTCTTTCCCGGCAAATAATAAGCAAAATTTCATGCCAAGGTCTGCTTCGCTTAGCACCTTCTGTTGAATCTAACCAAGCCTTTCCCTTTCTCCCTGGTAGAGTTCTTCAAAGAGCTGCTCGACAATGCTGAGAAGTCTTTGCATGACATGTTTGTACTCACCTACGGCGTGATGTATATGAAGAACGCGGAGCTCTTCAAGCACTTTTTCCGTGACTTGCGGCTCTACTACGCACAAGGCAGCTCTGCCGTGCACCTCGACAACATGCTCTCAGAGTTCTGGGCCGAACTACTTGAGCGAATGCTCCGCCTGGTCAACGCTCAGTTCGAGTTCAACGACTCGTACATGGAATGCGTGCGGCAGCATACGGAGGAGCTGATGCCGTTCGGTGATGTGCCGCGCAAGCTTAGACTGCAGCTGAGCAGAGCCTTCATTGCTGCCCGCACCTTCACCCTTGGCCTGGCGCTCGTACCCGAGGTGGTCAGCAAAGTCTCCACGGTGAGCACAATGATTCATTGAAATGGATAAAGGAAAGAGAACGTGACCTCGATACGATTCTTTGACCTTTTGCTTTATTATCGATTAAAAGGGGCTTCCTGTAATTGAGTGGTCTGGTTATTCATCAGCCTCTGCTGCAGACCTTTGCACATTTTTATTCTGATCTGATTAACGGCCTTCCACTTGCTCACTTTTTTTTTTTTGGCCGCTCCTTCACAGGTGAGTGCCTCTCCAAGCTGTGTGCGTGCTGCTATGAAGATGTTGTACTGCCCGTACTGCACAGGTCAAGTGGCTCTGAAACCCTGTAAAAACTACTGCCTCAACGTGATGCGCGGCTGCCTGGCTAACCAAGCCGACCTTGATACTGAGTGGAACAACTTTCTGGGTAAGGAACAATCCATTTTACCACAATTCCGTTTTCCACAGGAGAAGTTTGAAATAACACATTTACTACCAGTGTTTTTGTGACAACGTAAATTATAAGAGCTGAGGTTAATGGCTTGGATGTGGGGGCTTAGTATGATTGTGAACGTAAGTGTATTCCTGTTAGATGTCATATGCTGTGTCTCTGTTAGTATACTATAGATTACTTGAGGGCTCAAGATGACACACACAGTTTAATGATTAGGGCTGGCTTTGCTCACCCTGTATGTCAGCTTTGTGGCGCCTTATTAAACCCACTTGCTGTTTAACAAGCCTTAAGTATGGCAGCCTGAATTGCCCCATTAGCCAGCTCTGTGGTTCCCCCCGGTGGTAAACATCAGTTACAGCAACTATGTCTATGCATGTTTCTTTGTTCCACTATTCAAAGGCCACAACTCCGTTGCCACCAAGCCTGAATAATAACCACTGAAGCAAATTTCATGCAGAGTTGAACCAGATGGTTCTGAGAACATGTTACATGTTACTTAATATGTCTTAGTTAAAAATTTCCTACTAAGTACACTCATGTGTTTGCCTTTTAGATGCCATGCTGAGTCTGGTTGAGAGACTGGAGGGGCCATTTAACTTCGAGTCAGTAATAGACCCCATTGATGTGAAGATCTCTGAGGCCATCATGAACATGCAGGAGAACAGCATGCAGATCTCACAGAAGGTTAGTGACTCCTTAGGTTACTTTATTATTCACCCATTAATAAAAAACTTCATTCATCTCAGAGTGGAAAATCTAATTTATAACCACATTATATTTTACTGTTAAAGCAATCTGTGCAATCAGTAATGACGCTGACTTTATAACTTTTATCAAAGGTTCTCTCAACTGAAACTATTTATATATTAATAAATAAAATGCTTATTAAGTTTATCACCATTCCTATGATTCATACTAGGCACATAGAAGAGCTAGTGAAATGAATAAATGCCTTGTAAATGTAGAATGTTCATCCTGTTTGGGTACTTCAGGTATTCCAGGGTTGTGGGCAACCACGGAAAGAATTACGCACCCGGCGTTCTACGAAAGACTCTGGATTCCCTGGTCGCTTCCGGCCATACAGTCCAGATGCCAGACCCACAACTGCAGCTGGCACCAACATGGACAGACTGGTAAAAACACATTTTTACTGTGTGGTTCCACAAACGGAACTCAGATCTCTGTTTAGATTGCCACTCTTGCCATTTTAATTGTAAGGCATTTGTGTCTAAGATGGAAGTGAAAGTCAGGAAACCAAACTGCAGTTTTCACTTAACTCTTCACCCAGGTGGCAGATGTGAAGAAAAAGCTGAAGCATGCCAAGAAGTTTTGGTCTACTTTACCAGAGACCGTCTGTGTTGGAGACAGGATCACCCAGGGTGATGAGTGTTGGAATGGCACAGCTAAGAGCAGGTGAGCTGGAGCAGTTCCTGAGTGCCGTCGTTCTACATTTAGCAAGGCGTTTATTTAAACTGTCTTATTGTTTGTTTTTGTTTTTGTTACTTTCTTAGGTACGAGTCTGTGGTCTTGGGCAATGGCTTAGCCAATCAGATTTCCAATCCTCATGTGGAAGTGGACATCACCAAGCCGGACGTGATGATTCGCAGACAGATTGCTGTGCTGAAGGAAATGACCACATGGTTGAAAGCAGCTCACAGTGGAAACGACATCACATATGACAGCGGTAAGTATTGACCACACATGCATACAGGTGACAACATCATTGCTCTGTGTATTACATCGTTCCTTAAGCAGTGCTTCACCATCTTAGTCCTCGTACAGTGGCACAGTGGAAAGATTACATTTACATAAGTACTCAGACCCTTTGAAACAACACTTGAAATTGATCTCAGGTGCCTCCTATTTCTCGTGATCGTTGCTGAGATGTTTCTACACCTTTACTGGAGGCCACCTGTGGTAATTTAAATTGATTTGACATGATTTAGAAAGGCGCACACACGTCTCTATAGAAGGCCTCAAAGCTGACAATGAGAATCATGGTGGTGGCAGCATCATGCTGTGGGGGTGTTTTTCAGCAGCAGGGACCGGGAGACTTGTCAGGGTCGAGGGAAAGCTGAATGGAGCAAAGTACAGAGATATCCTTAATGAAAACATGTTAAACAGCACTCAGGACCTCAGACTGGGCAGAAGGTTCACCTTCCGACCTGACAATGACCCAAAGCACACAGTGAAAACAACACAGGCGTAGCTTAGGGACAACTCTGTGAACGCCCTGCAGTGGCCCAGTCGGAGCCCTGACTCGAACCCTATCGAACATCTCTGGAGAGAACTGAAAATGGCTGTCCACTTTTGGTCCCCGTCTGGCCCCCGTCCAACCTGACTGAGCCTGAGAAGATTTGCAAATAAGAATACCAGAAGATCCCCCAATCCAGGTGTGCACAGCTCATTGTATCATACCCAAATAGACTCGAGGCTGTAATTGCTGCCAAAGGTGCTTTAACTAAGTAAAGGGTCTGAATATTTATGTAAATGTGATATTTCTTTTTTTTTTTTTTTTTTCCCCCTTCTTTTTAATACATTTGCAAAAATGTCTACAATTCTGTTTTCACTTTGCCATTATGGGGTACTGAGTGTAGATGAATGAGAAAAAAAAAATTATTTAAACGATAATTTTTTTATTTTAATAATTTTTTTTTTTAATTATTTAAAAATGTAGAAAAAAAGAAGGGTGTCTGAATACATTCTAAAACCACTGTATCGATGTGCTCATTTTCATGTTTTCCCTACTTCCATCACATCACCTTCAACTAACTGGTGAAATAAACAGCTATTGATGTTTCAGATGGTTGTATTAGAGCAGGGGGGGGAAAACACAACAATGTGGACACTGGTAAACCATGGAGCATGCTATTTAGTGAACCACTAAATATCGTTGGACAAAATCATTTTAACTCAGTTGTTCTCTTTTCTTTTTCTTGAAGAGGATGGCAGTGGAGAGGGTAGTGGCAGTGGCTGTGAGTCATCCTCCTGCGAAAATGACACGGATATGTATTTCTCCACACCAACGCCTGTCCTTATCCTCAAAGATCGCGGTACAAAGCACTCCAGTGGTGTGCGGCTGGCACCGTACAGCCTGGTCATGATCTTGGCAGGCGTTGCTCTGACCCTCCTGACCGCCTACATCAGATAAGAAAGCTTCAGAGGAAAAAGGACGAGCATCAGTGCGGTGAAGAAACTGTCAGAGGGCTTTTTTTTTTTTTTTTTAAACGAAAACAAAAAAAAACTAAGAAAACAGACCGCCTTTAAGACTATGGTCTGTCTGCCATCTAGGAAAGACTCTGAGTTATTAATACTCAAATAACTTCACCCTAATATTTTTTTTTTTCTCTTTAATACAAATGGACTCTCATGTACATGCAATTCCGAAACAGAAACACCTCCTTTTCTTACCATTTTCACCTGGACTTTGCTTCCCAAAGTCATAATCAGTGTTTACAATACCACATGGATATATATTCTTTTTTCGTTTCCAAAAAGAGCTTTACAGGCTGAGATTTGCTCTATATTTAGGTGTTTGTGTACGTGTGCATGTGTGTGTGCTTGTGTGCCGGTGCGTGCGTGTACATGCAATAGTGTGAGAGTTGGTGTGAATGACCTTTTTTTTTTTTTTTTTTTTTTTTTTTTAAAATAGAGAGAGAGAGAGAGCTTTTCCTAAGATAGCTTATTAATAAATTCCTATACCATGTTTAGACTGAGTGAAGCAAAATGTAGCAGGTACACAATCACCAGAGTTAAACACCTGTTACATGTGTATGCTTCTGATTGCCAGCTTGGGTTGCATAGAGTTTGGCAAGCCTTAAGAACAAAATCCCTGCACCAAGTGTTTCTGTTTTTAATGTTAAACGATTGAGGGCCAAGTCACAAAAGGTGGTACACATGGTACAGAGTAAAAATGGATAGCATGTGCAGAATTGAAGCCCCAACCCCCCCCCCCCCCCCCCCCTTTTTTTTTTTTTTTAAAACAGATTTCTATCAGGGATGTCTTATAAGAAATGTGTATGAAGTGATTTGGGGAACTGGAGCTGAAAACTTTGGAATGTTTTCTGTTCATCTGAATGCTGATTGGTTCATAAAAGGCCCATTATGGGTACTGTCTAATAGGTGACCTGACAATGACCTGTTGCAAGTGAGAAGTGTGCGCAGACATGACCATTCAACTTTATTCATCTAGCTACAGCACACACGCCACGTTTGACACAGGTTGACCGCACAGTGGCTGTTCTGTGCGCAGACGCTTCACAAGGAAGGAAAATCCCGAATGTCTGGATAAAGTGTACATGTTAATTAGTTAGAATGGAGTTTGCGACATGGAAGAATAATAACGAAATTAACACAGGGTTTTATTTGATGGTTTTTAATTTTGCTAGAAATGTATTCTAAGGTGTAAATCTATATATTGGGTACTACAGCAAAGTCGCCTTGTCCAGAATGACTGATGGTGCTGACTCGAGTGAGGTGGAGTGGTTTCTGTATGTGTGTGAATGTCTTATTTCTTTTCATTTGTCAAATCCATTCTTGCCATCTAATAGTCGTCTCTGCATTACAACAGAAGCTTAATTTCCCCTAACATGTAACCTTGGTACGTTATTTTAATGTGTCCCTACGTTGGGAGAACAAGGCACCTCACAACGCTTGCTTATATCTTATATTTTGTGGCTTGTGGACTGTTGTTTTGCTCTATAGGCCATTTGTACATGTAGGTTTTCTTTTTGATGACTGACGAGTACAGTGTTATGTTAGAAAACAGCAGAGGTCCTTAAGTTACACCTTCTAAAATTAACCCATCTGTCGCTCAGTGAACTGCTCCCTCCTTGCTCTTGTACAGTAAGTTATTTAACTGCATGTCTCGAAGTTCTTTTTACAAACACGTCATAGCGTCCATAAAGTCCAGTATTGGGAAAAAGAAATATTTATATCTGTAGATGGTTGCATTTTAACAGCTTCATAAATTACCTGAATTTGTATTGGCTTCAAATTTCATGTAATGTAAAGTGTATTGTTTATAAACCAGTTTATAAATTTGTCATTCCTTTTTCCCCCCTCCAGTAAAGTATGGATGTTGTAAAAGGTCTACAGAGTGAAGGATAGTGTTGACCATGAGCTCATGAGTGTCAGTGTTGTATGCACTTTTTAAATTGCCATTCAAAATGCCCAACACTTGGAGTGCCAGCAATAGTCTCTTCAGTGTCTATTGATGGGAGGCTAGTCCTGCTCGCCCGCTTGGAGGACCTGAACGGTGGTTGAGCTTTTTTTCTTTGTTTTGTTTTGGGGGTTTTTTGGACGGTTTTTGAATTCATTTATATTTAGATGGAAGAAAATCAAGTTTCTGAATCACTTCACAGACCAGTAATGTATCATTTAAGGCTGTTGTTCCCGAGAGCATAAATAGATTGCAATGTTGCTTGTCTCCACAACAAACCTTCTCTCTGTTGCACACAAAGAAGGAACGGCCATTTAAGTCCTTCGATGCTGAGGTGAGCTGAACTGGGAGGACTGCCTTTTCTGATCCAGCAGTCTTTAGCAGAAGTACTGAGCTACAGAATAAAGTTTGTGTAGTTATTTGCCCCAAATAATGGAACAGTGCCACCTTTGAAAAGGAGTTAAAGACACTTGACTACAGAGAGGAAATAATGTAAATACGGAGCAGTCGGTTTAGAGCAGTCGGTCTCTGAGAGAGGTTATAACAGTACAAGTCTTACTCTTTCAGAGGATAGACTTAACATGGGGAGGGGGGGAGGACATGCTAAAAAAATGTAAGAGAAAAGATGTATTAAACACATCAAAGTCTTGCAAAAAAATAAAGACTGCAGATATTTAAAAAACAGTGTGGTCCTTTGTGTCATTTCTCCACCGCTGTACCAAAAAGTTACTTTGTTTCATCATTTGTACCCCTCACACTACAGCAGTGCCGTTCAGAATGATATGACTTCTTATTGAAAAGTTTATTGATGAAGACACATAGCAAATGCTGTTTACATCATCAATAAATCCATAGATTTGACTCTCCACATCAGCAAAATTTCTAAAACTAACATTCTAAAACTAGAATGCATAGCAGGTTCATATCTTGATGTGGATTTTGTTCTGGAATATTTACAGTAGTTGAAGGAAATGTTTGCAGCAATAGACTAGTGTGTGTGTGTGTGTGTATATACACTACTCACAAAATGTTAGGGATATTTGGCTTTCGGGTGAAATTTATGGAAAATGGAAAATGTTCTACAGTGATATTACATCATGAAAGTAGGGCATTTAAGTAGAAGCATGCAATGGTGATTTCCTCATCTCAAAATTTATTGAAACAAAAGCCAACCTTGGTGAGTATACCACAACAAAAAATGT
>JAOVYU010000042.1:17726003-17750510 GCA_025674565.1 Synodontis membranacea
AGCCTATTAATTGAAATATTTCTTTTATTGAAAATGAAAAGAGTAATAATAGTCTAATAATAATTATTATTACGAACACGTGTGAAGGCTGTAGTCAGCCTAACACAAAACACCTACCTCCAGGTGCTTCTCTTTTCTTTAGCTTTCAGGAGTTGAAAAAGATCTGTCCGTAAACTCAGTCACGCAAAAGCTCTTTCCCATTTTAGATCTGGTTTGTCGCGGCACAGCATTAGAGTTGTGTTACTTCTGCCTACAGTGACGTCGTATTTGACTCGTCATAAACCCGTACCGCCGTTTATCGATTGCGATTCGTCATTTCATGCCTAATTATTCATATCATTATAGTTATAGTGCACTGTTTTATTTTCCGGAACCTCTGTGTAATCCAGTAATAGGCTGTATTTATTTAAATTATAGGCGCTATTTGTATACGTCATTTATACACCCATCTATCTATCCGTCGGTCTGTTTGTCTAAATAATGCAAAATGTCTGAAGAAGTCACATAAGGGAAGTACATAAGATCTAGCATTATATATCAGTAAAAAAAATATTTTTTGCTAACGGAAACTCTTTACATTAACGTCGCCTTAACGGACTCTGTCAGTTTACATGAACGAGCTGTGAACTTCAAGATTAACTCAAGTAACATTGTCAAAGTAAATAACACTCGAAACAAATTAATTTATATAAAATAATAAACCAAATCAGTGTTCATGTTGTCACACGGTATGTGTACATGCATGCCAATATTCCACTATTATTCGGAATATGACTGTATTTTGGAATTTGATACAGATCATTCGAACAGCGTTTTCCCTTTGGATACTCCAAATTATGCATTTTCCGACGTGGAAAACGTACGTGTGTGGTGCGTTGGGAATATGCGGCTCACTTGCGTAGTCAGCTCTGTGCGCTGTACACAAACCAACTAGATAACTGATCGCAAGGCTTTGCTTGTAAAACACAATATTCATTTTCATTAGTCATGTAAACAGCTTAGTATGAATTTTAAAGGCAGAAATGGAATAGCGCAGGTGAAGTAGGGAATGAGTAAAACTGAAGCCCACGGTGATGGATATGAACTAACAGCTTCGGTAACAGTTGTTAACTGGTGAAATCTGAGCAAAGGTGGAAAAGCAAGGCTGTGTATTTATACATGGAGACCAGAGTCCAGCAGGTTCGCAGCATTTAGAAACATGCCTCCTAACATAAGTGGTCTAATTTTTAATCATGGATTAAATAAAAATGCATGTACGGTAAGTTTACATGTACGCCAAGATCAGTTAATAAAAGCGTTATTTACAGTTTTGTTACCGTAAGAATGAAGTTTATAGTTTGCACCGATTGTTAACTAAACGCTAATTAATGTTAAATGTCACCTTGGTAATTATTTGAATATTATAAGAGTGGCTTGAAATCAGCGGTTGATCTTGTAATTGTATAACAGCAACTGCTCAAATAACAATCATCGGCCGGTCATCATATACAGTTTGTAGAGTCTGTTTACAAACGCTTAGCAGCAACAGACCCAGATCTACTCTTAGCTTTGTCATTGCTCCTCAGTATCGCCCACTTTCATCTGTATTACATCATCATTTTTTATTCTCCGTGGACCACATGTCAGCCGTTAAACCACCCATGACACAGACATGCGTGCACAAACGCAAACTCACTCCCACTGTTCCTCCCGCGTTTTGTGCCGATCTCATGGTTTTTGAATGTAATGCTCCTCTCTATATTTCTTTAACCTTGATTGTCTTATTCCTCGAGTATCTTAAAGATGCGTAATGCCAAGAAACCGAGCCGTCCTTTGTGTGTTTGCGTGATCGTGTTCATGTAGTGACAGTGTATCTAGCCAATACACCAGTACAGAAAGTCTCCTCATAAAGCTTGTGCAAGAAAAGAGGCAGACGTGCTTCATTCTTTTTACAGCCGAGCCCAAGAGCGCCTGCAGTAACAGTCTCTTCCAGAGGAGGCGCGAGAGGACAGGAAGACTGTCAGAGCGTAACTCGGCTCCTCGTTGGCTGCTGCCCACTCAGCCTGTTTGCAAAGGAATCGCTGATTGGCCATCACGTCACTGAGCATTGAGCAGCCTCCGTTGCGAGGGCCAGGCTTTCCCTTTCCCTTCCTCCTCTTTTCTTTCACTACCTGTACTATTTTGAATGCACACGAATTATGAAATCTCTCTGTTCACTAAATAAGCACGAGCCCTGTCATATCTGACACCAACTCGCTGTCCTTGTATAAACTCAGCTGACTCTCTCTCTCTCTCTCTCTCTCTCTCTCTCTCTCTCTCTCTCTCTCTCATGCTTTATTTCTCTCCCCCTCCTTTTCCCCTCCCTCCCACCCTCCCTCCTATCTCTTAATCAAGACACAGCCTGCCCTTTCCTGTGCATTGCTGCCTGCCTCCAGCCCGCACGCCTCCTCTACCTCTCTTTCCCCCTCTCGCCGTCTCTCGCTCATGCTCTCTCTGCCATGCACTTTCATTCTCTCGCTCTCTCTCTCTCTCTCTCTGCGTATCACGCTCTGTATCCCGGACTCGCAGGTTTGCAGTGTTGTGAATACTTGAGCTTGTATGCATTGGCTTTGTTTTTTGTTTTGTTTTTTTAACAATTTAATCTTCATTCAGCAATATCATATCTTACAAAGGTTGACCCAGTGGCTGTTTTTCCATGTTGAGTCAAATATTTTGTCTTTGTCGTTATAAAAACGAGTAATTTTTTTTTCTCTTTCTGTTTTGTTGAAAGACAGGTTGTGCTTCAGAGGAACTAAAGGAGACAGTGGAGAGCTACGATGAGAAGAAGAGACTCAGGAGAAACAGGAGGGACAAGAATGCGACTCAAGTAGAAAGCAGTGGACGCGCATCACCACAAAGTGCCTGGATGTGCTGGATGCTGCAGCAGCCTCGTTCCAGCGCATGCTTTTTCCCACGCCGCTGTTCCCCGCAGCCCTACTGCTTGCCGGTGTAAGTGTATCTGTGATTGCACTTGGCCTTGACTCGGGCTGCATTTCACTCTGACGGGCAAACAGTCAGTCGGCCCATTTGCTGTTCCTCGATCCCAAGCCTCCGCCCGCCTCACGCATCACTTTAGTCGCAAAGCCTTTTTTTTGTCATCTTCTGTTGTCTGGAAATGTGAGCATCTTTCGAAAGCATTGATGTTGCAGCAGCAGGACGGCGGCCTTTAGGAATCTGTGGGTGGGAAAAGTGAATAAAGTCATTTTGTGTAGAGAAAGAGGGTGGTTACGTGAGACGGGACAGCCACTGCAGCCCCGAGGAACGTGTGTGCTTGCACTTTTAGTGCAACGGTCTGCGTGAAGCGGTCAAGAAGCCATTGCAGCATGTCCGAGTGACCTGCCTGGACACGCCTGCTCCTTGCTCTGCTACACAGCTCGTCTGGAACACACCGAGTCATAGATTCTTCCTCGTTGTTTTTTGCCATTCCGTCTGAACGTTAGAGCATGTCCCGTTCCTTTACCCAGAGTGTTTTTCGTGCTGTGGCACAGTGATTTTTTTTGTCCTGCTACGTACCCTTTTGACCTTCTTACCCCCAAACGACCTTTAACTCGAAGCTACCCTCCAACTCATCATGGCCGTCAATGTCGCTGTAGGCCGGGACACCAAGTGGCTGACGCTAGAGGTGTGTCGCGAGTTCCAGAGAGGCTCGTGCTCACGTTCTGACACCGAGTGCAAGTTTGCTCACCCCTCTCGCACCTGCCATGTGGAGAACGGCCGCGTCATCGCCTGCTTCGACTCTCTCAAGGTAACCCAGACGCAAACGTGCACGCTCTCTCGCTTTATCTCAGGTTAGCTCTGATGCAGAATGTAGAACCATGTATCTTTTTGTATCACAAATGTATGTGACTTAACATACACAAAATACACCTCCAGGCTCTTTTTTGCTGAGTTCTGCTCACTCTTCTAAAAAGCAGCACGTGTCTGTGTCAGCCTTAAAAGTGTAGAGCAGTTCTGGGTCAACTACATCTGCAAAAACATGATTTAGCACTTTAATTGAAGAATGCATGATGCAGTGTAATAGCCAAGATGTACCGCGAATCACTAAGGGTAATAGAACCAGACTCCTGTATAATATATTGAGCAAAATGGTATACATCCCATAATACTCATTTTTAATGGCAATACAAACTGAAAAAGTACTGGAACGTCCGTTCAGACTTTCCATTAAATACTGGAATCTTTTCAAACTTCCAGCATCTTCATTATTACATCACTGGATACTTTACTATGTTAAGCTTGCTGGGCTAAAAAGAAATTGTTGTTGATGTTAACCTGGTAAGATTCAGGGTTCAGTGTGAGCTGTTAGCAAATGAAGAGTGACATGCCAAATATCAGGATGCATCTTACACATCTCCAAGTATCTGTTCAGTACCACTAGTCGGTGTTGCAGCATGGTCAGCGGGCTCGAAAGTTGTGGCGGTGGATTTCATTAATATATCGAAAGCCTCCTCAGGAGCCGGGCTGAGCGCTAGCAGTGGCCACGGCTCAAGCACGCACTAATCCTCCTAACCAAAGCAGCATGTCGGCCGATAATTCAGTGATAGTCTGGGCAGTGCCGCGCCGCGCCGTCTGGATTACAAATGCGAAATGGGATTATTTTTCAAAAGTAGAAAAGTAGTCAGCTGCGGGCTCAGGGTCACAGCGCAGAGGGAGGGAGAGGAGGAGAAGGTAGCCCAGACCCTCTTGTCTTAATGAGCTCTGCAAATACGCAACACTGTCTGCAACTGCAGTTCACGTTTTAATTATACAGCACTCTTCATATTAATGGTGCTCGTTCATTTCTCTGCAAACAAGAGCCCATCCCCCCATGCCACCCCCTTTCCTCGTTCTCCTCCTCCTCTCTGCTAATTTATCGACGTCCCTTAATGGCGACCACAGTGTCCTTTCTCCTAACTCGTGTCTTCTGCCGGAGACGCTTCTTTATCCATTAGTTCTGACTGGCCTGCCTGCCAGCACATTGGTCTCGGCACGCATGAATTATGCATTCTGTATAATTCTATCCTGTGCTGCTTTTATTAATGTCTGTGTTCTGCTAACAAATTTCCTCCTTTCTTGCTTGAATGCGAAAGAGCGGAAAATGTTTTTTGCTGGTGCAAATGACTTTTTGGCTATGAGCAAGAAGGTTGCCTTTGAAATGATTCGTAGTAAGAACGAATCACTTCTCTAATAATGCGAGCCACAAGTTGCAGGCATGGGCAGGAATGCTTTCGGATAATCACGGACAGCATCTTGTCTGTTCTGATCTTTCGCTCTGTCTACGAGCGCTGAGGAGGCCGGATGAGGCAAAACTTCCTCCCAGTTGCTGGGCACGTTACCATGACTACGTGGAGGAGATCCCTGACCCACCGAATCCAGCAAGACATGACTTACAGTTTTTCATTCCTCTCCATTAGGACTCATTATACAACTCCACCACATATGGTATAGATTGGGGTTTTTTTTTTTTTTCCTTTGCTCATTTATTTTGTTGGTGGATGACAGATTTCTGGTGGTGGAGCCATGAAGCCTGGCCATTAATAATGCAGGTTAGCACTGTTGCTCATCTCGGCTTTGAACTGCCTTCTCCTCTGTGAATTGGGGAGTGCTGCTCTTATGGGACCGTCTCGCTCATTGCTAAATACTCCCAGAACGTCCTCTTTTACTTCTGATGAAAACATTGCTGTCACTACAGGCACTAGAAAATTGTGCTTGTTTGTGAGAGAGACTGTGAACAGATCAGATTGAGTTGATGTGGAAAAGCTCAGAGACAGGACAAAGTTTCAGTCACCAGAGCAACCGAGCTTGCACAGCAGTGTCCAGAATGGACTGGCAACAAAAACAAGAGTTTTCAAAGACGACACGAACAGACATGGGTTAAAGGGAGCATGTAGCACGCTACAGCTACATATTTATTCTATTTTTAAAGCAATTTGTGTGAACCAATGAACCAATCAAAACTCAGTATCAAAGGATTCCTATTTCTGTGTTTGTTTTCTTTCTTTTTTTTTCTTCTTCTCACAATTAAAACAGTACAAATGTCAGATAACCCGTCTAATCTAATTTCTTTTTAATTAATTAACAATCAAGTCACAGGATCCCAGAAGTCAACCGGCAAGTTAGCTTTCCAATCTGAAAAATAAAGACTTTACCCCTAGTCAAAATGTCCATGCTTTCTCTAGTCGTGCCAAAGGAATCTCCTACCCACTGAGCTCCCACAAAGCTGGAGTCTACTGCAGGAATAAACAGTGTTTAGATACAGGTGTTCTGTATAGCTTTTCTTTTGCACAGACAACTATGGCCATAATCATTATTTATAAGACAAGCATGTTTACCTTCGAAGTCTCCCCTGAAGCTGGCATAATGACCGCATTAACGTTGGTTTCATTTCTAACACTTGCACTCTGAGTGCTAACATCATTCACGCAGGTCCTGTGACAAGGTTTTGAAAGGCATACGCCTTATCAGCGGATTTCACATTCTTGTCTGGACTCTTTCATTTTACATTCATATCATATTCCCGAGGCTTCTCCTGACTGCTGCACCACGCCGCCAGTGAACTAGTACTTCGTTAGCTGCATGTGAAACACCACTCAATGTGTTTACAAGATGACTAAACGGGAAAAAATACATGTACAATATCAAGTTCCAGTGGTTTTATGGTAATCTACTCTGAATTTCTCCATCACAGCCACCTGCCTCAGGACTCTGGCTAATGTTAGAAGTGAAATGATGTGTAACAATTAACATCTGTGCTATGTTGGCTGCAATAAGAACCGCATCAACGCCATACCATGGTATAGGAGGTGTACCGAGGTGTTGAGTCACCAGTGGTCACGCCATTACCGCCTTTTTACCCCCTCGTCTGAGAGTGCTACCATCCTTATCCAGGTTTCGGCTTGGACTCTGTGGCCTTGTCTGCACATATATGGATATTTTCAAAAACTCACTTTTTTTTCAGTCAGTTTGAAAAGCATCACGTTCAAAGTACAAACAATATTTTTTTCTCCAATCTCTCAACACGAGATCAAAAAAATTATTCTAAAATGCCCAGACCTCTTCAGCGAGCACGCACATAACATTTAGCAAACATTGTAAACTTCGGGTCAGCTGACCATTTAAATCAACCGAGAGGGCCGAGTCTGGTGTTGAAAACTAGAGGGCAGCTGAAACCATCAACAATTAAATGTTATGGAGGAAAATGTTTAGCGTATGATACATCCTGTCTATTACCCATGTTTATTAAGTATAACTTCTAACAAGTCATGTAAAATGGTCTAAAATATGCATAACAACTATTTCTTTAGTCTTAAGTTAATCAACCATGTATTTAGCATTTTAAGTGGTGTTTGAAATACACCATGTATAAACTAGTTCAATTTGCCCTAGACGATGACCTAGAACTCAATCGATGGATTTTTATTTTTTTTTTTTTGTCTTTTGAAAGTGATAAAACGGGCAAAATAATGTTTCTGCACCAAATGCACACAAAAACTAGCTAATTGCTGCCTTGACACGCGCTTCAGGATGCCATTGATCGTTTGGAAAGCACAAATGAAATATGTAAGTATTGCATTAAAAAAACATGAACATGATGTGTGACTATAAGTGGCCAATCGTCATGACTGCACATCACGGCAAGATTAAAAGACAAGGTTTGGTAATTAAAGCACTTTAAAGTTTGAACATACTACAGATTCCAGTGCTCCATGAGAGCTGATGAGGTTTCTCAAAGCAGTGCTGCTTTTCTTTAAACCGTCTTCTTTGTGCTGTCACCTCCATCATATTTGTGTTCATGAACAATTAACATCTGCAAATAGAAGCAAAGAGGTGGTAATCTTGAGATCCATGAAAGCAGATGAAGCCACTTAAGAACTGTGCAGTCCTTTTGATCGGTATGCATTTTCATTTTTTTCTTGCTTTCCATAATTTTTTTTCCCCCATTTTGTTCTCAATTTGGTCATCTGCCAATGCCCAAACACAAGCTAGCTTTTTCCTGTAACACAACAACTACCAACTTCTTAACATGCAAGCTAGCACATGCTTCCTCCAAGACGTATGTAAAGTCAGCTACGCAGTCTTTTTGAACTTTTGCTCAGGCTACATCACAGGGCAGTGTAACTCACCCTGAGGAAAGTGCTGTGTGTCTTCGTACATGAGCTCACATACACCTGCAGTTAGTTAGTTTGGAAAACAAAAATGCCATCCCTCCTACCCAGTCAGCCAGTTTTGCAATCTTCCAACGATAGGGTGAATGCTTCTCTGCTGTGCCACTTTCTTCTCTTTTCTATTTTTTTCTTTTATTTTGTTATGTGTTTGTGCGTTTCAAGTAATGTTTTGCTTTCTTTTTGGTATTTTGTCCACTGATTGCCAGTTGTGATGGAGCTCCAGGACTAGTTTTGAGTGGCGAAATCCCCACGCCTTCCCTCAAGTGTGAGTTTGGTGTCTGGTGACTTTGAGTATACCTGCTGCTTGCCTTGTTTTGTTACAGCTTGCATTGTTACTTTGAATATATATCCTCCCTTAGGTTTTCAGTTTAAACTTTCTACAAAATTAACTTTCATGTATCACAGTGCCCACCTGGTGCTGAAAGCGAGTATATCCTCTACCCAACCTTACTCATGTCATGCCTAACGTAAACTTCGTTAGGTGGGATGTCAAGCACTTAAACCACCGTATCAAAAGAAGCAGGGTCCTATCACATCACCAAGAACCTTAAGTGGGAAGAGACCCACCTACGTGACTCGGACTGTTCACGTGTTTCAAGCTAAGGCAAGAGAACTTGCCATGCTGATAGACAAATACATACCTTTTGAGCCATCCAGTGATATCAAAGACCGGATTGGTCACTACTTAACTGAATCAGGAGTCATTGTTTAACACCCAGGTGGTTTTAGCTCATGCCTTTGCCCCAAATTTTGATGGTTACTCCCGGAACGCCAGCGTTTTTCTCCCAATCCCGTTGCCGCCCATAAGTCGGCCAAGTACATGCAGTCTTTCTTTCCAGATTTTTTCCATTTCAGATGTGTGGCACTTTTTACACCCCAGAGAAAGAGAATTTTCTTTTATTTCAAGCATCCATCACACCTTCAGTAGAATCGATTATATCTTTATTGATAACTAGCTCATCACACAAGTTCGCCTTTGCAAAGCATCATGATATCTGATCACACCTCTCTAGTCCAAGGGGCGACAAAATCAGGGAAGTTATTAGCGAATCCGCTTAGAGATCCATCACAAATATCTGTATGACCAGTGGTGCGGTGTCATCAGATTGGACCAAATTAACGAAACTTAAAAAAAAATTTCTCCAGGTTATAGAAATCCCAATCTCACTCTAATTGCAGGGTCATAGAAAATTATTTTTTGGTCAGGTGAACATCCCAGCTCTACACAAAGACCTAAAAAATAGACTGGCAGAACCCATAACAACAGTAACTGAAGCAATATCAGCAATGCAATCTGGGAAGTCCCCTGGCCCAGACTTTTTTCAATGTGCATCACTCCTTTAACATATATTATATGATGTTGAAAATTTTACAGGGTATAGTGGAACTATCTATTCACAGTCTTTTGGATATTTGGATTTGGATATGGACTTTTTTTTGCTATACGCTTCCCCCTCAACTTCAGTCTTAACAAACTCAAGATACTCAACACATTTCACAAACTTGGGTGCCCCTTAAGCCCTCTACTTTTTGACTTAGCAATTGACCCACTGGCTATCACACTTTGAAGCTGCAGCCTCCGATCACGCATCTGGAGGGGATGGCATTGAACATAAAGTATCTCTCTATGCAGATGCTTTATTATACACGTCCAGCCTATCACTGCCAGCAGCACTCTCTCTCTGCTTGACCAATTTGGCCAAATCTTCTTGTACAACTTTAACTTACACAAGAGCAAGCTATTCCTAATATATAAGGATGTGTTGGAATTGTATTACTTAGGTGTACCACTCAAAATTGTAAAAAAAAAAAAAAAAGTTCGGGTGATGATATGTAGTTTATTTGGAAGTACCTTGCAGGCCCAGGTTCAAGCTTTGGCATCTTGTGTAACCCTGTTCTCGATGATCTGGTCTAGCCTTCAAACCTGCTGAATCCATGTTTCAGAGGCGCAGTTTTTTTCTAACAATGACTAATCAGTAATGTGAAATTCTCAGCTCAAATCTAATCTAGTGATGACCAGGATACAAAATCTGTACATCCGGTCAGGGAGTCACAACCCAAGAAGAAACAAAAGAAATACCTCACGAAGAGGGTTAGAACCAACCAAGATTAAGTAGCGTGCATTTTTCAAAGTATAGGCTAAGTAATGGCCCTTTTTCACTTGACTTGACTTGACTTGACTTGACTCGCATTTGGTATCATTAGTTGATTTTCCACTACCCCCTCGGTGTAGCTGGTTGCCATAGCGATACCGCACAAAACTGCTGTGACATCATCTTCGATGCGACACACAGGAACATTAATAATCCTTCCCTCCACACACAGAATCAACAAATAAATTCAAATCTTGTTGGCCCACGATACTGCAGCAAGTGGTGTAATGGTGACTATAGGTCTTCCTGCTCAAGGGCGCAGATTCACTTTCCTGTTCGGCACAAATTACTTGTGGTGTTTTGCTGCAAGTACCTCGTTTAAATTTAGCCAGGTTGTAGTGACATTTTGCTTAACCATCTTGTTAGCAAAGCTGTTATGGTATTGTCATGGGTAGTTTTGTAATATAGCAAACATTATGGCATTGCATTACTCAGACTGAATCAGGACTCCATCTATCTTCTGCAGGCAGGAGCGTTGACTCTGTGGCATGCTTTAATTTGCTTACTGAAAACAAAGGGCAAAGTGCAGAGTGCACGTAAACTCATTGGTTTTACGTACAGAAGGTCAGGCAAAATATCAGTACCGACTGGCTAATTTTAAAATGAGTTACCTGCAGTAAAACTTTCCCCAAGTAATATTTGTGGAGCCAGGATGCAAAACCATATCTCTGGGTCGCTAGCACTGCGCGTTTACCATTACAATATGAATAGCACTTACAGCATGGCTTCTTTTCACTGACTGTAAACTGATGGTGCTTTTTATGCTGTTATCATTACATGCGCGTGCCACAGCATATACCGTACATCTGTTTCAAAAGGCAGGTTTGTTCATGACACCCCGTCTCGCGTCTTGCACATGATGCAATGATAATGACGATTCTATCTGAACTTGCTTGGAAACTCGGCAGAGGTGATACCAAAAATAGTACAGCCTACAAGGTACTATCAACAACTCAGGCCTGATGTAAAAGCAAAAAGGGTGAGTCGAGTCGAGTCTATACCATGCAGTGGAAAAAGGGCCGTAAGTCATTATAATGGCTGGCTATGGCAACCAGTTATTATTCAGGAGATGTCAAACTCTCTTGGTGGGTGGTACAATCCCCAGTTACTGATTTGACAGAGAGAGAGTGGTATCTGTTGTACAGTAAGTCAGAAATATAACAGTTTAATGAGAGAGGTGTAACTTTTGGGACTGTGGTCTGACAGAAACTGCAGCATTCATTTGTTGTGTGAACGACGGGTAGGTTGGTGGAGGGGAGTAAACACATCTCCCTAGCTTTCCCCATCCATCATCTCAGTTGCCGGCAGTGCATCGATGTTCAGAGCAAAGACACCTCCACTCTGCTGACTTTCACTTCCATATCTTCTAGTTCACACATTTGCACTGTTTTGGCCAGGGTTGAGTGGGGACAAAGGAAGAGGAACTCATTCTCACATAACAAGCTTTAAATACATGCTTGACAAACATTTAGCAGCATATAGATGCAATATAGACTGTGTTTTCTGCTTTAGTGATAAATAAGATGTGATGAAGTTAGAATCGAATTTATAACATATGCTCCTCTTAAAGAAGTTAAACCTCAGTTTTCTCAGTTTTCGACTGGTGTTGCTCAACTACAAGCAGCCCTGCACAGAAGCATGTTGAGGAAAATGTATCCTGTGTGTGCGTGTGTGAAGAAAGTAGTTTGTGCTTGTTCTGTAAAGTGCACACAGAGTGCAGTTTATTCCACAGGGATAATGAAGTTACAGTAAGATGACTGAAATTCACCCTTGGCTAATGCACCCTGCTTGCAGTCTGCATGGTTCCCCGTTATTATAAAAGCTAAAGACATGGGACGTGAATAACTCTTATCAGTCATGCAATGAGAAGACTCCATATGGAGAAGGTTGGCTGTGAAAATCTAACATGTGGGTCCATAATGTGTCCATAAATATTTCATAACCTAGAGAAAGGCATGTAAAGCAGGAGCTAAAGACAGGTAGAAAGTGGCAATGTTTATGTTGCTGATAACAAAAGAGTGCATATTGGGTGTTCTCTAGTAGTTTATAGTTTTCAGCACTGACACCAGATGCAACACACCTGAGCGCATCTGAAGGTTTAAGACCACATTCTTGTTAATGAATATGTATGTATTATAATCAATTTTTATACACCAGAGACGAGAATTACTCTTTTCTGATTGGCTGACAGGTGTCTAATACCTTCGTATAACTTCATGCCTATGAAGTAGATTGGTTGGGAAAAGTTTTAATCATCATTCCATATGAATGCGCTGCGTATTTTTGAATAGTTAAAATAATAACCGTAGTAAATTATGCCCAGCCATAACCTCCAAACCAGCTAGACCGTCCACCCAAAGTTATCCTGGTTCAGGACAAAGAGATTTCTGAGAAAATTACTCTCCAATGCATGTGTTCTTTCTAGGCCTGTTAAATGTACATATACGTTACATGTTTAGATGTTTGGGAAAGTGGGGGATAAGTGGGATAACGGTCTTCGAGGTGTCCTGTTATACGGAATTAATGAACTCGGTGGAGGAAACTCCACTCCACTTCGCGTCATGGAGTTCATAGCCTCTCTCTTGTCCATTGATTCCCTACAACGGGACACCTTGGTGGTTGTTATCCATTACATATAATATAGTAGCATTAATACATGTAATACTAGTCCAAGGAAAAAAAAAAAGAAAGAAACACTGAAATCTGACAATCCAGCTATTAGTCTAATCCAAATATCAGTTTCTTTAGTTAAATCTGTACAATGATATTTTGACTTTTTTTTAGATTATAACAGGTTTTAATTCCTGACATTACTGCTGACAAAACACATCACGTCCAGGATGAAATTACTTATAAGGTGACTTGTTTTGAGGTTATTGAGATTTGGATTAAAGCCATTCATTTCCAGTTACTAGTTCTTATAATCCAATCCAATTCAATTTTATTTATATATGGCTGTTCTAATAGACCGGAGTGATTTATAATGGAACTGAGAGGTAACAGTCTAAGCATACTTCTTGGCATGAAATCTCCATGGTAGACACGGTGGCACATTGGGTAGCATTACCGCCTCACAGCTCTGACGGTGAAAGATTAAATTAATGACATTATATGTTTCAAAAGGACCCTTGCTGAACCTTCGCTATGTGCGCTACGATTATTGTCCATGTTTATGCTTAATTGTAATAAATCTAAAATACCAGCTCTGGAAAATGTAATAAAAACGATGGTTAGTCCAGCTTTATCTTATCAATGGCTCCTAAATCTCCAGCACTCCCGAGACTTATTTCAATCTTTTCATGCTTTTTTTGCACTTTGTATTTTGTTGCTGCCTCTCACACATGTAAGGAACTACTATTTTTAATTTAATTCTGTGACTTACAGGATGCGTATCTTCCCTTTTTGTCCAGCGTCAGCTCCTTTTGAATGCAAAAGTTGACACACATTTGTCACTTCTATGTCAACGCAACCGTCTCTTCTATGTCAACCAGTCTCTATTTCTCTCTCGATCTTAGGGCCGCTGCACACGTGATAACTGTAAGTACCTGCACCCGCCACCACATCTGAAGACCCAGCTAGAAATCAATGGTCGGAATAACCTGATCCAGCAGAAGGCAGCAGCTGCCATGTTGGCCCAGCAGGTGCAGTTCATGCTGCCCGGAGCCCAGCTACAGCCCATAGTGAGCCCACCTTTTCATTCCTAGTGTTGCTCAGTTGTTTAACCACTAAACTACATTTGTTTTTAACATGAAGGGTTTATCATGCATGTTTTTAAACAGTGATTGAAGGTTAATCAGTGTAATTTACTGCAGCCTTGTAATTAATAAGTCAAGGTAACAGCTCGCTTTATAAATGAGCTAATGAGCTGAGCTGTAAAAGCCTTGCATGAATAGTCAATTCCAGTTGACTAGAATATATTCCTCGTTTGCTGAAAGTAGTGAACTTCATATCTCCACTTTGTCCTCTCTCCTTTTGCTCTGCTCCTGTATGTTAGACCACGTTCCCAGTGTCACCTACATTGGCCACCAGTCAGAGTATGGCGTTAAATCCATACATGGGCCATATGAGCCCTGGCATCGGCCTCATGCCCGAGCTGCTGCCCAGCACCCCCGTGCTGGTCCCGGGGAGCCCCACAGGCATCACAGTGGGCAACGGGAACCCCACTCAGAAGCACGTTCGCACAGACAAGCTTGAGGTATGGCTACTGCTCTGGGCTCAGTTCTGTTTAACCTGTACCGGGTTATTTAAGATCAGAGAGACGTGTAGGGGATATAAAAAAAAAAACTGATATATGATAACCATCCAATACAATATCACATTTTCAGAGTTTCAAGGTGTAATAGTATTTGATTTCTACTTTGATATTTCATGCAGCAGCAGTGCAAGTATTAAAGTATGCGTTAGGAAAATTACTAAAAGATTTAAGATGGGCTTGCTGCTCTCTAATGCTGATAAGTTTTATGAACTGTCCAAATATTGTTTCCTCTATTTAGTTCTTAACAGCTAATCTGAGCTAAACTGAAACTAAAAATATACAGCTATACTTTTCTGGGTTTCGGATCTTTTTTTTGCGTTTCCTTTCCAGGTGTGCCGTGAGTTCCAGCGGGGCAACTGCACACGGGGTGAGAACGAGTGCCGCTACGCTCACCCAATAGAGGCGGGCATGGTGGACGGCAGCGAGAACTCGGTCATCGTGTGCATGGACTTCGTCAAGGGGCGCTGCTCACGCGACAAGTGCAAGTACTTCCACCCACCGGCACACCTGCAGGCCAGGATTAAAGCAGCGCAGCAGCAGCAGCAGGCCAGCCAGAGTGCAGCCGCTACAGCAGCAGCAGCAGCCATGGTGAGATGGAGACGGTGGCGCCTAGAGTCTAGCAGTCTTACATAAACATCAAACACACCAAATTAAAACATTTACAGATGGGTGACAAGTGAACGTCAAACATAGCAGGAAGCTTTTAATAAAAAGGATATGTTTTAGAAGAGTCTGGAATTGTACCTAAGGGTTGAACAACAATTCTTCCAAAAGACTGATTCACCTCTACTGGTGTTTTGACGATGCTGTCTGTCTGTTGATGTCGGTCCAGAATCTCCCATAGTTGTTCATTTGGGTCGAGATCTTGTGACTGTGAAGGACAAAAGCATCTGGTTTGGATCATTTTTAAACCCATCAATCCATTCAGTTAGTAGTTTATGCGCTGTGAATGAGGACGCTATACTGCTAGAGAATACTCAATCAACCAGAAATAAGACAAAGGTGATCAGTCAGTACAGGTTTGATTGATTTGCTCTAAGGGGACAAACCATGCCTGCAAAATGTCCCTGACAGCACAACACAGCTACTGGTTTTTCCTTTCATTTGTCACCTGTCTGTAGATGAAAAAAAAAACTGCAGCATAGTACGTACACAGTTTTAAAGTTTCCGTATCACTTACAGCTCCACTAGTACTTTGCTCGCACCATAGATGAAGAGCTTTTGTCTAAACCTTTCTGATTTTCTGGATACTAAGTACTTCGCAGGGCTTTGCACAGATCTTTAACCATTTGAGTTAAAAAAAAAAAAAAAAAACCCAAACAGTGTTCAGGTATTTCTTTAGTTGAGAAAATGTCAAAAGGAAAAGCCATGTGTGGCTGTATTTTGCTCTCATGGTGTGTGCTTTTTTTTTTTTTCTCGAGCACATACCCAGATATGAAGTTATCCAGATAATTAATTTCCATTACCATTCAAGCCTCCATTCAAATCCTTAAATTGCAGAGGACACAGTCAGGTACCTCAGGTTTGCTGATTAAGCTCATTTTACACCAGGAGCAATGTTGCACATGCACTTCACTTTTCATTTTGCACTGGATGCTGCTCCAGACAGATCAGGTGCAGGTTCATGGGTATTATTAAGACCAGTCGTCTCTCTGAAGAATTGAAGGATGCAGGGAAAGGAAACCAGTGTAGGAATTGAAAGCAAACATTTCAAAAGGAGACTTAATTCTTCACTGAAGTGATGGAGTGAATTCACTGTATAGCGGATCTGTTTGGTGATTACACACACTATATATATATATTACTTTGCAAGGCAGTAATTGAATGTCATGCAAGGATTTTATTTTTAGCCACTTCTTATTTAATTAAGGTTATTCATTTTATATTTGTGATTCATACTATTGTAACTTTTATTTATTTAATTTTTTTTGGAGAGATGGTGCATTTATACTCTAGGCTTATATCACACAATACACACAAAAAAAATTCTTCTGAACAGGAAGCACCTTGAACTAGAAGATTCTATGGTATCTCCTATGTACATGAATCTTCTGAGCAAATTTTAAGAGGTGGTGGAGGTATTAGTTAGGGTTTTGGAACCACCCTGAGGGTCAGGTGATTGGCAAACAGGCACACGCTAAACGAGACTAATAAGGTCCCATTCTGAGGATCATGGGAATTACACTCTGCAACTTCGGGAGTTGCAATATTAAGCTCTTAACTGTTGGTAGTTTCTCATTTCTTCTCAAAGATTTGCCTTACGAATTCTGCAAATTACTACGTAATTCAGTAGTAGTTAAGTTTCTTTGTATAATAAGTATCTGTTTGTTTATGATTCAGTTTTAACAAACCATGTGCATGGAGAGTGTATTCAGTGATTCAGAATCCCTCTAGTGTGTGTGTATGTGTGTGTGTGTGTGTGAGTATCTAGTTGTCTGTGTGTGAGAGAGCGGGGTAAGTAAGAGTGTGAGAAGCTGGTCTTTTTGTCTTCTCAATGATGTATGGAGACTTTCAGCTCAATGATAAGTTACAAACACGAGCTCTGCAGTGAAGGTGCAGGCAGAAAACAAGAGGGGAAAGGAGTGGATAAGCAGATAAAGCAGAGAGAAAAGGAAATTTTGCAACACCAGCTAACTGCTCGCCTTCTGCATACAGCTGTTTTGCTGCAGTGAGCTCTCCCTTGCATGACACAAGCGCTTGTTCTATGTCCTCTGCAGTGCTTGTACCATTTCACCATCGCAACAGCCGGTATTTTTCAGTCTTCCAGTCTTCCTGCAGGGTGTTTTTTTTTTTTTTTAACAGGTTTATTGAAGCGTCGTATCATTTTCTAGCTCTCAAGCTTACTCATGAGCTTGCCTCTGTTTCTATTTATTCTCATCTTATTTTGCTTTTGTTGAAGCTATGCTCTCTTTTCCTCATACTGCTTATTGTGTTAGCCATTCATTGATAAACTGATGTTTGTGCCCTAACATCCTCTATTGTTTTCATTCTGTCTCCACATTATGCTTTAAAAATTCCATCTCAGCTGACACCATTCCCACATTGGTTACAGTCTTGTGTGCCCTGTGTGTGTTTGTGTGTGTGTGTGCGCGTCTGTCTGTCATCATTGATTGGTTTGCTGTCGTCATGCGCTCACTGCCTGCTAACCCGACCACAGCCTGCAGCGCGTCCTCTGAAGCGCAACCTGCAGTCAACCCTTGACCTGGTACTTTTGACCTCTCACCTTTTGTTTTTTTTTTAAAAAAAAACAACAACTGTTTTTTGTTGTTTTTTTTTCCTGTTGACAACTTTTTCGTCACCAAGTACTAAAGTGTGTACTCACTGAAGCATGACTTTCAAAAGTATCCTTAGCATTCACTGTGAGCACACAAACACAGTTCAGCCTATTACACAGTACTGGGCTTGCGCAATTAATTATTTATGTTGGTGTAGCGCAGTCTGCTGGTGCACAGGCACCTAATTATAAAAAGATAAAGTTATGACTTTTATTTCACCCTCCAGTAATTTCACAATTGGAGCAGAATGAATGATGCCACTGGGCAAGACTGGTAATCTAAAACCAACAAAAAAAAAAAGTGGTTTTAGTACATAATATAGTAAATGTTATAACCTGAAGCAAAGTGTGGACAATGTTTTGCATCAGTATCAGGTTTCATGTGTATTGCAGAAGCTTTGGATGTGTGCTTGCCATGCTGTGGTGCTATGCTTTCTTCAGCATAATGCCTTCAATATTCAGACAGCATTTATACAAATTACAATAAGTAGCCACACAGCGTAGGACTAAGTATAGCCCTGTTTGTAAAGTACAAACAGGTACAAAAAGAGTGTTTAAGCGAAAACGTTTCACTATTGACTGTTGTGCTCTTATAAACTGATCATCGCCTATCATTAGTTTTTTGATCTCTTGGTCCCTCCGTCTCTCTATTCTTCTATCTTTCTTTCCCTCTGGCACGTTCTCTCTTCTTCCCTAAGGCCCTGCCTCCAGGCAGCATGCAGCAGCTACCAAAGAGGCCCACCCTGGAGAAGAGTAACGGCGCTGCGGCCGTCTTCAACCCCAGCATGTTCCACTACCAGCAGGCTCTGGCCAGCATGCAGCTGCAGCAGCCGGCCTTCATCCCCACAGGTGAGTCTCAGCTATAGTTTACTCTATCCTCTCTGTTCTGT
Organism: Synodontis membranacea; assembly: GCA_025674565.1. Classification (NCBI taxonomy): domain Eukaryota; kingdom Metazoa; phylum Chordata; class Actinopteri; order Siluriformes; family Mochokidae; genus Synodontis; species Synodontis membranacea. The sequence goes on from JAOVYU010000042.1 coordinate 17,744,738, forward strand.
GGGTTCACACAACACGGCTTAGCTGCAAGGAGTCGGACTTAAGTAGTATTGGGCCCAGCTCTATCCCTGCTTGCTCTCTCTCTCTCTCTCTCTCTCTCTCTCTCTCTCTCTCTCTCCATTTGAGCTCATGCATCTTCTGCGTCTCTGGGTAGTCTACTCCTTAGACGTCTCATGCTAAATGGTTCCCCATAACACACACACACTGAGCTTTGCTAGTGATTTAATGCTGCATTGCATTATTTACTTGCGCGCAGCTGCTGCAATGCATCTGTGCACTGCATAAAGCCACCACTAAATATTTCTCATACTGTATACTCAGTGCTAAGTAGATGTGTATGACATATCTAACACTAACAATTTATTAGTACTTTTGACTTAAAGTTTACTTCATTAAAAAAAATCATTATTTCAGTATATACAGGTTTCCTGTCCTCTCTACATGGCGTGTTTTAGGCCCCATTCATTAAATTCTTCCATAATGTATTAACTGAATTCACTCTCAGAAGCATCTCTGCTTTTTTTTTTTTTTTTTTTGCCTGTGTCATGTGTGGCCTCTGTGTTGTCTGTATGGCTTGTGATCACCAACACAGCCTTCACTTGCACACTAATGTTGTTGTTTGGTCTCGTCTCTTACTCCTCCACCCAACCCAACCCAACCCAACCCAACCCAACCCAACCCAACCCCCGTCCCAGTCCACACCCCCCTTGCTGGGTTCTCTGTGCATGGTGCACCAGGTTCCCTGCTCTGCATGACACCATCTGGAGGCATTGGTAGGTCCCTCGTGAGTCACCTCTGCTCCACAGGTTCTCTTAGAGCAGAGCTGAGGCTCTGTGGCAGGCAGGCAGGGGAATCCGAGAGACCCAAAAACAGCTCCTGTATCTCTAAGATGAAAAAGATGCGCCAGTAACCTGCCTGAACTTTAATAACATGAACCAGCGAATAATCACATCATATGGAGTCCCAATTAAATAAGAGAACAGGATGGTATGATATCATTAAAATATGGCATTATATTAATGATTAGTGGTATTTATTTTTTTTTTAAAGATTAGAATAGAATTTTTTTAAACACATACAGTCCTTTTATTACGTGGTGGATCAAGTGATGAAAGGTTTTGACTGGATATAAATCATTCAGTCAAGGAATAAATAAAAATAACTAGGCTTTGGATCTAGAAGGTAGAGTCCCGGACCTGTGATGTCTTCCACATTATTTGTCACCTATCTGCTTGCTTTCTCTCTTCTTGTTTGCTCATTTGTTTTTGCTCTTTGTGCCGCATTTCGTTTCATTTGTGTACGTGTGCTCAGGTATGAAAGTGATGGAGCCACAAAGCTAGCTAGACCAAAGTTAGGCCTTACACCTAATTCACTAAGAGCAGTTCCTGTTTGTTTTCTTTGTGCTCCTTTTTCTTCCTCCTACTCCTCCTCCCCTCCTCTTCGTCATCTCCCCCTTCAAACCTTTGTAGGGCTTTTCAAACCGCCTGGCCCACTGGCAGAGGGCCGCTGGGAGAGGCGGGATTGGAGCAGCTGCCGGCCCCCCCACAGCCGCTACCTATCAGGGCCCGGACAGACTGGTGAGGGTAGAGCCCAGGCTTCCCCCTCCAACACACACACACCTCACCCATACACTGATCATCAGTATACTTCACTTGGTCACCATATGCTTTGCTGAAGTGTAGGTCAAATGCCCTAAGTCCAAATGAGTCCCGGTTCACACGTTATATAGATTATACACTCATAAACACTCTGTCTTGCTTCCATATATGATCTGAGAGTAGAATTCACTCAAAAGTCTCAATAATCCTAATGTTCAGGTAGCTTTGCAGGGACAGCTCTGCTGTCTCTCCTGAGCAAGACTGAAGAGGTTAACCGGCATGTCTGTATGTGTGTATGTGAGGGGAACTGCGTGTCTGTGTCATTTTTGATGCTGTTGCTGTTCATGTATCATGCTGTATTAGTTTGCTCTGTGCCATATATGACTCTTCATTCATAAAGAGAGGAGGTTTAGGGTGACTTTTCCTACACGTGCCATTCATACAGTCATACATCAGAAGTAATGTAAAGAAACTGGTCTTTTTATCGGTCAAATAGCAAGTACATGTTCAGATATGTAAAAACGAATGAAGAAACAGCCATATTCTCAAATCTAGAGTGCTGGAATGCATTGTATGTGTAGGCTACATTTTTCTGCTGTTTTTGTCAGTTTTATTTTAGTTTTGCTTTTTTCCAACACATGGTCCAGCTCCATCAAAATACAATTATCAGATATATCTGTCTGATTGGATTGTATGATTTTGATGACTTTTTGAAGTGCACAGCTGCAGTGCAATAAGTACCGATGTTAGTGATTTCAGGTTGGTAACACTTTATAATAGCAGCTGTTTGGAAGTTCTTGCAGTCAAAGTTAAAATTGTTTCAATAAGTCATAAATAGAAAAATATCTGAATATTGTAGCATTTGTAGTGAGATTATACAGTAATAGTATTAATTAGTAAACACTAGCATTTTCATTAAATAACTATGAATATTCCTAGACATGACCATTTCTAAACCCACCACAAAATGAGTTACTAAAATGCCCGTAAATTATATACTATAAATCGGAAAAAGCTTAGTGCCCTCAGTCGTACATTTAAATTGTTCCAAATGTTGAGATATTTTATAAACAGTGTTTTTTAATTTATCACTAATATATACCAACAAAACAATCTGTGCATAATTTATTGTTTAAATTTCTAGAAACCGGTTGTTCATTTCTCTAACAGAAAGGGTACTGAGGAAGAAAATCTGTTAATACTAAATCCGACAGAATGAGAATAAGGTCGAAACATCATGCTTGAATGATCAAAACATCTAACTTGACCTTAAAGCCGGTTTATTTGTCTGCATAGAATCTACACTGTAGGCACGGCACAGACGCTTGCACTTGTACATAAGGTGAGCGTGTCCTGTAGAAGGCACTGCCGTATGAAACGCACCAGAATTTACAGACATGGAAGGAGAGCGAAAAAAAATGCAAGCTTCGTGTTTCACTTTAGGAATAATAAACAGAAAATAACACAGACATAACGTTGTCTAGAAACTACTTGGAGTAAAAGTAAAAATTAAGTGAATTCTCATTGAAAACGTTCCGAAAGTGTTTTAATTCTCCTATATAAAGCAGTATGAGGGGCTCTAAGCACTTCATTGTAACTAGTGTTTAAATCCATAATTTTATGAAGCATCGATTGACCGATGCTTCATTATTTTTATTGAGTTGTCATGGTTTACTCCACCAACAAGTCGGCTATGGCCACTTTATATATTTAGATTAACACAATATCACAATTACTGATTTTCGGAGAAGAAGGAGCTAAAGGAAATCCAATGCTACCAAGTGGACCAATCACAATGTGTTTGCATTTCTGTGGAGGTGCGCTTCAGGCTATGGCATAAAGTATATGTACCTACAGTGTCCATTCTACACAGAAGTATAATTCGCCCTTTAGCCCCACCCAAGGCTCAGAGAATGTCTGATATCTTTTGTACAGTTTTCTGGCCACAAGCTTCAGAATGTCAAAATCGATAATCTGGCTTTCTTTAAATGTTAATAAAGGATTTTAAGTAGGTAGTATGTAGTAAACAAATAACTCATTTGTGTTTGCTAATGGACTACAGGGGGGAAAAAAATTCTGTGGTTGATCATCTCCCATGTCAGTCAAATAACCTCTTTCTGTGAAAATAGGCAGCTAATGGCCATATCCACTAACTATATCCATATTTTCTTGATCAAAAACAGCAGGCGCAAATAATAAACGTGTTTGGTTAAATGTACTTGCAGAAGACCAAAACTAAAAAAAAAACAAAAAAACATTCCTAACTGTTATCCCTATTATGTCTGTTAATGTTAATGGGGGTCATAGACCATGCCATACCATACCAACTGCTGTGCGTTGGATATAAATAAAGTCCATTAATTATTTCCTTACGTGCTACTTTAGAAATGCATCAAATCGTATGTTATAAAGTGTTACCTTTAAGTTATACTTGCATGTTCTCTGGTGAAAATCATCTTGGCAGTACATAAATGCTACTTGCCATGACTGTTCCGCCTCTTCCTCTGGCATATAATGTCATGGTACTCATAACATTCCTCCTCCCCTCCACCTCCCCCCTCTCCCTTGTTTCTTGTCTGACTCGCCTGAAAAAAGTTCCCATGATGCACGGTGCCACCACTTCCACTGTTTCGTCGGCTACGACCCCAGTCACCAATGTTCCTTTTGCCGAATCAGCTGCCTCCAATCAGGTTTGCCCCTTCATTTTGGCCTCTTCTCTTTTCAGCTGTACAGCATCCAGCACTGGTCCACAGACACCACGTCCAGCATTATAGCAACAGATTTCACAAAATACCTCATCAGGAATATGATGGATTAAAGACGGAGGTGTAATTAGAACTGGTCGTCCTGAAGTCGAAATTGCCCCAGGTGTGAACCAGTGTGTGAACGTGTGATTATGGATTGGCATCCTGTCCAGGATACCCACCTCATGCTATTGAGCTCGGCTCCGGATGCACTGCGAGCCTGACCAGGACAAAGCAGTTAAGGAAGATGAATGAATGTGTAAATGAACGATGATCCTGACAGAAAGTATGTGATAGAAAAATGAGAGCAGAGTCACTTGCACCACTATAACAAGCTCCTGTTTTTCCGAGATTTGCGATCTGTTTAACATGGGAGCTCTGGCCCTAGGCAACCCACCTGAGCTAACTGTTTGTGCTATTTAAACCAAGCTGGATTTAAACTCTCTGTGGACCAGTGCGGAGCCTCTGTGTTGCCCTGTGTCACCATGTCTCTGTGTGTGTTCACCTTGCCTTTTCAAAATGTCTCCACTCTATGTTGGCACACAGCATCTCCTGTGTGGTTAAAACATTATGGTGTCCATATTCATTCTTTCTTTTTCTCTGGTTTTGAACACTTTTTCAAGTTAGCTTTCGAGTTTAATCAGTGACAGTGTTGCTAACTGTTGTTTAACTCTCTCAGGGCCAGATGGACTAAGCTGGTTACACCCATTTTGACACACTTCTTAAAAAAAAAAAAAAAACTAATATGCATAACACCTTATGTAACCGGCGTATGAGCCAAACGCAGTTTATGTGTCATACAAGCAGAAATATGTAAAGTGCGGCTGATTGCATATTTACACATTGAATTTTGCGCAGTGAATTCTGATCAATTTTGTGTGTTATTTTGTCCACAAGGGTATATTAGCAATATTTATCAAAGCAGTATTCATAAAGAAGCACAGTTTTAGTGCAGGATTAAAATACTTAGAAATACTCTGTGTGTTTTAGTTCTGCTTTTCAGTTGGATGATTCAGTGAAGATCTGGCAATCCAGGTCATAAAAGCATAGCTCTTCATAACCCGTACGTCAAAGTCCCCACGTCTAGCGTAGAAACGAACGCATTCTGTGACAGTGTCAAGTCCCATTTTGCCCTGTGTCTTCTCTTGTACATACATCTGGCCCTAGGTCCCAGAAGCACCTCTCATAATGTAGTAGTGTATTGGGGATGTAGTTTGAGTCCCAGGTGTACAATTTGCTGTCACTGGCAGGGTTTATTCCCAGTGATGCTATTGTACTAATCAAGAGAGGAAGCACTGCAGAGTCCTCCATCTTGGCATTAGCACTGCGAGTGCTTCACCTTCTCCTGTACACGGCAGCCTGCTGATATTGCTGAACTAAAAGACATCCACCATAATAATAATATTTATTATTATTATTATCATCATCATCAT
>JAOVYU010000042.1:17752363-17765737 GCA_025674565.1 Synodontis membranacea
AGTAGATTACAAACAGAATAAACTAAAGGACTACATATATATATAGATAGATAGATAGATAGATAGATAGATAGATATAAAGCAAGCATGTCATTCCTATTTTATACACCAATCCACTTGAGTGGAAAATAAGTGGAAAGGTATTATTTAATTAATCCTAACAGGATGCAGTTGGTTGACTAGAGGAAGTGTAATTTTTTTCCATGCCCGGACATACCACAGATCTGTTTACATGAAACATTCAGACTGAGGTTAGGCAGATTCCTGGGTGAACACTTCCATTTTAATGCAACGCGCCTTAAGTGTCAGTGTACCCGCATGTCTTCTTGTGCATGGTGATGTACACTGATCTGCAGGGTGTGATTACAGCCCTATAGGCAGAGCTGCGCAGGAGGTCTGCTAGATGACTAGCTCAGGATGAGTCTGATCACCATACTGTGATAGGCAGTGCCAGCACAGCAGCTGTGGCCGTCGATTGGAGCAGCGCCATTTCAAAGCCCAACTGTTTCTCTGTAGTCAGCCACGTCAGAGCGCATTACTCATCTCCTGTAACCTAGTGCTTTTTTTTTTCTTATTCCCATAATACACTGAACTGCAAGTTTGACTTGGTTTATCAGGAGCATTGTGATATATTGGGGTCTGCCGCCATCTCTGCTTCTGTCTTTCCTTATAGCATGGACAGTCCCTGCCAAAATCCATGGCCCCGTCCCTCCTACTGTGTGACAGTCTGTTTGTCTGTGCTTATTGCTTAGCCCTGTTTGTTACATCTCACAGTAACACAAGATCTTGGAACTGTCCCTGCTGTGATATGCGCAGTGAGACGGCAACCAAAGCTACACTTTTAGAGCTTCATAGGACCTTTTTTTTCCCCCCTATTCGGAGCTAATGTGCCCGTCTTACCATGCAAGGTGCAACTCTAACAATGCAATGAATGTCTTTGAACACAACACAAATGAATCTTAGTGTGATAATTAGAGAGAAACGTGTATATGTCGAGTCCACTCGCAAACAATACGGATGTTTACAGGGACCCTACTCTCCTGTTAAATTACTAATGGAAGCAGTGAACTTTTATACAAGTGTACTGCTTTATGTGCCAGTGACTCCCAGAGCTGGGTCACTCTGTGCCAATCACTGGAAAAAAAAAAAAAAAGGATTAGAGTTATTGCATACCAAGGCCAAAAGCAGACTGACTGAAAAGGTTATTTTCCCTACAGCTAATGCAGTCATTAATGCTGTGCTTTCATTCAGGCTTTCCTAATTCATCTCATACTGCTGTACCATATGATTGGAGCTCCTGTAGCTTACTTACAATGTGTAGACTAAAGGCCATTTCTGATCTGATCTACAGAGAAACCTTTTATAAGCTTTAATTGGAGTAGATGCTAGTTTTGAAAGAACAAAATACAGTCATGTAAGATAAAGCACCAACCGAGGCCTGCAACATTTTTGTAATAGTAGTTCATGTGTTTACCTTGTTTTTTTTTTGTTGTTTTTTTTGTTTTTTTTTACTTCACAGCTTGCTGATTTAATCAGGATTAAGTTGCTGTGTATTATGTTTGTGAAATGTGTTTATTTAATCCAGCTTACAGATTCTGACCACTTATCGTGTCCTTATGTTCAAAAGTCGACAGACTCTAAAAAAAAAAAAAAAAAAAAAAAACCCGGGGCAAAGCTGACTGTCAGCCATATGAACGGATCATTTCACGTCGTGCTAAAAGCAGTACTTCTGCAGGAGAAAAGTGCCGAGGTGTAGAGACGGGGGATCAGCTGTAGCCGGGGTACTGATGGACCTCACTTATAAAATGTTGCCAGGAAAGGGCCTTATATACATTTGAATGTGACATTTAGGACAATGAAGAATGTCATTAAAGCTTGAGGATGCCTGTCTCACCTTTTTTTTTCCCCCTTAAACAATCCACAACATATTTCAACATATCAGGGGAGTAAAATTCTCCCAAATGCCATTCACTGTTGATGTACTATAGAAACAAGATTCTAAGAGACTTGTCAAGGACCTTGTCAAGTTGTTGCCGTCGTCGTTACCTGAAACAGCTGTGCTGTTTTGTACAGATAGCCAAACTGAGGAGCAAATTTCAATGGTCAAACACTGCACCTATTAAAAAAAGAAAAGAGGAGGACCTCTTGGAAATAGTGTATTTGTGAGGTTTTATATTTTGTCTAAAGGAGACTTTCCAGGCCAAACACTCAGGGCCTGTTTTCTAAACATAAATTAAGGTTTACCCAAGACTACAACTGATTGTCAATTTTAATGCTCGAAGACAGCCTTGGGAAACTGGCCCTAAAGAACGTTAGGCCTTATTACAGTGATATAAAATAGCAAAATCTGAATAAACTGAGGTCAAATGCAAAATCAACAAGACAATATACTGTGTTATTGGAGTTTCTGTGTTGTACACAATTTCTAAAATGTTAAGGTGTGGGTGTGTGTAAATGTTGGCCGTTAAATTGTTTAGGAGTGTACTAAGATGTTGATATGTATAATGGATTATTTCTTGTAGTTGGGCGAGTCTCATTGCCTAGCCAAGGTATAGATCTCTCTCTCTCTCTCTCTCTCTCTCTCTCTCTCTCTCTCTCTTTCTCTCACACACACTTTTTTTCTCTCATATCAAGAGTTATGCCTTCTCCAACTGCTATCCAGCTGGAATTAACAAAATACTTGATTAAGAAAAAAAAAATGCCTCGTTTGGGGCTTTAGCATTTTAAGAACACCCACTTTTTAAGAAGTGTGTATTCATGTGTAATGTAGTTAGATAATCTTATATGTACATATTTCTAGTGCATCCTTGCTATAGTTTTGTCATCATTAAGATCACGTGACCTTAGTGTCATTTTTAAATGGTACTTATTTTAGCCGTATTTCCACATGTTAAGTAAATTTCCTGTGAGTTTTATTTTGAAAATGAACACGTTTTAGTTAACCCGATCATTAATGATTTCTTGTCGGTTACTTATTCTACAGCATAAACTCTCATTGCATGAAATGGAAATAATCTGCATAATCTGATACATAGTTTGTGTAGTTAGTAGTAAATAATAAAAAAAAAGAAATATCTCTATATAAATATGAATCTATATACACATTTGTATTACAATGATCAGTTCATTGTAACTTGATAGTAAGTTGTTGTTGCTATGGCAACAAAACTACAACATGGCTACCTTTGTGAATCTTAATTGTGAATTTTTTCACACTTCAATTGAATTATTGTACAAGGTTAACTTATTCTGAAAGGGAATGTGTAGATATCTTACCTTGGATTAAGAAATTATGCCTATTTTGTACAAAAAAAAAAGTAAAAAAAAAAAAAAAAAAAAAAAAAAAGATTCCTAAAGTCCAAAGTCAATTTGGAGATGTCATGTACTTTGTTTTTTTGTTGTTGTTTGTTTTTTTCGTTTTTTTTTTTTTTTTTTATGATTTCTTATTTTTCTAAGAAGAAAGGTGTCTGCTTGAGGTATGCGACTTGATGAGTCAGTGTTTGAGCTTTAGAACGGACTTGTTGGATCATTAGGTAAAAGAGAAACTTGATAACCTCTGATGATTGAAAGAGATATTCTGGTGCAAAACAGTCTCTTCAGGTGGGGAATCGTGTGTGTGTTTTTAAAGGGCTGTCTGGACTGGTAGACACCAGGAAGGATCTTGCAGATAGACTCGTTTTGATGATGAGTGCTTGAATCTTTAACTCAATGATGTCAGGAGCAGAACGAGATACTGGGCATAGTAAGCTAGAACTTGAACCTCCTGGTAATGTCTCATTTCTCTCCCTGTGCTCTCTAGCCAGCCTTTAGCCCAGCTGTGCTGGGACCTGCTGTGCCCCCATCAGTGTACGAATGTGTGTCCTTCACCTCGTTTGCACTTATGTACATAAATGAGTAAAAAAATATTCAGAATTTATTTTGAATACGCATAGATAAATACAAATATATGGACATATATATTGAAAACCTGTTCAAATGAAATGACTGTATTGTTCAGAATACAGGTAAACATCTGTCCTTCTACTAGGTTGTTCAAGAAACGCGAGGGATTCGTTGTATATTCTTTTCTTTTTTTTTTTCTTTTTTTTTTTTGCTAATGCCCTTGTTCTCACCCTGAGCATGTTGTTGCTTGCTGATAAAACAGATGAAAATGAAAAGATTCTTTATAGTTTGTCATAGTTTATACAAATAAGCATATTACCCAGAGCACGGAGGCTGTTTATATCTGATCCTAAACTGTGTTGGTGGTGACTGGAATGAAGCATGGCCCCTAAATTGTATGCAGGTGATGCGTTGCATCCAAGAAACCAAAGAATAAATAGCTTGCTCGTCTGTCTTTGCATTTCTTTATTCTTTATTGGGAAGCGCCTATTTAGTGTCCCAAGATATTCTGCTGTCATTATTATTATTATCATTATTATTATTATTTAATGTGGCCATGGATCTAAGCACTGAAAAGAAACAGGATTCAAAATGGATCTGTTTGGGATTTTAGCTTGTAAATCTGTACTGGTGATGTTCTGCCCCCTGCAGTTGACAAACGGTATAACAGACAGCGAAACCTTGTAAAGAGGGCTGACCATCATCAAATACAGGACACACCACCAACATCAGGGTCAGATTACAGCAGGAAAGCATTGCTACTGGTTATAAGGAGTTTAAGTTACATTTCTGTATTTAGTATCCTCTCAGTGTTCAGACACTCACACACCCCCCCCCGCCCACCCCCCCCCACACACACACACACAAAAAAAACTGATCAATAATCGTAAATATCTCAGCGCATTTCCTAACAACAAAATTCTATTAACGCAGTGAAACCTGGAGATATCTTGTACATTCTGTGGTCCACAGTTGTTTTGGAAGCCAAGAATTTTGTTGCCATGGCACTTGTCCTAGTAGTGAGGGAGAGACTGAGTCTGTATAGGTTCCTGCATACCGATGCACCTTTGGACCACGTTCACATGGTCCCAAACTTTCTGACTGTAAAGTGGACTCAGCACAGAGTTTGATATCTTATGTCCTGATTTACAGAACATGCTGAAAATGAATGCAATCAAAAGGACACTTTTGACCACTGTGCTTAGTAGAAGAAGAAGAAAAAACAAACAAACACAAAAAAAACAACAACTACTAACACCCTTCTGCTGTCCACCTTTCTGTGCCTGGACATTCTGTGAAGACAGTGCTCCCCCCCCCACCCACCCCTCCTCCTGTGTCGATTATGTCATTTTTAACCCAGAGAATCCATCACTCATATTTAATCATATTTAAGTCTGTGTGGAAATTGATGTTGACGGTATTGACATATAAAATGTGTGTATAGGATTAAGTTCATATTTATGTTGTAAAATGCTGTGGATGTAAATGTAAATGCAGTCTCTTGTCGAGATTTGAGGTTTCGTCCCTTTAAGGGCGTCAGTCAGGTGTAGTTTTAAATGCAGAATAAGTGCTTTCTACCAGAAGCAGTTTAAAGAATGTCCACCTTGTTTTGAAGCCATATGTTGTCAATTCCTCTTTCCCCCACTGTAGGACAAGATCTAATCGAATGCCCTGACTCTTTATATGAAATGCTTCTCTTTCTATTTAGCGTGTCGTGCTTGTATGTGCTAAAGATTTGTGCTTATTGCCAATTGCTTTTATGATTATAGTAATGTATAGAAAATATACATACTTATATGATCTGTTCTTTTTGTTTGACATTTTAATAAAGCACTTACATGGAAACTCCAGGGTGTGTGTGTGTGTTTTGTTTATTTATTTATTTCCTAAAAGGCTGTGATTTACTTCGAAGAGATCTAAAGCATACTGACATCGTATATCACCAAACGTCCCAATGTTCATGTCCATCATATTCTAAAATTCCCTGTTTGGTCCAGAGCTCAGGTTACTCCTGATGTCGGTCTTGAGTTTCCTCTGGGTTTAACCGGTTTCCTCCCAGAACATGCTGAATATCCAGGGTGTATTCCTGCCTCATGTCCAGTCTCTGGATCCACCATGACCCTGACCAGGATAAAATAAAGACAGAAAGGTCCTCCTGGCTCTGCTTTACTGACCGCACTTTGAGAACCATGGCCCTGGGATACTGTTACTCAGCGCTGAGCGAAGATCAGCAAGATGTCTAGAAATACTCGTTACACACACAAACACACACACATGCCTTGTTGCAGCTGCATCATACTACACATTGGCCAGTTTATGGTTCGAATCTATCATTATCGATCACATGATAGATAAAAATGTACCGACTGTAGCTCATCTGGTGCTCGTTTTAGGTGTTGCTGGGAATTGAATCACTTTAACGTCACTCCCTGCTGAAAAACACAGGCCAAGCTGGTCAAACACTCGAACCATCTTTACCAGTTGCTGAGCTTATCGATCAATCTTTTAGGTTTTGTTCATAATTGGCTTACTACTAGGGGGGTATTTTCTTAAAGTAGCTGGCAAAGATGGTTTGACCAGAGTGGCCTGTGTTTTTGGTAGCTGGTCAAACCAGGAAGATTTTTTTTTTCACCAGACCAAAATATCCTTTACTAAAATAGTCTTTACCATTACTGCAAAGTGAAGATCAATGAAGATCAACATGCTCTGTCAGTTTGACACCCATCCCTAAAAGCTGTGATACAAGGTCCAGTGTCACTGCTGTGCTGCGTCTCAATAATATCTCATCAGCCTCCTGTGTGCTTCTTCTTCACTGTACACAGTAGAGACTCTGACAAACTGCATAGCAACAGACAGACATTTACCTGATCAAACGACCTGACAAATGTGGCTTGTAAGTAAAAAAAAATGTCTACCTACTAAAATGGCCCCCGGGTGCATAACAATAAGCTACTCAAAAAAAAAAAAAAAAAAAAAAGTAAGCTAGTGAAGTATTTGCGTACAGTAATTCAAAAATGAACTGATTAGTCCAGGCTGAGGCTGGGTCCTAAATCTCATCCTACTGTTCTAAATAGTGCGCGTGCTGCTGCAGGTGACGTAGATCAGCAGCTTGGCTTCCAGCTGTAGGGTGCTTACTATGTAGTGCTCTAGTAGGAGGTTTTGGACAGAGCCCGAGCTCATTTAAAGAAGCAGAAGAGAACGCCGAGAAAGAGAGTGAGAGTAGTGATGGGCACGGCAGTTCTTTTAGATTAACCGAATCACTCGAATCAGTTCACTAAAAAAAGATTCTTTCAAAAGATTCGTTCACCGAATCACCAGATCATTCAGTGCTTCGTGTGCAAGAGTCGACGGTTGCGACCCATCTGGCCGAACGAATCACTTGAGGAGCGAACGAGTCATTCCGAAGTGATTCGTTCGCCGGGCTGGGGGGGGGGGGCGAACGAACGAATCACTTCGCGAAGTGAATCGGTTCAGTTCGTTCACTTAAAAGATTCGTTCTCTTGAACGAATCGTTCGCAAACGACACATCACAAAGTGAGAGAGGGGGGCCAGAACAGGCAGAAGAGGGGGAAAAAAAAGAGAGAGGAGGGGTTTTATTTTATGTAAATTACAAATAACTGTGTTTAGCACAAATCCCCACCTGTTGTTGAAACAGAGACGCTACACCGGGGATCACTGATGAAAATCCGCCATACTGTAAATGTGCAGCGACTGAGAGAGACTTTTTCTTTTCTTTTCCTCTTTTCCTTCTTTTTTTTTTTTTTTTGCTATCCTGCTAGCTAGGAATGAGTGTAGGACGCTAGCTGGCTTTAGCTACTTCACTTCACTTCACATGGCCGCCAAAATGGAAGGAACCACAGACGCGCTTTATATCCCACGACTTTAGCACACAGGCCTTTATGTGTTGAACCGTTTTTCCTTTCGGCTCTAGTCTTCTTCTTTTTTTAAATTATTGTTAGTACTAGTATTATTATTATAATTGTCCTATCATGTGCACTTAGGCGGCGACACTGCGCAAAACCTAAACCAGACTGGAACATAGATGGAGCAGGGGCGTTTTGGTTGGAGCTAGCTAGCATTAGCTGGCATTAGCTAGCTGGCCTGGCAGACACATCTACACCAGAGCACAAAGAGCAAAAACAACGACAACAACTAAAGGAGCCGCAGTAGTCTTTTAAATTTTATTATATTTTTTTTTCTTCCTAATAGTCGAGGTGCTCTTTAAACTTTAAAGCGGGTTTAATTTCAGAAGGTGTTAGCTGTATGTTGGGAAGGCGGGTAGAGCTAGCTTAGAGAGCTAGCCGAGAGAGCTAGCCGAGGTCGGCTCAGTGTTTCAGCGGCTCCCTGATGAAGGAGTATAAGGTGGTGGTGTTGGGCAGCGGCGGGGTGGGGAAGTCCGCCCTGACCGTACAGTTCGTCACCGGCACCTTCATCGAAAAATACGACCCGACCATCGAGGATTTCTATCGGAAAGAGATCGAGGTAGACTCGTCCCCTTCAGTCCTGGAGATTCTGGACACCGCCGGAACCGAGCAGTTCGCCTCCATGAGAGATCTCTATATCAAAAACGGTCAAGGCTTCATCTTGGTCTATAGCCTTGTAAACCAGCAGTCTTTCCAGGTCAGATCTCTTCCTTGTCACTGTGTGGAGCAGAAAAGTACTGCTTTTTTTTTTTTTTTTTTTTAAATCAAACACTGTAAGTGAATATGATCAGACTATAAATACCCATGTGTCTGGATTAAAAGTGGATCATGGCCTAGAGGGTTGTAGCAATGACTGACTGACTGACACTTCTCCATCTGTGCTCATGTTTCCCCACTAGGACATCAGACCCATGCGTGATCAGATAGTCCGAGTGAAGCGCTTCGAGAAGGTCCCTCTCATCTTGGTGGGCAATAAGGTGGATCTGGAGTCTGAGCGCGAGGTTGCCGGGTCTGACGGTCGTGCCCTGGCCCAGGAGTGGGGCTGTCCCTTCATCGAGACCTCGGCAAAGAGCAAGACCATGGTGGACGAGCTCTTTGCTGAGATCGTGAGGCAGATGAACTATGCCACTTTGCCTGAGAAACAGGAGCAGTGCTGCACGGCGTGTGTGATGCAGTGAGGTCCCCCTGGCCTTACCGCACGCTCCACAGGTATACGCACGTCCTCTTTACATTAGTGCTTTCTGACGAAACGCGCATCAGGTGACATCCTCAGGATCCTTTTAATGTCGATGGAAAGGTCTATAAACTAAGCAGCAAATATGCACTCGGTCTGTTGGTTTAAAAAAAGGGGTGGGGGGGCTCTTTATTTTGTTTGGCACCAGAAACGATTCAAAAGGCTCATTTGAGGCATATAATCAAATCCATGTATACAGGAGACACCTGTGGCTGTGTCAAAATTGGCAATAAACGGAGAGTTTATTTCAGGAATGCAAACCGAGACAGGACTGATGCGTAAGCCACGGTACTTAATCTATGTATCAAGGATGGTTATGGGATTTAGAAGAAAGACTCTGCGCATCTTGGAGATCATATGCCTGCTATATGTAGACATTGTGGTCCATTATTTTTTTTTTTTTTTTTGCAGCTTCTGTTTGAGAGAATTGACCTCCTGAAGCACAAGATTTAGGCTATATTGAACTGAGGCGAAATAAATCGATTCACAAACCAACACGTTTTTTGTTCAGATTCCTTTTCATAATGTTCTAATGCAGTAATTGAATTGTCTCTTGTGCCAGCAATGTGCGCGTGAGTGGGAGGTGGCAGATTTTGAATCTTGTATAAGAACAAATAATGTAGGTATGACAGAATTAGACTGATAATTAATCACAATGGCCATGAACTGGGGGGGGAGGCAAAAGTGAAATTCAGGAAGCACCGTCCTCGTATTGTTTATGAAGCTGTGCAAAAGTAAGAGCTGAACAATGACCAGAGTAACCTCACTCGCCCCTGAGCCGCGCTCTCGCGCAGGAGCAAATGAACCTAGTCAGAGTCCACTGGATCACAGCACAGCTGAAAATAAATAAATAAATGAATGAATAAAACCTCATGATTGGGGAAACAAGACAAAGCAGTGCTGTTTGGCCCTACAAAAGACAGTACAGTGTGGTGGACTAGCTGAGCATGGTGACAAACAACACGGAGAAGAACACTGACCATGCAGCAGCTTTTTGTGGGGGACAGCTGACACAGACAATCCTGGCTGCCTGAAAAGCAGAGAATACAAACAAAACAGCAGAAACCAAGAAATAGATGTACTGTATAAAAAAAAAAAAAGCACAATGTCTGTTACTTGGTAACCTCACAAATCATGAAAAAGCATTGCATCTGTTAAAGGAACACAGGAAGTGCTGTGCTCAGTCAGAGGGAGAGCGAGCGAGCAACCGAGACACACATTCCTTAGACTTTGACAGTTACGACAAACCTACAGGGCTTTTTTTTTTCTTTTTTCTTTTTTTTTTTGAATATTCACTCACTTTGTAATTGGCTAATTAGTTTTGAGCACAAATGAGCACCCGACTACTGATTTGTCGATCTATATATATATATATATTTTACAAATCTGTGAAGTCAGATTTGTGCATTACGGACCCACATCGAACTGTGGAGATGAACATGTATAGACGTAGTGTGGCGCATGAGACGAGAATCGACTGCTTCTCCAGGCAGGCTTTGGTCCTGTTATCGTTAGATCAGCCAAAGAATGCAGCGTGATAAACTAATCTGCACGAGTGCAGCGACGGACTGGTGGAGCGTGAAGAAGCAGCACAGTCTAGACTGGTGTCAGGAACAAGAGAGCAGGGAGATTCCCAGCAAAGAAAGAGGAAAATCTGACGTCCTGGATGACAATTCATGTTCCAGAATAACAGGAAACAAGTTCTCCATCTGTGTGCCCCGTTCTGTTTCTCAGTAACGTCTTGAAACAAGTGTTTTTCGGGATGTTCACTAGAGAGAGTGACATTTGGCAAATAACCTAGTGAAACGTGGTTTAGCGATTGTGTTGCCGCAGTAGAATTTCAAGGAGAGATTCTCAAGGACATTTAGGAGGGTCTTTATCTTGAACTTTTTATCAAACTTCTTGCAGCCTTCAACTGTAAAATACAGGGAGTCCCAAAAAGTCTGGATCTATTTATTTAAATACAGATATTAACAACTATAGCTCAAATTGACATCCTTGGACTTCACAAGATGGTGTATATGCTGAATTAGATTTTCTGGTGTCATTTTCGAAGCCATCCCAGATCTGAAATAAAAAAAAAAAAATCTGAATTTTCATGTAATTAAAAATGGCTATGGATTCAGACTTCTGGGACACCCTGCATTCAAATCTTATTCTCATTATTTGAATGTTTCTGATGAATAGGCAAAAATTATCATAGACACAAAGCTTTGAATTACTACCTGAAGACCGAGCACATTAGATCTTGCTTTACATTATTTATAGGCTATTTGGGGTTTTTTTATTTTTATTTTATTTATTTATTTATTTTTTTGGGAATGATTGGGGTTTTAATTCCAGTGACCAGTCAAGAGTCTGTATTTAAGATCTCAAATAATATGACCCACATTGCTATAGAGTGTTAGTACTCAATTCTCTATAGTGCATTTTGTTCATGTGACCGACACAATATTTGACCTCTTTTGCAGCTGAGTAGAGTCATTGCCTTGAAACGATTTTGCGTAATGTAATTTATGCCACAATTCTGGTGCGTTATTTGTAAACCTGTCATAACATTTAGGCACAATGTTTAGTCGTGCTAACTATTGTTGTAAAATAGCTGATTTGGTGTGTGTGTGTGTGTGTGTGTGTGTTTGTTCGTTCGTATGTTCGTGTGTGTTCTGCAGCCACAGCACCTGGCAGGAGGCCCTTTTGAACCAGTGTCTGCTTCAGTGATGTTTTGAACCCATGAGCCACACCAGTGTCACTGAGCCGTCTGAACTCGGACTGATGAGGTCACCTGACAAGCCTTGGTTTTTGCTGCAGTGTAAAGCAGGGACCTTGAAATCTCTGACTTTCATCGGTGTCTGTATTGTAGAGCACATATATAATACAGTATATATACAGTATACTGGGTGTTTTTGGGAACTGCATGATGAGCATCAGTGGGAGGGCAGAGGACTCTGGAAACAGGGCCAAATGTGACAGGGCTATTAATATCTATTTTCTTAGAGTGGGAACTACAGTATGTATGAGCAGGATATCTGCAACCTGTAAAAAGCTGACGGTGCTCAGTTGTACATCCCCAAGATTTCTTTTAACATTTTATGTTTGATATCTACTTTTAAAGTGATAATAGCCATTACAGAGGTTTGAAGCCTGGACCATCTAACTTTGCATTTTTTTCTGTTTTTTTGTTGTTGTTTTTTTTAAAGACTACAGTATGTATGCCCCCCCCCCTTAATAGTATATTTATTAAAATGTTTAATTACAAAGATGGATACATATTGAATTTTTATGTTCCACTGGCCTTTTTTTTTTTTTTTTTTTTTTTTTTTTGCTTTTTGTGACAGTATGCATTGTTTCTCAAATGGAGCATTAATGACGCCTTAAATGATTACAGTTTCAAACTTGTGTGTGGAGTTCATGTTTCCCGTGTCCTCTATTTCACTCGCAAACACGCACATCATATACACACTAATAACCACTGGCCAAATCCTGGTGGAAAAATCTGAAGTACTAGACCACTAAACAACCATAACTTCACCCTGACAATGTCATTTTATACAGCTATAGTAAGCATGCACACAAAGTGTTTATTATTAATAATATTCTACAGAATCCAGCAATTCTGCCAGTGATATCTCAAGTGCTAAAATGTAATACTGTTATCACTGTACAAGCAAACCAACATCACAGGATCAGCTTATAACTTTAGAGTACATTTGAGTCTATTGTATAAGTACCATGTATAAATGGAATACAAAATATATTCAACTTAAAAACCCTGGTGCAAGGACTAAATCATTTGGTAGAGAAAATGGTGGATATAAAAAGTCTACACCCCTCATGTTAAAACAGCTGAATTTTGTGATGTAAAAAAAAGTAAACATACATCAAAAAAGTAGACATACATTTGATAGTCACAAATTTATGACTATCAAATAGAAACATTTTAGAGGGAAAAGGAATATATATATATATATAACTTGGCTACGCAGTTGTAATTAAAATTCACAATCGAACTCATGATTTAAAGTATTTCTCCTACATCTGTCATCAGGAGACATCTTGGTTTCATTTGACTGCTGAAGTCATGGTCCACAAGGCGCTTACACAACATGCACAGAATCTCATTGCTGAAAGGTATCATTCAGGAGAGATGCACAAACAATTTCCAAATTATTAGATGTACCATGGACAATTGTAAAGGCCATCATTAACAAGTAGAGAAAATGGAGCATCACAGTGACATTCTAAAGAACAGAACGTCCCTCCAAAACAGACAAAAAGACAAGAAGGAAAAGTATCAGGGAGGCAGCAAAGAGACCCGCAGCAACATTACAGGAGCTG
>JAOVYU010000042.1:17820369-17835675 GCA_025674565.1 Synodontis membranacea
TTTTTGGCAAATATAGGACATGGATTAATCCCATCAAAAACAAGACCGATTTTTCTGTGTTTTTACAAAAACTTGTTTCTGGTCTGTGCAGGTGATGAAGGTGAGCTCTGATGCGGACAGTTCCTCTCCTTTGTGCATGAAGGCTCTGGGCAGCAGGGGGCGCCTAGATACAGTATCACAGCAAATGGCCTCCCATCCGCAGTATTTGGAGAGTTTCCTGAGCATGCAGCACTACATCCTTAACATGGACGGCCCTCTGTCCCATCACTACCGCCACTACATAGCCATCATGGTAAGAGTGTGTTTACACTACTGCACACGTTCATATTTAAGGTGGGATGTGTGTCGCTGCGGTGCTGTGTAAGACAGGGTTATTAGAAATGATTTGCGTTCAATGAGAGGAGATTAGCAGAAGATTAAAGAGACCAGAAAGAGAAGCTGGTGTATGTGCAGAATGTGTTGTAGTAGTAGAAGGTCACCGGACTTTTGCAGACTTCAGTTAAACCCCAGGTCCAGGTGCGTGTAAAACCCTATTTTTTGTGCATGTTTTAGGCTGCGGCACGGCATCACTGCAGCTACCTTGTGTCTCTGCACTCGGCTGTGTTCCTGCGGATGGGGGGAGACCCGCTGTGGCTGCAAGGGCTGGAGTCTGCACCCCCTCGCCTCCAGCAGCTCGACCACTTAAACAAAGTTCTCGCTCACCAGCCCTGGCTCACTGCTCGCTCCCACATCCAGGTACAGTGGACAGAAGCTATATTCCGACACTAGAGCAAGGACACTTTGCATTGTGTGTAAATAAAAGTATCTGTGTGCAGGTATTGATGTACATTAACCGTAATAAAGTGTAGATTTCAGTATATTAAAGCAATACATTGATGATCAGTTATGATGCATAAGAGTATACTGTTGCACAAAGAGAGAAAACCGAGATTTGTTCCTGAAAGTGCTGCTCCGTCGGGGGTTGTGCTGATCTGGGATTCTTGACGTCTCTGCAGGCTTTGCTGAAGTCAGGTGAACAGTGCTGGTCTCTGGCTGAGCTGGTGCAGGCCGTCGTTCTGCTGGCTCACTGCCACGCTCTCTGCAGCTTCGTGTTCGGATCTGAACAGGACACACAATCCGGCCCGAGAGTGCCACATGGAACGCCCCCAGGCTACTGCCTCTGTGATGCTACCAATGGCAACGCCACCTTCCCACCTCGCAGGAGGGTAAGTGCTTAAAGTGCTCCTCTCACCCACACACAGCTTTCTGTCATTAACATGGCCTACGTCTTTCGCAAGCGTCGCTCCGTCGCATCAGGTTTGGTGAAAAAAAACAACAACAACAATTTAAACATTTCCTTTGCATTAAAGGGAATTTCTAGTCCACAGTCTCTGCAGAATAGGTGCTAATCTGTATGGTTTATAAGCTTTTGTGTGTATTTCTGTAAGTACATGTAAACTTTTTTGGTTTTGACAGCTTGCTACGGTGATGCATGAGCCACCTGAAAACTACACTTTTAAAAAAAAATTTTTTTTAACTTTCTCAGCAGTCAGAGCAAATATATTCAGCAGGCAGAAAAACCAGTTCACCTAAAGGGAAATGAAGGAGGATGTGAAAGATGCGCATTTCCTTCTGGTAGCATTTACTTTCGCTTCGTGCTGACTTTATTTAGGTGGTTTAGATGGCCTGTGAATTCCTGAGTCTTGTGGGCAAATAAAAACCAAAAAGGCAGAGCTTTGTTCAGTCAAAAAAAAATGGAGGTGTTTCTGCTGCGTTGTGTATTAAAAATTAATGACCGTCTCTTTCATCTACCTGTCCTGTTTTGCAGTAGAATCAACTTTTCCTCTGCTAGAATTGTTCTTGTTAACAGTGTTGCTACTTGTACTATAACTTATTTGGCTGTAAATTGGCTAATTTTTTGTAAATAAATGTAATCAGTTTTTTTTTTTAGGTTATTGTGCAAGTCTGGAAAGTCTAGAAAAGCACTCATCTGTGACTCATCTTTACAATTGGGAAAATGTACAGACATTCTATAAGAAAACAGATATGCTATTGTTTTTTGGGGGTTTTTTTGTGCTTTTTGCATATAGGCTTGCATTTTCCTTTTTTAAAGTACAATTATTGGCCTTTAATGACCTAAATATCCAGATCAAATAAATACTGAATGTACAGATAGTCTGGATCTGGAAATCATAAATGTCTGTAAATGAGTAAGGTCCCTGATGAAACCTTGTTATTTTTGTAAGCAAAAGACTTTTTGTATTTGTGCGTCTGGTTTTATGGTCGATGTTAAGGTTAACGTGCATAATGGTGCCTTTTCTCTCTTGTACAGTCTCTAGACTCGAGCTGCGACCTGGCCTGTCTACGAGAAGGAATCTACAAGTCCCAGGAGGAGAAAGAGAGAAAGGGACACCCAGTGCTTCAGTCTTACACCCTCCTGCATATAGGTAAGCTGTGTGACCCGGTTCACCATCAACCATGCAGGAGAAATGCTCTCTCGTCCCTGTCCGCCTCTGACTTGTACTCGTCCTCTTCCACTCTTCTGCTTCAGACATGGACGAAGAGGAAGAAGAAGAGGCGATGTGTTCGACGGATCCCTCTCGCTTCGTCAAGGACCCTGATTTTGGCTACCAGGAATTTGCCCGGCAAGAAGAAGACCATTTCCAAGTATTGCGGGTGCAGGTGAGACTGTGCCACGATATTAGATTGTAACATGGCAGCTGCTCAGTCACTCTCTGTGCCCTTGATGGCAATTCTACACTTCACCTTCCCCGGAGCTTAAAGAGAGACTTTTATACTCTGTACTCAAAGGTCAACTCAATTGTTTGTCACTTTGGATTTATTTGACTGATCCACAATACAGCTAGGATATTCCTGTGTGGTTTTACTTCGAGGTAGAAAAAGCCTGTGGCAGGTTTCATTCTGTTTGTGAAAGTGTTTGTGTTTTGTGTGTGTGTATGTGCATGTAGGACTACTCATGGGAGGACCATGGTTTCTCCTTGGTAAACCGCCTCTACTCGGGCATCGGGCACCTTCTAGACAAGCGGTTCCGCAGCGTGGCATCATTACCGTCCCCTCGCAATCCGGACCTCAAGAGAGCCATCTGGAAGTACATCCATTGCAGCTATGGCATTAGGTACAACGAGTGTGCTTTTTTGTTTATTCCTACTCAGCGATGCCCACAGCCTCTGTTTCATATCTTAGTAAAAACTAAAATCGTGTGATTTCTTTTCTTCCTTTTTTTTTTTTTTTTTTTTTAAATGCTTCTTCACAATTTCGCAATCCTTCACGAATACGTCAACATGCAGTGAGAGCATTTTCTTGATGCATTAACTAGTGAAACAGCTCAGCATTTCCAGTTGATATCTTGGGGTGGGAGAATGAGGCATAAAGCAAAGCGACAAAAAAATATTTTTGCCTTTGAAAGTAAGTAATTCTGATGGTTTGAGGTCAATAGGTCAGTCACGTCAAGGAGAAACAAAAGGAGGTTGTGTTTAATGCTGATCTTTCACCCTGATCCTCCACTGCTGTTTTCGTGTACGTGTAGTCAGGAATCATAGCATGGGACTTTTGTGCTTCGACAGGTATGATGATTATGATTATGGAGAGGTGAACCAGCTGCTGGAACGCGGACTGAAGCTTTATATTAAGGCTGTGGCCTGCTATCCTGACTCCACGAAAAACCTCCTGTGCCCTCTGCCTATGGTTTCTCTCAAAGCCTCAGAAAAGGTAGGTTTGAGGGAATCAGATATTTGATTTCACAATACTATATATTACCATGGTGCTGCTGGATTCTCAAATCTGATTGGTCAGATGTTGATTTAATGTTCTGTAACGGCGTCCCTGATGACTGTGCGGGATGTCCATTCAAATTACGGTCCTCGTACATTATCATTTCTTTAGTAACCCATTCACAGGGACTTGACTGGCAGATGGCCTGCATAATCAAAGGCTGATAATAAATGGATGAAAAAATGTAGTCCTTGGTACGTTCTAGTTTTCTGCTAATTTCACAAAATATCCGTATCAGCACTCTTGTGGCGCTTCGGTACAGAGGATTTTGCGCTTTACAGTTACTTTGTAAAATGACGGCATTTTTTTGTCTCATTAACATTTAAGATGGACGGAAAAAGCTTACGATGATTAAAAAATATATATATATATACACTACAGGATATGCCGTTATAGGAAATTAATCAACTTCTGTTGGTCATGGATTATTTTCCTAGAACATTACATCTTGTCGCGTTTTATTCAGTAGATTACGGTTTGTGTCTGATGTTTTGGAAATGTCTTTTATTGAGGACAATAAACTAAACCCAGAGTCTCTTGATCCATTGATAGAAAATGTATTTTAAGGTGATATTAAAAGACATAACGTTATTCATGTTATGGATTTGTTTTGCTCAGGTACATGTGAACCTGCTGGTGATGGAGGCACGGCTGCAGGCTGAGCTGCTCTACGCACTTCGGGCAATCACTCAGTACATGATCGCCTAGGACAGCAAGGCACACGCAGACAGACAGAGAGAGAAAGTTGCACAGTCACTTATGGTACAAAAAAAAAGACCTGACTCGGGGCAGTGGGAAAAGGAAATGGGTGGTTAAAAAAAAAAAAATGAAGAGGACTTGTGAAGAGCAATATTTCTTCTTCTCCATATCTTGTGATTTTTTTTTGTTTTGTTCAAAGTTGCTTAGGTGTGACTTAAGGTACTGCTGTGAAGCGTCTTCAGGGTGACACTTGAAGGCAGAAACAATCTTTCTTTCTCTCAGTCACACCCTCTTTTGCATGTTTGTTCCCTTCTTTACTTTCTATGACCTCAACTGTGTGTGTGTGTGTGTGTGTGTGTGTGTGTGTGTGTGTGTGCGCGCGCGTGCGTGCGTGTATGTGTGTGTTTTCTACTCTTCAGTTTCAGTTTTTTTCCCCCTAGATTGTTCATGTGCAATTATCTTTATTCTGCTCTTTTTATTGTTGAGGTTTTTTTTATTGTTTTTGTCATTCTGCCTGTTGCTCCTCTGTTGACTGACATTTGCGAAAGGAGAAGAGAATGTGTCAATTTCAGTTCTAGAGTATTGAACGGTGTAACAAAAAGCAGATGAATCGACCTCTCCTGCAATCAAAGGCAGTGTTTACCGGAGCTGAGACGAACAGACGCAATGTTGATGAAGCTCAACGTGTTTTCTGAATCTTTCATTTGAATTTAAGCTCAGAACAAGACAGCAGACAATATAGGAAAAAAAGTTACAAGGCTATAAATTTGTTTTAATGGCACTTTTAAGACTAGTTAAAAATGTATTTAGGCACAAACGTCTACAGTGTCGGGCCGATTTATAAAAATAGTTTGTACTTCAGTTGATTCGGTTTAAAATGCCAGTTTTGCTGCTGGTTTATCCAGTGTCAGTGTGAAGGGTAAAGATTACAGACGCACATTTGTGATTTAAGGAGAATTTGGCAGCACTTTCAAACTAATTGGCGCCTTTTTTTTTTTCTTCTTTTTTTTTTTTGAGGAATTTTACTGCATAAGTTAGCTTACGATATAGCCTACACTCCACCTGAACTACAACGTTTAGAAAAAAAAAAAAGCTTAAGATAAATTCATGATTTTTTTTAATGTTGGCCAGTTCTAGTCAAATGAAGGACTTTTTTTCCTGATTTATCTGCAAAACATTTCAGTGATCCTTTGCCATCTGTGATACTTTATAATGCGAAGAAGGTCAAAGGTCAGGCCTGCCGTGATGCTTCCTGTAACTGACCTGCACAACTTGTTTCCTTGCACTGGACTATTTTGCACAGAACTGCATAAGTGACCTGCATTGCCTCTGAGCAGCTGTAACAGTTATCGGAACAAACGACCCGGTGAGGCCTCTGTTTACTGGTACCACGCTGATGCCATACTTACTGCATATGTTTAGATTGTGGAAACGGCCAAGCGTTACTTACTAGAAAAAGCCATGATAGTATTGAAATGATGCAGAAGTGTTGCTCATGTAGTGTACAGGTGGCAAAGAAACATGGGCACCAATGTTATTTCCTTTTTTTTTTTAATTTATTTTTAAACATATTGCATTACTGTGTCACTATGGCTATGTTCAGATGGGGTGTAGAATTTTTTTTTTTTTTTTACATTTTTTTCCCCCCTCTCCAGTCTGATTGGGCTTCTACATTCTGATAGGATACCGATTGGATCTGAAAGTGTGATTACCGATTACAGCTTAAAGGTGTGAGGGAAAAAACAGCAACAGTCAATCTCGAGCACCTGTTTAAACATAGCCAGTGGTGATTGTTGTTGACGATCTTTTTTGTTTTGGAAGGGAAGAGAAGGTGGGTCAAAATGGCCGACTTCAGTGCTGAATCTCGTCAGCCTTTTATGTAATACAGCACTGTGGGACTTTTGGGGAATGACCAGTCACATATCAGAGAGGAAAAAAAAAGAAAGAAAAAAAGGATTTTTCTTTTTTTGCTGAACTTGAGTTGATTTAAGAAGTTTGTACAGTGGAGAGTCTCCACTGACTGTTCAGCTAAGCACTAGACTGGGTGAAGCGATGGAGATTATTAAGTGCAGTGCCTTTAGTTTTAAATCAGTAAGGCAACGTGGACTGGTGGTGTTGCAACGATGCTGGAGGCATAATCCAAGCGTGCTGTTTGTTAGCACGGGCCAAACTGTTGTCTTCATGCTGCTTCTTCCTGCTCCTTCCCAAGCAGTCAAACAGGACAGGGACGGTGGTTTGCTTCTCACTACTGGCCAGCACTACTAAGTTGTTCCACATTTTTTGGAGCTAATGTGCTGTCATTCGCCTACCATCAGCATGTCCGTATCGGTTTCTTCCTCACTGCCTTCTTCTGTGACATCAGAATGCAGCAGCGGACTATTTCCCCACAGGCCTTCCTTCTGATCCCTGGTGAAGACTGAAAGACTGAACAAGTGTGGCTTTAGCCAAGTTGTTTAATATTTACCACGTAAATGTAGAGATGTTTAAAAAAAAAAAAAAAATCCCCAAAAAAGAACAAAAAAATGTCAAAATGAGGAAAATTAAGCAAAAAATTGTTTTTTTTCCCCTGAAATAAGAACTTATTTTTTCTATAAAGATATGCTATACCACTTGTGTCTGGGTTTTTCTTCTTTCCTGATTTCTAATGCACACATTTCATTTGAATACTTTTGGCTTAAGTTGAGTGTTATTCCTCAGTCTGTTGGTATTACTTTCAAAACCAGTTCTGCACTTCTGTGCCAATTGTGACATCTAGTGCCGGATTTTTATTTATTTATTTATTTTTTGCTTTCTCATCCCTGAAATGGAAACAGACCGTGAATAAGTAGAAGTTGGTTAGAACAGGAGGAGGATATCGGGGCAAAGTTCAACACATAGCAGGGTACTTCCGTTTTCATTAGTGCACTTAAATTGGCATTCAGTTATCATCTGTCCCTGGATACATTTTTTCTGACTTAGGGATAGTTATTTCAACTTAGCTTTCATCATTTCACCCAGGCCTAACTATCACTGATGACTTACTAGTACCATTGTTTGGTCTTACAGAATGACTTCCTGTAATCCAGGATTTCTGATTCTGATTGACAGTATTCTGTCTCCTTTATGTAATTTAAAAAGTTGATTTCTCTACAATGTTGTCAGTTATTTCCAAAATAGTTTGTTGTCTTACTGGAAGATGCATATATATATGTATTATTTTAAATAGAAATATTTGGTTCCACTTTAGCAGGAACATCTAAACCTGCTTGTTCATGCAATTATACTTATCATAAAATCATGATGTGTTAATCATAATAATCCTAATGTTCACATCAAACAAAACTTTTTTTTATTTTGTTTAAGAAACTGCTGATCTTGAATTTTCATGCACACAAGTCTTTAGAGTTCTGCAAGAATGAGGCAAAAAAAAAAAAAAGAAACATCCAATGAGCAGCAGTTGTGCAGGTGGAAATGAAAGAGCTCAAAGGTGAAAGGCTAGACTGGATACTTGAACTGACCGGAAGGCTATGGGTATCTCAAATAACCACTCTACAACTATGCTGAGCTGTGATGATCTGAGAACATGCAACACATCGTGTTCTGCTCTTGAAGCCCGTTCACCTTTAGGCTAAACTTAGTCATTTGTGTTAGCATAGACTTCCTGTCAGCTCACGTCTGGCCATTTTCCTTTGGGTTCTCTAATCGTCAAGGCACTTACGCATGCACAAATGACACCTGCTGCATGTTTTTCGTTCTTCACACCCTTAAGTATTAACTGTATGGACAATTATGCTTAGAACTTTGAACCCGGGCTACTTGGCATTAAGAAAACATTTCAAAATAAAAGGTTGAAGGACATGATGGCTGCAAATTCAATCACTACTATTGTTCCAGGCCTGCAAAACACAGTTGCTTTAATAAATTCATATAGATTTACACCAACAGAAACACAAGAGAGCAGCTGAGTTAAACTGGTTAAGTTTATTTCAGATATTCTTGACTGGTTCCACAGTCGCCTCTGGCTAACTTAATGATAAGGTAAGAAGAGCAGGGGAAAGAAAAAAAAATACATTAATCAATATGAAGCAATGAAATACACATATAGTGAACTGGCTACGCACTCACCAAACGTATACCCCCTTCCCCAAAACAACAATCTGTCCACAAACTAAAAAATAGTGTTTTATCAACTGGGATATTTAGCAGACCTTTTCAGGAGAACAGAAAAAAAAAAACGGATAAGAAATTAACATTAAACATGAGAGAGCACAGAACAGAGGTGTGATCTGAGATCAGGATATTTAAACTCCTGTAGAAAGTTTCAAGCTCTGTCTTTATTGGGAATTCAATCTTGCTCACATTAAACCACTCAACTGAAGGCAGAAGCTAAAAAATGCTGTTAGTCCATTCTATTTTCAATAGTAATCGAACCTTCAGACTCGGAGGCCGAATACCATTTTTCCTGCAATTTTCTTTCTGGCACGTTTTGAACTTGGACCACATTACTGAGAATTGAAGCAAATCAGCACAATAGGATCTTATGGGTGTAGAAAAGACGATCCAAATATCATTTCAGCACTCCAGCCTACTTCTCTAAAACCTTGCCTGCGGGTTTATCACGCAAGCTGTGCAGTGTTCGTTCGCGAATCCGTTCCAAGCTTTTATCATATAATCACGTGGAACGTCGGAGGAACAAAGCCCAAAATGACAAGAGCAACAATGTAAACAGTTCATTGAAATACAGATGATCAAGATTAACAAAGTAACACTGTTTCCTTTTTTAAAGGACTGATTTCAAGAAATGTACGATGTGTCAAGAGACTCGTTCAGAGGCTAATCTCTCGTTTCTGCTTCTACGAAGTTACTTAGGATCTACAAAAGTAACAAATGTTGACGGATTAATAAAGGTGAATTTATCTTTCTATGTTCTAGATTTATAAAATGTGCTGCATAAAATAAAGGCCCTTAAATCTAAATATGGCCGACTTTGTCATGTCTAGCACCAACTGACAGGAGGAAACAACCATCCTCTGCAAGAACAGAGCGCTTAAACAGTTAGTTTGTATATTTTAATATACTCATTACCGTAAAATGATGAATAATAACCAGCACTAAAACCAAAGTTTAATCTATATACACAAAGGGAAAAAAAAAAAAATCAAAGGAAAAACTACATCATTTCTACATCAACAACTCAAAGGGGAAAAAAAAAAGAATGAAGATACATGGTTTGTTCTAGAGCAACATACTAGTGTTTGTTGGCAGTTTATAACCTTTTTACCGAGACCCGGTGAATGCATACATTAGACAACCTCTCGTTTTCAAGTGGAGAATAAGCTTACTTATGTGATGTTAAAACATTTCCATTGATGGCTGAGTGGCTTTATAAAATCAGCAATGATTATCTTACTGCTTCCATCAGGAAGGTTTTAATCAATATTACTTATTTACTTGATATTACGGCTGTTTTTTTTAAACCCTGAGAGTTAGACATTGCATCATCATCATCATCATTCTCTGCTTTTTTGATGAAAAATAAATTGCCTAGCAACGTCATACAGCTCATTACTTCATCCTTATTATTATTTTTTTTTTTTAAATGACTCTAAATATAGTAGCGATCGCATGGCTAGTTCTAATATACAAGGCGTTACACTGTTAACTGCACCCATGCAATTCATTTTCTTGACATAAAAAGTTAAAGTATAAAAGCTGCGATACTTTCCTCCCAAGCCATCCCAGTCTGACATGCTCTTCTTAGTGTTCCTTTGGTTATGTATAAAATCTACATGCACCTCATCTTTTACAAAAATAAAAGATTACATAGAAAATGACCGTTAAAAATAATTTCCGAACTTTTAAGAGGGTACTTTCTGATTAGTATAAATATTTTTCACGATATTGCCCCAATCTAAATTACACATTAAATTAGTCAGTATACTTAATTGTTTTGTTTCTTTTTAACAGATTTATACAAAAGTCTGTTAGTACTACATTAGAAAAGGTCACTGAGAAAAGTCTGTCTTGCCCCTTTTCGTACTGCTGTACAGAATTCTATATATTAACAATAAGGGCACCTTTTACGCAGCATCTGTTGAATAACCAATAAGTTTCATCCTTTGAATGAAATTATTCAACATTATTTTTGATTGTTTCTCTCTGCAGAATTTAAGCACTTGTAAGTACTTAAAAGATCATACACAACACAAACACACACACACACACACACAGGCGCACACACACACACATACTCACAAACCCTTCAAAAATATTTTATCCTGCAAATGGGCACACTGATAACACAATGCCGTTGAACTTGACAGAGCTGGCAAAGTGGTTCAAACCATAGAAACCCAACCATTAAAATTCTATGGTTAATCAAAATGCCCTGTGTATAATCACATTTCTTCATACTGTTAACAAATTTAAGAACAAACCACCAATATTCGAATTCTCACTCAAGGATCAGTCCTCTCTCTTTAGGACACAAGTGAAAAACACACCTTCCTGAGTAGAGTCATAAATGCTAAATTAAAAGCATTAATCATCATGACAATAATCATTATCAACCACAAAATATTTTGCCTCCACTGCAAAATATGAGCACACTTCGTACCACTGAGTGTGTACTACTTGAGCGCAGCATAAGTGTCCAAATATTCATTATGTTCTCAGCTCACTGGGACAGCCCCCTGTTCAAACTCTGATTAATGCTGGATGCTTGATTTTGAAATTGCATGAGGATTTTTACTACATTTGTTTTTTTTTTAGCTGTTAACCATTGGATTAACATCCTTAAGTATCAGCAAAGATGGATTCTCCTGAATCAGTTCTGTCTTCAAATCTAAGGAAAGTACCATCTCAGCCCTGTACTATTGGTATTAGTAATAGGTGTTACTGTAAGAAACATGATTAGTAATTTTTTAGTTGTGCTTCACCGTTAATTTCATCTCTCCTTTTTCTTAGTAAATATCACTGACAATAAAACAGCAACTTCCAAAAAAAAAAATTTTTAAAGACATCTTCTGGATCTGATGTCTAATAGCCGACCTTCCCAGAGTATATTGGCACTTGTGTAAGGTTTGTTTTTGAGAACCAAAAGTTGCCAAAAATGTCTTCAAAATTTGGCCAAAGTTTGTATATTTAGCCAAACCAGTTTATGCATTTGAGGTACAGTGGTGAATGTGGTGGCAAAAAAAAAAAAAAAAACTGAAGGGGTGACATTTATTTGATGCACCATGTGAGATTCCATTATTTGGTTAGGGATGACAGGCTGACCTGCAACAGAAAAAATAAACAGGAGAATGGTTAAACATACTGTTCTTATTCAAATTCTAACTGACATTTAGGAAGAAGGGGCACAAAAAATCTAAAAGCCAAGTCATATTATACCACGGACTCATAATAATAATGATAATAATATACAAGAAAAGAGATGTTAATGTTTTAATAGTGTATCAGTTGTGATTAATGCTCTTTGTAGTAATTTTGAAGCCAAAATGCTGAAAATTTCTATGTGCCTTACCGGCTCCAACCCTTAGCAGAGTTAGCTGGACACCCAGTTGTGAGATGAGCTCTGTGTGGTGGCTGGCCCAGGGTAATTTTGCCCACCTGGTACAATGGAGTCAAAGTTGAAGTCAATCATATCACCATCCATAAGGTCACTGTTGATGATGTAATCAACATCACAGTCCAGGTTCTCTGTAAACATTTCAACATCCAAGTCCGTGGGCAGGCGATCCTGAGACGGTGGAAAGCAAGCTGGTGTCCCATATTGGCTTATCCCCTGAAGACCTCCATTCCCAGATACAGATGGGACAGCTGCATGTTGAAGTAGCCCTCCAGCAGGCATTTGATGCTGGGGCTTCATGGCTGCTAGCTGTGGGTGTTCCTGGCCCATGCTGGTCAGCATCATACCGAAGTTCATTTGAGAGTGCTGCTGGTGCTGCTGTGGCTGTAGCTGGGATTGAGGCGGAAGGGTCATTTGCGGCACTGGGTTAGGTTCCATGCTCTTGCCTAACATCATCTGACCAGTCTTGGTTTGGTTGCCAGACAGAGGGTCCCCAAGGCCCAAGAGATTAGCACCTCCCTGGCTGGGCATCAGAGGGTCCACTTGAGTCATCAAGATATCGGTTGGTGGGGGTGAGTCAGAGGTGAGGAGTGCCTCAAGACTGGACGGCACATGGGTGCTGAAACCACTTCGAGTTCCTGGACCAGGCAGAGGGTTAAAAAGGGAGTTTCCAAAGTTTGACAGGCTTGTGTTGGACTCCCCGGCCTGCTGAACAGAGCTCTGTGACCCTGGCTGGGATGGTCCTGGAGATCCCTTCACTGGCTGCATCGGACGATATGAAGCAAAATTAGACCCACGGGGCAAAAGGGTAGAAGCAGAAGGCAAAGGAGTAGGTGGAGCTTGTGGTGCTGTGCTCGGGCTTGCACTGCCTTGCTGTGCTGTCATTAAGGTAAGTCCATCAATAAGGTCCAATTCCTCCATTAGGGTCTCAGTAAGAGTAGGTGGAAGACTGCTAGTGGAATATCCACCCAGGAGTCCATCTTCAGGCAAGTCATCTTCGTCTTCTTTCACTGGGGGAATTGGGGAGTGCCTGCCACTCAAAGTGCTGGCATTTGAACTGGTGCGTGGTCTGAAGCTTGTCCACATGTCTTGGTCATCCAAGCTCCCACGTGATGATGGGCTGCTACTGTTCACTCCCCACTTTCCAAATTGTCCTGGCGGGCCAGGACTGTCTGCACTCCCTGCAACGGACACACCCTCACCCTGTATGGCACTGCCAGGACCACCAACACCACCTGCTGCTGCCTGCTTCTTGGTTTGCTTCGCCCGCATACGACTTTTCAGCAATTTAGTGCTATTGTCCATGGAGGCAGCCCGACGGCGAGGTGCTTTCCCTGTCTTACCCCCTTCAGGATTAAGCATCCACCACGAGCTCTTTCCAGTAGATTCATTGTGCACTCTCAAAAACTTGTTGTGGAGGGACAAATTGTGACGAATTGAGTTCTAGGAGGAAGCAAAGAAGCGCGCGCACACACACACACACACCCACCCACCCACACACACACAAACACAGTGAGGTGACTGTTAGCTATATTATCCCAGGACCAATGTCAAGTCTACAGATGAGAGCATTAACAACGTCATAGCAACATCATTCAATAACACATACTGGTGAAAGATTAGCAATAAATGAACGTTTAAGTGTGAATTTAACTCTACCTTCCATCCAGCAGAACTGTTGCTGTCACCTTTATCCTTAAAATATGGCACTGTTTTGACCATCCAGTCATAGATCTGTGCCAGAGTGAGTCGCTTCTCCGGGGAGTTCTCAATCGCTTGGCTTATCAGATCAGCGTAGGACTGATTCCCCCAGGCGTTGCGACGGGATGAACCCTTTCGAGGTGTGGCTCCTCCCCCTCCCGAGATCGCTCCTCCCTCCGACGCGGCGGATTTCTCGGGCTCGGATGCGACTGGCTGAAGCTCCTGTTTATCTTCCTCAGCAGGCGGGGTTCCCGCGGCGGACTCGGCGCCGTCTGGTCCCTCCACTTTGACAGCTGAGATGTCGGGCCGAGGCAGCGGCCATGTGCAAGACCTCGGTCTGCTCTGCGGCTCGAAATCTGGGTCAATCGGGGGTGCCTTGTCCGTCTCCATTGTGCAGAGCAATTACTCGGATTTCAGGAAAGAGTCCGACAGTTTACAATCTGAAAAGAACAACCACGTATCCGGTATCCCCCCCTCCCCTCTAAAACACTACAATTGTAAATTAACAAATTTTTGTTTCACTTAATAATGCAGTTTGATCGTTAAGAATATTTATTACAAATTAATTTCAGAAGGCTTGATTTTTGTTTGTTTCTGCTGCGGATCGAGCAGAGATGTAATAATCTGTGCGCATTAATATATATATGTGTGTGTAGGCTTTCTGTGTATGTATAGCGCCGCTTAATCCTCAGATTGCAGATTAAAGGGACTAAATAATCTCCTTAATTGTAACTATCATAAACCTTCCGACTGGCACGTAGGGTCTCTTTGTTTACATAAAGGACAAAGGAGATTCACATGACAAACAGCACTGAACACACGAAAACGTTGACTGTCAGGGTTGAGGTTTAAATAAAAAAAATAAAAAAGATGTACGTCTAAAACATATATTGTCTCTGTGGATTAAATGCTAAAGTTAATGATAATAAGAAAATGCAGGAAAAGCGTGTAATGAAGGGAGAAATGGAAATAAAAAACAAACAAACAAACTTGGAAACAATTTTGTAAATAGTAAACACCCCTGAACTGATCACTTTTCACTCGGTTATCCACAAAGCGTGAGATTAATCACTTTCTAGTCACTACTACAGCCGCTTTGATCAACTCTTTAAGAAACTGTGGTCGTTTTCATCACTCTATGAACGCAATAACATGCTGTTTAAAGTGGGGGGAAAAAGCGGTACATTAGCAGTTAGGAAGGTTGTGTTCATCTGTAATAGTTGTGCGGCACTGAACATCATGTCTGACAAAATCATCCAATCATCAGTCAGTTCACGACACTCGAGTCCAACTCTGAGCTCAAATATCAGTTTTATATGATCAGATCAGTAAGGGCTTATTTACTCATTCTTCCACCCGAATCCTCGCCACTAACTGCACACACAGCCAGTGTCGCCCTTTAAACGTGCTTTGTAGGCGATTTGACTAGTCAAGCCTTTCCAGGAGAATATTAGTTAACTGAACTCGATTAGACTATAAAAACTTAAAACACTCCGCGCTATTCTCGTTCAAGTGTGTCCGCTCCGACACGCTGTGTGTAGGCGCGTGTCACCATCTGCCATGTTCCTACACACACACACACACAC
>JAOVYU010000042.1:17842955-17858631 GCA_025674565.1 Synodontis membranacea
TTTCAGATTATGTATTAGGCAAATTATGTTTATCCGTCATTTTTATTAACCTGTGCGTGTTTATTTGATATGCCAAGTAGAACATTTCTATCAGGATATTTTCTTGTTACTTCCTATACGCTATAAGCGTAATGATTTCCGGGGGGCGTGTTCTCCCGGGTGACGTTTTCCTCTTCTGGACCAATCAGAAACTACGGGGCAACTTTCAAATCTGCTCCGAGTTGAAAAGTCTTCCGCTTAGGCGTTTAACGGCAGAGAACAGAAAGGGACAAATAGAATTGAGTGTTTCGAACGGTGTCGGTGGCACAAGATCATCAAATAGTCCTAGCGTTTTTTAATCCAGTTTTAGGCGATCGCATTCAAGACGTTTCATGAGCGCCGGGCGGTGATACGGCTGAAAAAGCCGGCGTTCAACAGTGCCTGCGTTTATTCTGTTTAGAGAAATAAAACACTGCTCTCTCAGATAATTAGGTGAGTCCTTCTGTCTTGTTAGGAACGTGGTATTGAGCGTTAATCATGTTTGCTTATAGGATTGCATGATTACAGGACTTTTTAGCCAAAAAAGAAAAAGTGATACACACAGACACAGGGCATTATTCACTTATGTACTGTACAAGCAATAGGCGTATAGATGTTATTATAGTTGTCCTGATGCA
This sequence comes from Synodontis membranacea, assembly GCA_025674565.1. Taxonomy (NCBI): domain Eukaryota; kingdom Metazoa; phylum Chordata; class Actinopteri; order Siluriformes; family Mochokidae; genus Synodontis; species Synodontis membranacea. The sequence goes on from JAOVYU010000042.1 coordinate 17,843,612, forward strand.
GATAATTCACCTTCAACCATTATATCATCATCATCATCATCATCATCCTTCTGATAGTGACCTTTCTTTGATCAAACAAATGAGTTGTCTAATCTACAGTCAGACATTAATGCTATGCTGTCAGTTTGTTGTTGATTGTTGATCCTGATAATTGGATAAAATGCCTAAGAATGATAGAATTATGCAAGATTATTTGATATCATTAAAACCATTGACAGTTCTCTGCATTTTTTTCTCTCTCTCTCTCTCTTTAGTAACTGTAAGTGATTATGGAGAGTCTTCAGCAGGAGCAGGCCTGCAGCTCTGGCAGTGGGTTCAGGATGCCCATCCTCCATAAGTCTTCCTTACTACCAGACCTGTGTTCCAATTCCTCCATTTGTAAGATCACTGATGAGACTTTTCCCTACCTGTCAGGAATTTTAGATGACACTGTGGATCCTTCTTTCATGTCAAATGCACCAATTACGCAAATCTGTGAGGATCAGATCAAAACATTGACAAAAACTCAGGATGAGGTCATTTCAGGAGAAAGTCAAAAAAAGGCTACAGACAGCAGCTGGCTTAGTATGCCAATAGACCATGGCCATTCAATAGATTTCAGCATGTCTATTACATCTGCAAGGAATGACCATGAAGACATGGCCGACGTAACCGAATGCGATCCAAAGGGAGATGTGCCTGATGTCAACTGCCCTTCCCTAGAGTCCTCGAGTTGTACAGAAAAATGTGATGTAGGGGTGGGGTCAAAAAACAGTACTTTTGATATGGCTAAAGACCTTAAGGAGAGGTTTTCTGGATTGAATTTGACTAAGCCCGTTCCCAATGAAACAACAACGTCGGGCAACTTTACTTTTGAAAAGTCAGGCGAGCTTCAAGAAAAGTCTTCTGGACTAAGTTGCACTATTTCTAACGATGATGCGAGTCTGGAAGACAAACATTTAAATGAAAAACGTTTAAACTCAACTGTTGATGTTTGTGGCCCCTCAAACTCTTCAACAGAGCAGCCAGATCAGAAGCTGAACGGAACTGTCAATATTGCTCAGTCAAGTGGACCTAAACATGAGCAGGGCAATGAAGGGCGTCCATGTATTAATGACCGTGAGAAGCAAAGCACTTTTACAAAGGATACAGAGGAGACCAATGCAACTGTTGACTTGACTGCTGGTGTTGTCACAGGAGCTTCTCAGCCAGGCTCTGTAAATGTGCAACCTGTTGACCAAACATTCACTAAACATAATGCAACCACTGACCTCACACCTCCAGAGTCTGTTTCTGACCTCACAAATTCCACTATGAATATGATCAAAAGCTCTAACACAGAATTAGCAATGCCGTCCAATACTAACTGTGTTTTGACTGTAAAAGACACACCTGTATCTGGACCATCAGCTCCAGTCAACACCGCTGCACCAGTAAGAGTTGATGTGATTGATTGCTCGGACAGAACTTTAGATCTTCCTGAGACTGATGGTAAAGAAGAGCAACAGGACCCATTTAGGAGAAGAAATGGAATTTCTGATGGTGAAGGTTACCTCAACTTGGACATCAGTCAGAGTAGTATGTTTTCCCTGGATGAGATGCTTGACCTGAAACCCTGTCCCCTTGTTGCATCCACACCTATTGTTCTGGGAAGAGGCTTTGACCGACTGGGATCTGCAAAGCCCACAAACATACAAAAACAACTCTCTGTGATCAACAGTATTAACACCCAATTGAATGATGACACAGCAGGTGTTGGCGAGCATGAAGGATCGGATGCATCAAAGCCAAATCAACTGTCCGTAAAATCTGACACCTGTAGTCAGACCCAGAAAGTTTCATCAAATGGTACCTCAAATTCCACTACCTCTGAAGCAGCGATTGCGAACAAACCTCCTTCGAAACTGGCAGTCAGAAGGAAAATTCCCCAGCCCACAATTAAATCCAGTATTCCCAAGACCCATCTCCCTCCAAGGCTTCCTACCTTACAGGTAACGTCAGCAGTGATTAAATCGAAGACTGCTGCAGCAGCACAACCTTTAAATCAGCCAGAGACATCCTCGTCTGCTCTGCACAGCATGAGGAGGACAGTCCAGCTTAATAAAATGAAAACACTTGCTTCTGCAAAGAACACTTCCACAGCTTCCACTGCAAAGGTAGGAAATGTGGTTTATCTTTACAGTGACCGAATAGCTTTGGTTTTAGGTTGGTTGGGCACTGTGTACAGTCATAAGGGGGCTTTAAACTGTTACTGAGTCCACTTCAGTGCTGGCATTTGAAAATTATTATTATTATTATTATTATTATTATTATTATAGGGTTGGGTACTGTTAACATTTTAACTGGTGCCCAACAGTACTTTTTTTGGTACTTTACTATTTTAGTTGTAAAAATATGTCCAAACAGCTCAATTTCAACATTTTGTCACAGTGATGCTTAAACGTTCGTGAATGAATGAAGGAGATTTCTAAGGACCTCAGAAAAATAGTTTTTGAGGCTCAACAGACTGGAAACTGAAGCTTTTGGACTCTACCAATTCACAGACAGACGGATGGAGGAAATTGTAGATCATATTTACCATTGACTAATGTCAGTCTTCATGAGTCCACCATCAGGAGAAGACTGAACAGCGACGGTGTACATGGCAGGGTTGCAAAGAGAAATCCACTGCTCTCCAAAAAGAACATTGCTGCCTGTCTACATGGACAAGCCAGAAGGCAATTGGAAAAAAATTTGTGGACGGATGAGACCAAAAGAGAACTTTTTGTTGTTTGAAATGAGAAGCATTAAGTTTTGAGAAAGGAAAATGCTGCACTCCAACATAAGAACCTTGTCCCATCTGTGAAACATGGAGGTGGTAGTACCATGGTTTGGGCCTGTTTTGCTGCATCCAGGCCGGGTCAGCTTACCATTATTGATGGAACAGTTAATTATACCTGTGAATTCTAAATGAATTAAATGAAAATGTCAGGACATTGGTCAGTGAATTTAAAACTCAAGAGAAAGTGAGTCATGCAACAAGACAACGTCCCTAAGCACACAAGTCATACTTCTTACTTAAGGAATGGTATAAGAAAATAATATTTTATTATAAAATTTATAATTTGGAATGGCCATCAATGGCCTTCATGTTGTTTTAGACTTATAAATAGCATTTGTGGATGGAAAAAAAAATTAGATATGCATTCTTGTATGTAAACGTGTACAGTCTGAATCAAACTGCCATTGTGGTCCGCTGCTACACTGAGGCAAGCATATGATTGTGTTAAAGATTTTTTTATTGTGTGCTGTTTTGTCAACTGGCTTTTTTTTTTCTTCCTTTGCAGTGTTCATCTGTGGCTACCTCCATCAGTACATGTAATTTGACTGCAGGTGAGATCTCCACCCCGCTTTTTTATTTTCACTGTCTCAATTCGTATACTTGTGGACTTGCACTTGGTATCGTGTGTGCATAAGTGTGTTCACAATGAGAAGCATGAACATTCAGTTCACTACGAGTACCTGGATGATGTACTCAAAATGGTCAAAATGTTGAGTGTGCAACGTTGCGCACTTCTCGTGGCATGGTGATGTAATTTCCATAACGTGAAATATCTATGCACACAAGTGAGAAAAATTGAGAATGTGCTCATTTTTAAAAAGGTGAGCAAAAAAGCTGGCAGATATTTTTTTTTTGGTGGGTTGCATGACAACTACGGTCAGATTTCTAAATGTAGTTTATTTAAATGCTAAAAAAAACTTACCACGTTCAGTTTGAGAGAATTTCCGTGTCAAAATTTATGTACTATACACAAAAGTAGATACTGTGCACAGTGGAAGTGTACTAACAGAAGTACGCAAATTGAGACACAGCATTTGTGTGTTCAGTGCTTGCTCTGCTAATGCTGTGATTATGGGCTAATCTGTGCAATTTAACATTGCAAAAGTTTATATAAAGGACTACATACAACCCTTTTGTGCAACTGTTGAATTTTTAGATGGAATGATAGTAATAATTGTGTTCAGATAATACCACATCTCTGCAAAATGCAGTGTTAATGTAAACCAGTATTATAGCAATGATTATAGGGATCCAGTCCTGTAGGGAAATGTGTACTGTTATTTTATATTTGCAGATAAAAAGACTGGAAATACTTGTATGACATTACCTAAACCCTCTGGGTTGCAACCACCTGGTCGAGGGAGATTTGGTCTTAAGCCACCTGGGAGTGCTCTTTCCACAGAAGAAACTGGTCATATTCAGACTAACAACAAACCAACTGGTTTATCAGGTGCTTACTGTAGACATTCCTTCCAAATGTAGCGATTCCTTTTCTCTGTTAAAACAGACCTGTTGTATGTGCCACATTCTTTTGGTTTATTTACTGTGTTTATTTACTACCTCATTTAAAGGTATGAGGACAAGGACTTCACTGCTTCCAGGTTTTTCCCAGAAGCATGCAAGCAGTGATGCCTTGCCATTGGCAAAAAGGAAGAAGACTGGTATGATTATTTACTTGCTAATCATTTAATCATTGCTGTTGGATTTGTTCATAAGTCATTCATACTACAATTTACACAAGAAATGGAGTCATCTAAATTAAAAAAAAAAAAAATTCATATCCATTTTTGCTCTTATGTGTGTGTGAATATATGCCTCAGAAGACTGAGTAATATAGGCCACGACTTGCTCGAGGTCAGATGATATAATTTGGATGGATTACTGCATTTTCTTTAAGAAAGGAACATGTAGGATTAGGAGGTGATTTTTGACAGAGGCTAAATCACTTTCCTTATCATTTGCATTCAGTCATGACAAAGTTAACTGCAAACAAATGCTCAACTTATAGAAGATTTAACTTGTACCCATCACCATCCTATTTCTCCTCCTCCTCCTCCTCCTCCTGTTACTATTACTACTTATTCTTCATCTTCTGTATTTTATTGACATAACAATGAGTCAAAGTACCTTCCATTTCTGCTTTTACCCAAATCGAAATGATCAGGAATGCACTTTGCCGTTTAAAGGTGATCAAAAAGTTGAAACCAGATATTTACATACACTTCAGGGGAAAAAAAAACTTTTTTTCTTTACTGTCAAACATTAAATCAGAGTAAACTTTTTTCTGTTTTAGATCAATAAATATTAACATTTATTACATTTGGTAAATGTCAGAATCAAGCAAGGGAGAATTTTTATGTATTTTTTTTTATCACTTTCATCAAAGTCATAAGTATACATACACTAAGTTTATTGTGTCTTTAAACAAAAAGAAAACTCCAGATGATTCCATTCTGACCTTAAGAAGCTTCTGATAGGTTAATTGATTCCATTTGAGTTAATTGGTGGCACACCTGTGGATGCATATAAAGGCACACCTCAAACACAGAGCCTCTTTCTTTGACATCATGGGAAAATCAAGAGAAATCAACCAAGACATCAGGAAAAGAATGTGGACCTCCACAAGTGTGGCTCATCCTTAGGTGTAATTTCCAGATGCCTGAAGGTCCCACGTTCATCTGTTCAGACAATAATACGCAAGTGAAAACACATGGGACTGTACAACCATCATACTGCTCAGGAAGGAGACGGATTCTGAGTCCCAGAGAGGAATGTTATTTGGTGCGAAATGTGCGAATCAATCCCAGGACAACAGCAAGAGACCTTGTGAAAATGCTGGCTGAAACTGGTAAGACAGTGTCATTATTCACAGTAAAACGAGCCCTGTACCACCATGAGCTGAAAGGTTACTTTGGGAGGAGAAAGCCATTACTTCAAAACCACCATAAAAAAGCCAGACTACAGTTTGCAACTGCGCATGGGAACAAAAATCTTTATTTCTGGAGACATGTCCTGTGGTCTGAAGAAACAAAAATGTAACTGTTCGGCCATAATGGTAAAGGTATATTTGGAGGAAAAAGGGCGAAGGTTTGAAGCCTCAGAACACCATTCCAACTGTGAAGTATGGGGGTGGTAGTATAATGTGGGGCTGCTATGCTGCAGAAGGGACTGGTGCTCTTCACAAAATAGATGGCACCATGAGAAAAGAAAATTATGTGGATATATTGAAGGAACATCTGAAGACATCAGCCAGGAAGTTAAAGGTTAGGCGCAAATGGGTCTTCCAAATGGACAATGACCCCAAGCATACCTCCAAATTAGTTACAAAGTGGCTTAAGAACTACAAATTCAAGGTATTGGAGTGGTCGTCACAGAGCCCTGATCTCAATCCCATAGAAAATTTGTGGCCGGCACTGAAAAGGCGAGTGCGAGCAAGAAGGCCTACAAACCTGACGCAGTTACACCAGTTCTGTCAAGAGGAGTGGGCCAAAATTCCAGCAGACTATTGTAGAAAGCTGGTGGAAGGATACCCGAAACGTTTGGCCCAAGTGATCTGTGGCAATTCTACCAAATACTAAGGAAGTGTATGTAAATTTTTGACTGATGAAAGTAATAAAAAAAAAGAAATCCATAAAATTCTCTCTTTATTCTGACTTTTAACAAATACAAAAAAATATGTTTGTGTTGATCTAACATAGAAAAACTTTACTCTGATTTAATGTTTGACAGTAAAGGAAAAAAAATTGTTTGTGTTTTTTTTCCTGAAGTGTATGTAAATATCTGGTTTCAACTGTACGTACAAAGAAAGTCAGTGTTTCAAAAACGTATGTAACTCTGGCAAAATATTTTTGTTTAATTTTAATTTCCAACTTGATTAAAAGATTGATGGATCAAGAGATTTTCCTCATTCAGATCTACAAAACCAGCCCAGTGTTGCTGAAGCTCCAAAAGGCTCAGAGGCAATGGCAGGTGTTCAGAAGAATGTAACCCCTCCGACAGACAGCTCGTCAAAGACACCCAGTGCTGGTACGAGTATGTGATATAGTATAGTAGACAGTTCACTGTGTATGTCTGCCTTATTTTGCTTGTTTTTTTGGATTGCCTAGTAACCCGTTGTCCACCACCATTATCAGTCAGGCTTTCAGCAGGTTTAATCAGATGCGCCGGCATGTCCCGTGTGCAGGCTTAGATTTCATATGAGTCACACACAGTGGATCCTATAGCTGAAAAAAAAAAACTGATCAAAGATTTGAATATCTAATCTAAAAAGCTAATTTATTTTATTATTGCTTTTACCATACTGTAATTACAAGCAGTAATTATATATCAAGCAGAAGAAATAAAGTAGCTCACCCAACTCCGTTCCATTTTTATTTGTGATTTGCTGCTGTCCATTTGCGTAATTCTGTTTTTACCACAGTGTTGTTGAATCCTTTATTCTGATTGGTCGGACATTCTACCACAACAATATGTAGTTCCAGCAGGGAGGTACATTACAGGTTTATATTAATATGATGTTTCAATGTACGTGTTTGCTTTTTATTTTAGGTACACTGGCATTTGTACAATATTTTCTCCTTAATATCAGTGTTAATGTATCTGACTTGCAGTAATATACAGGACAACAGAAAGTACCATTACCTTAAGTCTGGTGCTCCTACAGTCAGTAATACATTTTTGTATGATTAGAGCTCCTATAGTTTTTCCATTATGCCATAAAATTAATATATTTAACATATCTCTAACTCCTAATGTTATCAGAATATCTAATATGTAGCATATTCCTTAAAAGTTTTCCCCCCTCTCTTCCCACACACAGACTGTGGAAATTGTCTTCTACTTGAAGAGAAATTGCGTGCATTTCATGAGGATCTGGGGAGATTCTGTCAAGAGCTTAGTCTACTACCAGCAGGTATGAACTGTAGTAATTTTACACACCATAGGTTTTTGTTAATATCCTCTCAAACATATTTTTTGTGTATTTAAGCTTTCATGATGTTATGAATATATGTGACCCTGTCTTTTTCAGATTGTAAAAAGTGGGGCTTGCTTCAACAAAAATTGGAGTCATATTTAGAGGAGGTTAAGAGATTAAAAATGGGTATGTTCAGTTACTTCAACTGATTAAATTTACTTTTGGTATAATATACTTTCTGTCACTTTATCTGACCTACTTACAATGCTAAATTTAAAACATAATCTTTTCACAGATCATTAAGGGCAAGGAACTTGCTGGCCTACAAACTCGATGTATTTTGTATCAAAAAATGGAATATTATTGTTAATAAAATTAATAATTTATTATTTTCCCCCCATATTGTCTTTTTTTTTTTTTTTTTTTTTTTTTTTTTTTTTTTTTTTTAACAGAATAGGTTAACAATAAATTTCTCTTACTAGACTTTTTCATTGGTGTTACATTTATCAGCATATATCACTTATGAATTTTCTTTGTATTTTGTGCTTTTTTTATTGAATTGAATCAACAAACTTTTTAATGGTTTTACACTACACATTGACTTGGTGTTTCTGTAAAAGAGCTTTTCCTTAAACACTATTTTTGTTTATTGATACTTTATAAGTATGAACAGGAAAAAAATAGTCCACTTATCCATCATGTAAACTGCTTATCCATTAAGGCTGCAGGGAAGCTGCAGCCAATCCCAGCTGACTTTGGGCAAGAGGCAGTTATATCAGAGGCCAGTCTATCAGAGGGCTAACACCGAGATGAACAGCTATTCACACTCACGTTCACACCTGTGGACAAATTGGGGTAGCCAATGTCTCAATTACCTAATCTGGTACGGCATCAGTCAGCTGTCTGGTTTGATCCCGGATGCTTCTTGTTGAGAGGCGTCAGTGCTATGTTGTGCTAGGATGTAGAGTTAGAATTGTCCATTTCCCTCTCTAATGTTTTGGTGCCTTGATGTTACCTGAATTAAAGATACACTAAGAAATGATGTTTGGTTTTTGGCTTGTGACTAGTAATGTGCCTGTAATACACAATCTGTCTAAGTAGACTGGATTAGAACATACAGTAATTTCAAACCCTGTTTGAAAAAAGATTGGGACGGCACACTTAACAGCACCTGCACTGTGTGCACAATTATTAGGCAAATTGTATTCCTGAGGATTAATTTTATTGTTGAACAAATACAGTGCTCTCAGTCAATCCAAATGTGAATAAATCTTGAATCTGAATATTTAACAAAGTGTATGTGAGTTCTGGCTTTCTCATGGGAATGTGTGCACAAATATTAGTGTGCAGAATTATTATTCAAATAAATAAAAAGACTATATAGGGTATGTATTATAAACAACTAAAAATGAACGAATAAACACTTTTGGCTTTTCAAAAATATTCAATGACCAATATACCAACCCTTCTTTTCAATAACTGCCTTGAGCCTTCCGTCCATGGAGTCTGTCAGTTTCTTGATCTGTTGATCAACCTTTTGTGCAGCAGCATCCACAGCCTCCCAAATGCCATTCAAAGTGGTGTACTGTCTACCCTTGCTGTAAATATCATGTTTCAGTAGGGCCCACAAGTTCTCAATAGGGTTTAAGTCCAGTGAGGAAGGAGGCCATGTCATTCTTTTGTTATTTTTGAGGCCTTTGCTGGCTAGACAAGCAGTGTACTTGGATGCATGTAACGGAGCATTGTCCTGCATAATAATCATGGCCTTCTTGAATGATTTTAAGTCCATCTTCTACCTGAAAAGGTCCAGAGAGAAGAGCAGCCCATACCATTACCCATCCTCCACCTTGCTGGTGTCTGCGTTGAAGTGGTGCCGGGTATTCATTAGTGATCCAGCCATGGGTCCATCCATGTGGTCCATAAAAAGTCACTTTCATTTCATCTGTCCATAAAACCTTTGAAAAATCTTTCTTCAGATATTTGTCGGCCCAGTTGAAACATGTCTTGTGAGTCTTGTTCAATAGTGGTCGTATTTTAGCCTTCCTTACCTTGGCCATGTCTCTGAGCACTGAATGTCTTGTACTCCTAGACATGCCAGATACGTTGCAGTTCCAGAAAATGGTGGCACTGAAGGATAATGGGTTCCTGGTAAGTCGAGTCTCCTGCAGTTAATTTGTGTCTTATCTTCTCCACCTGTGTTTTACAACCCTGGTGAATATTTGAAATGAAACGTTTTATTGTTCAGTGATCATGCCTCAATAGCTTAGTGCTTTCAATAGTGTTGCATCCCTCTGAAAGGGGTTTTACAATTTTTGACTTTTCAGTGTCTCTTTTTTTTGGCCCATTTTGCCTTAGGTAAAGAAGCTGCCTAATAATTATGTACCGTTTGATATAGGGTATTAATCACTTTAGGCCACACCTTCCCTAATTACACAAACACATATCACCTGAGAATGCATAAATCCAAAAAGCATTCAAGTATATAAAGTTTGGAGTTGGAAAATGCACACAGAAATAATAATAAGGTCAGAATACTCACTTGCCTAATAATTGTGCACACAGTATAAATATAAACCACTAACCTTAGTTAACTACATAACACAGACTAGCATTTTTCTATATCCCCTGGTGTAATATTTAGCTATTTCGATGACCTATAATACACAGAATGTATACTGACGATGTACTAGTCAGTAGTTGCACAACTATTAAAAAGTACACAGAGTTTCTGTGTTGTAAGCGGTGAGTGTGTTTGCATCATCCTGTGACATGGGCATCCTGTGCTAGTTAAGCATGATTTGGAATGGGGCAACAGAATGGTAAAAAAAAACAAAAACAAAACAAAACTCATTTATCTACTTGCATTACAGAGAATTTAAGTATTTATATATGATGTTGTATAGGCAGGTTGTTGACAGCCATTGTTTATAGGATTACTGTGTTCATACTAGTGCATGTAAAATAATATATCATAAAAAGGTTCAGTATTATCCATCAGTTAAGAAAGTGAAAATGTAATATATTTTAGACTCACTAGGCATAAATTAAAATGTGTCAAGCATTTTTCTGTTTTAGTTTTGATATTTATGGCCTACAGAGTAAAAAAAAAATTAATGAACATCATCTCAAATTATTAGAATATTTAGTTTGAGTAAGTAAGTCAAGTCAAGTGAGCTTTATGGTCATTTCAACTATCTACAGGTGATACAATACAAAGTGAGATGAAATGTTCCCACAGGACCAAGGTTCTACATATAAGACTAAGACAGAGTTACAGAAAGCCCACATATGCCACGTAGAAAACAGGACTACGTAAAGTGTATGTATGCGAACATCACAGAGACAGACAGACAGTGCGGTGTAAAGCAATACACAGTCCTGATGAGGATAAGGTGCAGAAAGTAGTGTGCTTGTGCAAAACATTTAGAGGATGTAAACAATGACTGGAATATAGCAGCGAATAAGTATGTAAACATAGAACATACTTTCAGTACACACAGGTTCAAAGGTGGTTTAATAATTGTGCATGTGTGTGTGTGTGTTTCAGTCCAGTCCCTGAGTATTTAGGAGTCTGAAGGCTTGAGAAAGAAACTGTTGCATAGTCCTGTAGTGTAGGTTGTTGATGCTGCACCACTCCGTTAGCTGTTACCATTACTGTATGCTGACTTGTCGTTCTTGCTGATGACGCTGTCATGTCATCAATGAACTTGATGATGTGCTTCAAGCTGTGCTTTGCTGCACAGTCGTGAGTCAGCAGAGTGAGCAACAATGGACTGAGCACACAGCCCTGGGGGCCTCAGTGCTCAGTATGGTGGTGCTGGAGATGCTGCTCCCAATCTGGACTGACTGAGGCCTCTCAGTAAGGAAGTCCAGGATCCAGCTAGAGAGGGAGGTGTTCAGGACAAACATAGTCAATAACTATTCTAAAGGGATAAATACAGTGCATCTCTCAGTCTAATTTAGTACATGCAGCCACAATCAAGCCACAGAAGGTCATTGCTGAAAAATCTGGCTGTTCACAGAGTGCTGTATCAAAGCATATTATATGGGAAATTGACTGGAAGGGAAAAGTGTGGTAAGAAAAGGTGCACAAGCAATACGGATGTTTCAAGAGCCACCATGCAGACACACTTCTGGAAAGTGGCTACAACTGTTGCCTTCCTAATATTAAGTCACTCCCGAACCAGAGACAATGTCAGAAGCGTCTTATCTGGGCTAGGAACTGGATGTTGCTCAGTGGTCCAAAGTGGTTCTCTTTTCAGATTAAAGTAAATTTTGCATTTCATTTGGAAATCAAGGTCCTGGAGTCTGGAGGAAGAGTGGAGAGGCACAGAGTCCAAGGTGCTTGAAGTCCAGAGTGATGATTCTGGAGTCTGTGATGATTTGTGGCGCCATGTCATCTGCTGGTGTTGGTCCACTGTGTTTTATCAAGTCAAAAATCAACACAGCCCTTCACAGGAGATTTTAGAGCACTTCTTGCTTCCATCTGCTGACAAGCTTTATGGAGATGACAATTTTATTTTCCAGCAGGACTTGATATTACTGGCCTTCTGTGTATTACTGTACTTCTCTTAGAAGAATATATTGATAGAGAATATATTGGGTATTGTCAAGAGGGAGATGAGAAAATACAGACGAGCTGAAGACTGCAAATAAAGCAACCTGGGCTTCAATAACACCTCACCAGTGCCACAAGCTGATCACCTCCATGCCACGCCACATTGATGCAGATATTCACGGTAAAGGAGCCCCAACCAACTACTGACGAACATACTTTTCATACATAGGACATCTCTGTACTGTAAATCCTTTTTTTTGATTTTAGGAAATGTTCTAAGAATTTGAGATACTGGATTTCTGATTTTCATGAGCTATAAGCCATAATCATCAGAATTAAGACAAAAACAGGCTTGAAATCTTGAAATCAAAAGGCTTGAAATGAATATGGAATATATAAATACATTTTCTTTTTGAATTAAATTAGGAAAAAATGCACCTTTTCGTGATATTATAATTTGGCACTGGTATATACCAGCAAAATAATGCACTGTAGCATTTCATTTTTCGCAGTTTACTGTTCTTTTAGAATTTCTGATTTTTTTTTAATGAAAACAGCAGAATGGGTGTTATGTTAATTTCCTGTTCTTGTCAGTAACTGGTATTGTGCAATGCTTACACAAGAGTAGAAACAACTTTTGTTCGCCAATGATTTACAGATGCATTCTATCTCTGACTTTCTGTTTAATGCTTCCTTGTTATTGAGAAGAACAAAAAGGTATTTATGAACAACTATTCATGTAGTTGCTTCCTGATGAGAAAAGTGGACTCCAGTAATAAGAAATGGATGCGATAGTATCAGGAAACTGTAGGAGGAAAAAAAAAAGACAAGTTTTTCCAGACCACCAATGACTGCGCATTTCTTTTTATTCTTTATATTAATTCCTGTAAGGAAATCTCTTGTAGGTTGAGAATAGAATAGGACTGGTTTTCTGTATTTCACCATTGTGACCAGTAACAAACTAAACTCTCAGTATAGCTATTGAAGTTCCTCTGCAGCTATCCATAGATTTTTATAACATTATCACCCCATAATGTATGTACCTGGGGCAAATCCGAATAAGTTTAATTTCTTTCTCCCTCTGTATTCTTACCATGTAACGTGCTGTTCCCGTCATCCACCAAAGCAAACCAGTGGAACTCTGAAGTCTGAGTGACATTATTTTGATTATTTTTCCCTCACCCATATTCTTTTGTTTGGATGTTCAGAGTGCATCACTTAAAGAGATGTGCATGCAGTGACTCATGATCTGTCTAGAGCAACACTTGCTTTAAAGAAAAAACATCTAAAAGATCTCTAGCACTGGTAAAATTCAGAGAACATGAATAAGGCTGTCATGGTCAAACATGGTTATTTTTGTTATGTGTTTTGTTCTTACATTTAATCTATTATTAAATGTGACAACTAGTGAAACACGGTGCTTCATCCTGATAGCAGGTTCCACAGTCAGGTAACAGTGACTAGATATATTCTGTCTGGGACATAAACACTGTTCAGTTCACGGCTATCCTGATATTACTATAACTATTACTATCCTGATATCACAGACTGTTATTAAACCCCCTTTTTCATTCATTCAGTCATACAATCAGTGTTGTTAGTTTTCCAGTTGTTGTTTTTGTTTTTGGAACGACTAATGAATTTACGTTCATAGTCTTAATGTTAATCAATTAAACGTTTTATTTTTGGTCTTTTTAAAGTTCCCTTCCAGCTATACATATTTCCCTACACAGGCAACACTAAACAGGCATGCACACACACACACACACACACACGTGTACACACAAACCTGAGTCTTTTTTTTTTTTTTTTTTTTCATTCAACTTCCGAAGTGTTTCTATTTTCTCTACACACATCAGACATTGGTGTGCAGTGGTGGCTGAGCTATAAGGATTAATCCAATGCCACATTATCAGTGCACAAAATAAAGTGGACTAAAAGATATATAAATAAGCTAAAAAAAATTTTTTTAATTATACCAGAGTTTTGCTTGAATTGATCTTGTTATCAGACTTGTGTAGATACATGATGCATCGTCAACTCCTGAACTCTGAAGTTCGTTATAAACCACATACAATAATCCGATCAAAATGAGCCAATAATCTGATTACAGGCAAATTAACCAGAGGTTTTGCAGTCTGTATGATCAGACTTGTATATACATATTTTTTTTGTAATGAAATGGGCTGAATGATAGAGACACTGGACCCGAATGGAATAGATGAACGTCATAGATGAACGTCATCTAAAAATAAATAAATAAATAAATTTCCGCCCGCGTTTTTTCCCTTATAAGGACTTCCTTTGGCTTTCAAACGTCTTCGCTTCATTCAAGTGAATGGAAGCTGGTGGTATAGAACACTCACTCACTGTGACCGCCGGCGATAAAAACTGTCCCGACGTGCTTCTTCTTCTCTGTCTGGACGCATCTAGGATTGTAAATCTACTCTCTCTCTTTCTCTCTCCCTCTCTCTCACAGGTAAATATGTTCTGTCATTTCCAGTATTTAGCCTATCATATCATAACTAGCAAATAGTTTTGTCATTTTACCTAATGTCAGAAGTCTCAAGCTGGGTTAGAAAAAGTCAGGTTAGCTGCTAGTTATGGACATCAAAAGAGAAGAGCTGACAAAATGTTTAATTTTGTTTAAATTTAAAAAAAAAAAAAAAAGCTGTGGTGATGCAGACCAGACGTAATCTAATTTAATCCCTAACCTGATGACAAACTAGATGATATATTAAATAATA
>JAOVYU010000042.1:17878387-17889762 GCA_025674565.1 Synodontis membranacea
ACACACACACACATATATATAGATAGATAAATAGATAGATAGATAGATAGATAGATAGATAAAATTAATGAGTAGCTTAATGTGGTAATAATGTATGTGTTAATGTCTTATTGTCAATGTGTTGCGACACTCTGCTGTTATGACTTAGTCAATTACCACCTTACTTTATGAAGTAGTGCGCTATAAACAGAATTATAACCCACTTTGGGCTTGGTGTGAATGTTTGTCTTGGTGCCAGGCAGTGTGAAGCAGAGAAAGGCTTGAGAGAAAAGCACATACAGGCTCTTTGTGCCAGGGTTTGCCACCTCCAACACACCATTTCCTGTGTGCCTTCCTCCTCAACAACAGCCATGAGCTCGCCGCGAGAATCACAGGACACAGTGAGTATTCTGTTTCTCGCTATCCACTTCTCCTTTACCTCATATTCTCCTGTGCAGTCAGAGGCACGGCCTAGCATGAAGAACACGTCCAACCGCCACTGACATCTGATCTACAAGCTTGATCGAAGCTTATCTAATCTATAAATAAATGGTGTTCTAACGTTTTCAAGTGCTCTGCGAAGACCAGCGCGGTTTTAATCGCGCTCGCGTTGAGCCTTTTTTGTTTTTCTGGTTAGTAGAGTACGTATTGAATTATTAGAGAAAATTTTTTTTTACCTGTTGGTGAGAGCATTGTGTTTTAACCCTCTTGGGGTTTAATGGGGCAAGATGGAGACGTCGCCATCTTGTCAATATATTAACAATATGTAATAATATATTAACTATAACTACGTGACAAACTTTTTTTGAAACCAGTTTTTCAGGCTGAGTATGTTCTTTGGTAGTTGTCAGCACTGATATTGATACAAAAAAAAAAGACTAACCTACTAGGTGTGAAGCAGTCTGGCGTGTCATTGGACATGTTACTTAGCTCTGTTTTTGGTGTTTATATTAAACGTGAACACGAGGTGTCATGAATGCTCGCAGAGTGGTGATGGAGGGGAAGAAGCATGTGTGTCTTAGTATCCACAGAGCTGAAGTGCTCTTGAGTGCACCATATTCTTGCATCACTGCTCTTGCATTTGTGAATTGCTTTGCGTGTATAACGCATCGACTTGTGCCCTGTTTTGTGTGACCACGCTCACTGTTGCTGATGCTGTTCTGCGCTGTCAGGTCGACCACCGTCACATCGACCACCGTCACGGGCTCCGTTTAAATGATAAAACACCCAGTTTGCGGTCTGCTTTGCCGTAATCGCCATCAGTAGTCGTGAAATACATCCAGATTCCTCCCAGTAGCGTCTCGTAGTATTTGTTGGTGTCCGAGCTTTTTTATGAATATGAATAATTGACCAAAATGTCAGACCGATACTTGATCCTAGTACAGGATTTGGTGCTATTAAGATTGAGGAAACCATTCAGTACAGATCATGTTAAGGAATCGATATAGGTTTGATGCAATGCATGACCTTCTAGTGATACCTCCTGCGCCCCACTTTTTTCTTTCTTTTCTTTTTTTTTTTTTTTACAAGTATTGTATTTAGTTTGTTCTCATTTCAGCCCTGAAACACTCTGTATTGTTCCCTGATACAAATTTTATACAGTACATTAATTGCAACTCCTCCTTGTTGTGAGCTTTTTAGTTTCATCGGATTTGCTGGTTCGTATGGTGACGTAAGTGTTTCTAAGGATAATATGGCCGATTTAATATGCTGTTTAGTGTGTGCAGGGTGACGTGGTGGATGTGGTGGTGGTGGTGGTTTTGTTGAAAATATTACAACTACGCATTATCCACCACAGATTTGCTTCTTAACAGCGTAAATCCTGTAGCGGTGGGGGTTTGGTCAAGCTGTCCACCAGCTTTGTGAGGAGCTAAGTGTTTGTAAACAGACTGATGTCATTGTGTGCCTCATTGTTCTCTCTCTTGATGCCCATTGGCAAAAGTCTACTTGTTCCATGTGTGACAGAAGGGGGAAGGGACATCCTAAAATTCAGCAGCACTCAAAAGACGAATCTGATAGCTTGACTCCAGTGATTAACATCACGTTAAAAGGAAACGCTGCGTACGAAGACAGCCGTGTGGCTTCAGAATGTTGATGAAGATCCTTGTCTTCATGCCATGCTTATCATCATCTCGGGAGTAGTCACCGTCTGAGTAATGAACTAAACTTCTGTAATATTAGAATTGACTTTGTGATCACAATTTTTGGCACCGTCATGTAATTACACGGTGATTATCGTGAGAAAATTGGCTGACATTAGACATCAGTTTGTAGTAACTTTTTAAATGACTAAGCAGCCACATAGCACGCTAACGATTTTCTCCTCTCTGCTTCTGGAACGTGTTGAGAATGCAAACCAAGCCACTTTTATTAGACTTGAATGGTTGCCACTGTGCAAAAGAGAGAGCAAAACTGTACATATTGCACACAGTGATTTACAAGAGTAGATAATAATGTCACAAAATAAAAACAAAATGTAAGTTTCTGGTAATTTGCCAGGATATTAAACACCCCCTCCCAACACCACACACACACAAACACACAAAGAGTGAGGTGATGTAATGTGATGGAAGAAGAGAATCAAAATTGCTGATGATTTCAGTTGCTGTTTTAAAATCAGCAATTAGATATCACCTTTAAAGGCCATTCCTGAGAGCAGCCAACAAAATACAGCACCTGAATTTCTCTAACATTACTGGATTCCGATTTGGAGCTGTGTGTTGTGTTTAGACGAGATTTTTGGTCATGGACACCACTGGCATGATAAAATGAAGAAAAAAGCAGTGTAAAATACAGTAAAGGATCCTGGACCTTTTGTGGCCAGTGGTCTTTGGGTTTTTGGAACTATTGATGGCATCATTAAATCCATATACTAGTATACTTTAACCCAAAACCTGGTTGCCTTGTCTTGAAAGTTCCATCTGTGGTCAGTTTCTGTTTAAATCTTTTAGAATTGTAGAAAGATTTCTGAAAAATCTGCGCAGGAAAATTCAAATTCGTCTGTCTCCACATCAGCTACAGTGGTGTGAAAATCTTAAACATGACATGCACTTGATCGGGTTAAAGGAGAAAAAAAAAAAGAAAAAAAAAAAGACTGCATTACCCACTGTGCATGGCTGTTTTCACCTACAGAAAGGAAAGAGCACCAAATCAATAGTGTAATGGATAGGTTAGACATTTGATATTCATTTATTCATGTTCAGTGACTGATTTACACTAGTCAAGGTCAGAGGGATGTTTGATGTTGCTTCTGTTATGAAATTATGAAAGAAATCATTTAATTGATTTTTTTTCTTGAAACAGTGTGTCACCTGCGATTTGCATCATCATGGAAAGTTGTACTTTCCATTAGCTGCTCTTTATCAATGGACCATCTTTTCCACCTTGGCCAAGTTTAACCCTTGTCTTCACATATTAACCCCAAACATCTATGTTAGTAAAAGATTCACTAGATTTAAAGAAAAGTGTTTTCCAATAGCCATCTCATTAAGAGTGTGTCCCAGCAACGAGCATGAGCCGGGATTACACCCTGGATGGGACACCAGTCCATCACAGAGCGCTAGGTAAACACACATTCACACACTCCTTCACACCTTTGGGCAAATTATTTTAGCCAGTCTACCTACTAGCATGTTTGTGAGAGGTGGACCCAAGGAGAACATGTTCAGAAACTCCCACACAGACAGTAACCTGAACTCAGGACTGAAGTGAGGATCTTGGAGCTGTGAGGCAGCAGTGCTTCCTACTTCACCACAATGCCACCCATCTCTGAATTTGAGTCCTGAAATTCTGCATCTCAACAGGCTGACCACATGGACTACAAGTAGCCTAAAAACATGACATTTAAGATTACAAAGAAACATTGCTAAACTTTGCAGCAGGAGACTGAGATTTGTTAATCCCTCTAATTGGAAAAATGTCTTAAAACGCATGTTTTATTTATTTATTTTTGTATATTCCTGTCTGCTTATTTCAGAAAGGGGGCCAATAATTTTGTAGTTGTACATAGACACAGTTCCATAGTCTGGTAACTTGTTTATATATGTATTTTGAGTCCAGTTGTTTTAATATTTAGTATTTACTTGAAAATGTTGGTCCTTATTCTGAGCTGTGTTCTAAATTGACCATTTCTGTGTTCATCAGTTTTATTGTTCTTATATTTGTCTTTTGAAATTCTTAGTGGCACAGTCACAACACCTGCGAAATCAGTGTGCGTGTTGTATAGATGTATTTGAGGGTAAATTGCGATGTGCCGATTGCACATGACTGAAACAGACTGGTGAATAGCTGAAGATGATGTGTTGTAATCAAATATAGATTAGTTCGTATGTCACTCTCGTTTCTTCACAGCTTTGTTAAATAAGGGCTGTTGTGTCTGAAGAGCAGTCTTGTACAAATATTTACACATTGGAAGGAATGTGGGTTAAAATCTGTTATAGTACCGTTTTCCATTTGCTCCTAAAGAGTTAAAGGACTTGATAAATAAGCATTATTTTAATACGAAATGCAGAAGTAATGATGGTCTACTCCATGCTAGTTCTCTGTGTGGAATGATTGTTAGACAC
Source organism: Synodontis membranacea (assembly GCA_025674565.1). Classification (NCBI taxonomy): domain Eukaryota; kingdom Metazoa; phylum Chordata; class Actinopteri; order Siluriformes; family Mochokidae; genus Synodontis; species Synodontis membranacea. The sequence goes on from JAOVYU010000042.1 coordinate 17,882,932, forward strand.
CAAAAAAGTTTGAGGGCCTTAACAGGAAATTCTCGTTTTTCTCACTTCTGCTTTTACAGACCAACCTATATAGAGAGAGAACAATCGCTCTGATCTTGCATGAACTCGAATGATGAGTTGCAGTTTTATGCATCTCGGTCATTCTTTGCTTTTCTCGCCTTGGCCCTGCTCTATTTCAGGGGCCTAGTGGCAGTAAGGGGGCTAAAAAACCAAAGCTGGGCCAAGACCAACTTGCTTGCTTTTTTCCATCCCTCATCCTCCACCTGATTCTGAACGAGTGCATTTAGTCCCAGCCAAACCCTGCATACAGCATGCGGATGATGTAATGTTTAAACCGAGGAGTCATTCAAAACCAGAAATGGTGGAAAATGCACCTTTTAAGCTCTTCGGGAAAATGAATAGAGCTGAACAAGAGGCCTCTTTTTGCATTCTTTTTGTCTCGAAGCAAGAGCAGACACTGTTCCTTGTGTCATTTTATTTTGGGAGCAGTAATACGGTCTGGTGGTACCTAACCTCAACCCTCAGTGCAACTGAGCTGCCATCCGTGCTTCCCTTTCAGAGCACGGTGTTCAAAAACAAATCCGGTCACCTGCATTTGGCACGTTTGTTCCAGTGATGCCACTTACGTGCCAACTTTTCTTCTTTGAAATCCATTTTAAAAGAATACGGCAAACGTTGGACTTTTTCGGTTTTGCTAGTTATAGGAGAGTGATGAGGAGTAAGACTTATGCCTGCAATTACGGGGGGTGCACTCTCACTGGCCTTAGTGCCTCAGAAAGACAGATTATATCCTGAATATCCTTTTTTTTTAATTTGTTGTTGCCGGGTGGCCAAGTGGATTCAGAGACTTGCTGTTAAAAACAGTCACTACTGTTTCATTCTATTGTCTATCTGAAACCTCGCTTCCTGTTCCGTATATCCTTGTTTCACAAATTCTGGATGTTTTAACTGTTTAAGTATAACGCATTCAGTTGCTTTACATGTTTTGTGGTGGAGGCATGATGCACCTTGATGCCCCATGTGCTCTTGAGTCTTGCTGCCTGCTAAACTAAAGAACAGCTGACATGTGGTCTGGTCCTCGATTGAAACCAGTTTCACTAAATGGATTAAAGGGGCCTGAATCCAGTTCGTTGTTTTTGTCATGAAAGCACATAACCGCTCCCTGCCTGCTCTCTGGGCAGCAAAACCTCTGCTGTTTCAGCTAGTGATCCCTTTGAAACCCATCTCAAGGGTTTTCTTAATTGATGGTGTTATACGTGGAAGCATTAAACAAAATATTCCTTATTTTTTCTTTCCTTGGCGAAAGCCTGGGATCATTACATGCAGAATGACAATACAAAAATGGAATGGATCGGTTGAAAGAATTTAAAACATACTACTTTGACAAAATATCTTTGAATTTGCATTGTAATTTAAGATCTGTGGCCTAAGATCTATATTGCCAAATTGTTGAGGATTGCTTTTAGAATATAGATGGCATCAAAAAATGGCAACTTCCTTCTTGGTGTAGCGGATTCTGGGAAGTGTGAGCCAAGTGACTTTAAGTGACTTGCGTGAATGATGGTCAACCTTTGCCTACTTGGAAACAAGCAAAATACAGAACAGCGTAGCTCAAAAATGTAATACAAGTAAATGCTCAATAATACAAGAATTCAATCAAGGGCACATACATGGCATGCTACATCAGAGACGAGGTGAGAATAAGACCCATAGCGATATGATCCTCTCCTTGCAAATTCCACCCTTTGATCATTTTCCTAATGGTGAAATAATGCATATGGCTGACAAACTAAATTGTTAACTCTCATGTTTTATCTAATTAATGATTTCTGGGCAACCAAAATGTGAAAGTGGGCAAGCAAATTGGACATTTTAATTTACGTGTTAGCTAATTTTGTCACCCCAGATAATAAGCTGGATTTAAGATTTAAGTGCTGCCGGTTAAGCATTTTTGGATAATATTGCACAAGGTTTCACTCTGTTGTATACTGAAAAACTGTAGCTCACGTGAGCTGTGTTTGCCACTAGAACCTTATGCTCATGCCAATGCAGGACTATCAGATATGTGATATAATTGATTTAGATATTCTTGAGTTTTTGAACACGATGCATAGTATTTTATGTCATTCATTTAAACATCACCCTTGATACTGTTATGTTGTTAGGCTGTTTTCCGAGGTCTGGCTGGTTACGTTTATAACAGCTTGTAGTGGCAGGCTTATTAGTTTGTTTGTGTATTGACTTACAGTCTGTGAAGTATTGCTGTGTTCTGCTTTCGCCTATGTTTCTACAAATAAACTATATCTTTCACCTCCAGTGACTGAGTTTATGAAAATTGAATAACCCTGAACTGGAATGTCTGGAACACCTAGGGTTACCACATTAGGGCATTAGACCAGTGAGAAAGAAGCAAAGGGTGGGTTGTTCTCAATGCAGGAACGCATCTTTTTTGCCCCACCCTGCCTGTCTGATCACTCATGTCCATTTAACAGGAATTTGTTCAGGAAACCACTGATTTGAGGGACAGTCCATGCAGCGGTGTTGGAAACGATACCTTTTTTGGTGGTTGTGTTTTCAGGTTTCGTGTCGTTTCGGTGTGAGGACAAAGGGACAGGTCGTGTTTAACTTGGTAGTTGATTTATGTTCAGTTCACTTTTAAACAGGTGGTCACTGCCGTTTCTTTTGTTGCTTTCAGGTGAATCTGCGTCTGATCCTCGTGAGTGGTAAGACCCAGGACTTCACCTTCTCCCCTAATGATTCGGCCACAGACATTGCTCGTCATGTCTTTGAAAACTGGCCTGCAGGTAAGTTTTGAAAGCTAAACTAGATGGCATAGTTATTTTTGGGTAACAGTTTTTGGCTCAGGTAAACGTTTCTCAGGTATGTGGCTCAGGTAAAAGTCAGCTTAACTCAAGACAGTTACCTGCAACTGAAGACATTATTTTTTTTAGCTAAACCTGGCTGTGTGGCATGGACCATTGTCCTAGTGGAAAAGTCAATCCTCAGAGTTAGGGAACATTGTCATAGCAGAAGGAAACAAGTTTTCCTCCAGGATAACCTTGTACGTGGTTTGATTAATGCTTCCTTCACAAACAAAAACCTGCCTTGCTGAAGCACCCCCGCCTTTATCAAACCTCAGCCTGGCTCTTCTTTGCTTCTCATTGATAAAGGGATTTTTTTTTTTTGGTTTATATGACTTCAGCCTCACCTGGCGGAGCCTGTTTCGAACTGTCCTTGCCATGCACTTGACCCCAGCTGCCATTTGCCATTCTTTGTGTAGGTCATCTGATGTCATTCTACTGTTGTTGAGTGACGTTCAAAGGAGTTGATCATCCCGTTCAGTGGAGAGCCATTTTCGCCCTCTGCCAGTCTGTAACTTTATTGCCCCCAATGTCTGCTGCTTGACCTTGTTCTTATGAACAACCATCTTTACATTTTGAGGATGGAATCAATCTGACGCTCACCATATCCCTCTCCGACAGTAAAGCCAGAATTGAAGATTTCTTTTTTTTTTTCACTGAAATCTTTCCTTTTTTAACTCGTTTGGCATGATGAATAAATATTTTTGTATTCCAATTAAATCTAAGGTACTTCTAGCCCTTTTTGCCTTTCAAACTGGTCCTGTTGCAAGAAGGTAGTGATGAGCACAGCAGGGGTTTTTATACTTTTCCTGGTGAAATAAGATTTGGTTCAGGACTCCACCACAGACACTGGAAGGATTTCATTCAAATCTGCTTTTTCACACAGTATGACGCGATGATTTTTATCTCTGTTTTTTTTTTTTTTTTTTGGAGGATGGGAAGAGGAGCGGGTGAGCAGTCCCAGTATTCTAAGACTCATTTTCCAGGGCCGGTTCCTGCATGGCAATGTCACACTAGGAGGTAAGAGACACGCTATGTCTATCACAAGCACAGCCTGGTGACTTGACCGGCATTCTTTAACTCTCTTTTCTTTTCTTTTCTTTTCTTTTTTTCGTAATGTACATTTAAATGATGAGTTTTTTTTTTTAAACTACAAATCTATTGTTTACTTTAAAATAAATTTTGGTACTCAAGAAGAGCATTAAAATGTTGGTTATTGGCTGAGAATTAGACATTCATTAGTATAAACAACCAGCATTCACATACTGTACCCTTTCTTGAATAGCCCTGAAGTTGCCTCCTGGCCGAACAACTGTTATGCACTTGGTTGCCCGAGAGACACTGCCAGAGCCCAACTCCCATGGTAAGAGCTGAACAGTACCTTTGGCAGTCCCTTTAAACACATCCAAAGCATGTCTGAATGTGTGGGTCCTTTCTTTGTCTTAGACTCTGTGGCTATTAATCTTCAACAGCATATCATTTACACTTCAAACCCATTTGGTGCTTTTTATGGCGATGAGCAGCACAAAGCTGACTTGTTTCCATATCTGAAATGTGATCTATACTAATACAAACTACCCACACACATTTGCTTGTTAAGTTTTAGCATAAAAAGTTATAAAATACAGTGCATCACTTTTGAACAGTACAGTTCCGATTGGTTTAAAAAAAGAGGTTTTTGAAAATGGATTCTAAAAATTATGTTCTAAAATCAGTGACACGCTTTAATAATTCATCCTTGCCCAGAGACAAAATTCCAGTAAATTCCCAAGACTTGTCAAATATTAAAATATTCCTACATTATCTTAACAACAATTCTTTCAATACAATAAATAATTTTTTTACCCATATTTAAGTTTGTTTTTTTTGTTTTATTTTGGCGCAGAGAGTTATGTATAGAATATGTGGAACTTTCTTTAATGTATCATGTTTCTTTTATATAAAGCTGTAGGAGTGTGCCTGGGTGGAAACAGTGAACGAGTGTTTCCGTACCTTGTGAAATGTTCTCTGGCATTATCACGGGTGGGGTTTTCTGATGAATTATATGGAGCACAGTAGCTATGTCTGAAGAGCTAAAGTGCTTAGTGTCAATATTACAGGTTGTATATGATGAAAACCATTTAAATCACATGACATGGTTCCATCAACAAGGATTAAACTTTAACCTGGATTCAATCAGAGTTCATGTTTCAATTCCGCAAAACCACACCTTCAGTCATTGCATGTAATCCATCGGCTATAATGCTGGCTTAGTTTTATGGTAAACTAAGATTAAATTCCTTTACTTTAAACTTTGATTCCAATTAAATCAATAATTTCATTTGATCATGAAGCTGAGGTGGTAAAATACTATGGATGGATGAAGACGACATTTTTTTTTTTTTTATGAGGTTGCTGAACAAAACACTAATCCGGGAAATGAAAATAATGCCTTGGTATTAATTCAGAGACGGTACACACAGCATTTCTGGCGTATCGGCTCGTAATAGTCATTGACCTTGTTCTTGGTGAAAGAATAAATCAGTGATAATGTTGACTGCTTTGTTTGGATTGGGATTATGGCTCAATGGCTGGAAATAAATATTTCTTTTGTGTAAATACAAGGAATGTAAGAAACTAAAGACAAGGTGATTTTTTTTTTTGTCAAATCGAGGGAAATACTTACAGTTCAATAAGCATGGCATTTTTTTTTTATTTTTAAGCTCCATGTATAAAACAGCCTTAAAAGCTCATGTCCGATACATGTGTGCCGAGTTACTATCTGATAAAAACGTAGTTTCCAGATAGAGAAAGAGCCAGGTTACATTCCAGAGTGCTTTAACAAGCACTTAATGGTTGAACTATTAAAGTTATACATTATGAAAGGGTTGATATTTGTGGAGGGAGCCTAGCTTTCTCATGATAGCAACTTCCCATTATTAAATTATTGGTTAGACGTCATAAACCACGCCAGTGTGGAGGTTACCTGCTTTTAACACTGATTTCTGGTTTCCTAATGAATGCATGTTGTCAGGTATATCTGCATTTTTTTTTCTTTTTTTTTCTGTTTATTGAGTTTACCTCACTTGGCTGTTCTGAAACCTACACGGAAGCATAATGCAATCTGTTTGGTGGTATAGTGATTTTGCCTGCTGCTCATTTGTTTGCTTTTGTCTTCTTTTAAGGCCAAAGAAACCGGGAGAAGACTACAGAAAGCAGCTGCTGCTTACTGCTGTAAAAGAAAAGAGAAAACAACTCCCTGATCCCCAAACATGCCTTTTATTCCTCTATTCCTGCTCCCTTTTTCTGCTCGCCAACATAAAGATGCATTCTGAATGATTATAGAATGGCTCAGAGGGTCAGATACATTTTTCATTCACTTTATTCCTGTATAGTAGCTGGAAACCTTCTGTGCCAAGTCCCCAAATGTTTCATTTGCCCTATTTTCTTGCCAAAATTACTTTTTCGCTTAGTAAACCGTGATCCTTTGTACATAGATCTCAAATCCAAATATCAAATATCCAGATAACTAAAAGGAAAATGTAAAATAGGAGGGTGAGAAGATGTTTAGGGAATTTCTTGTACTCTACAGAGGATATCGAGATCCCTTTCTCTACATAAACAGTGTCTCTTCTGACTGGAAAAGTGGTTTTGGACTTGGCTCAGCTCTTAAGGGGCTAGCTGGCACTTATACTCGCACATCTGATCATTACCATTGATTGCACTCTAGTCAGACCGTTACAATGGTTACAAGTGACCGTGGTTGAGGGAACATTGCTTCCCCAGCTGATATCACAACTTGTTCAGAAATCTCTTGCTTTGTACAAAATAGGACCTGAAAGAGTTTGCCCTAACATTGGTGGACTGATGGGACATGCCATGACCACCCCATATGCCTTTGACGCTGGACCAAGCAAGAGTTTGAACTCAATCATGAGGCTCACCCCCCCCCCCCCCCCCCCCCCCCCCCCCCCCCCCCCCCCCCCCCCCC
>JAOVYU010000042.1:17902864-17916005 GCA_025674565.1 Synodontis membranacea
GATGGGTTCCCTTTTGAGTCTGGTTCCTCTCAAGGTTTCTTCCTATTGTCATCTCAGGGAGTTTTTCCTTGCCGCCGGTACCGCAGGCTTGCTCATTAGGGGATATACATATTAGATAAATTTATAGATTCATAAATTTAGAAGCAAAATTTGTAAAGCTGCTTTGAGACAATGTCCATTGTTAAAAGTGCTATATAAATAAAGGTGAATTGAATTGAATTGAATTTAACCTCTACCAATTTTGGCAAGAAAAGTGGTAAAATATCGAAAAACTCTGACGGTAGCTTGTTGATGAATACCAAATGTATCTGGTCAAGGTAAAACTTGCTAAGGGACATTTAACCAAATATTATTTGTGCTGTATGTATATTTTTGATTCTGTATGTTTAAAAATAAATTAAAACTTGTGCACCAAATTCTGGTAACCATTCTAATCTACTATGGTTCTATTAAGGCATCAAGTGAAAATTGACACTATACTGGGATCTGTATGAATCCCTACACACATCAGCTGCTGTTACATGTGAGCTATGTGTAAAACATGTCAAGACCAGGCTTGACTGCTGTGGAAGAATGAGCTGGCTTAAGACTTTGCTGTCAGAACTGTCCTAATTCTCCTCCTTAAATGATATAACAGAAACATAGAGTACATTGGTTCTGAATAAAGAGCAAGTTTTGTTGTATCTTGTTTTGGTTATACCTGCTTCCTGTCTTTTGGTAACAGTGATACCCTTTTGTATGTTTTGTAAAGTAAAGGTATATAGGCTTCATCCGCCCAATGGATCCATTGAAAACACACCCAATATCACAGTCAACCCTGAAGCTGTGTGCAACCTTAGACAGGTGTTCCTGCACAGCTGGTAGCTTCTATAAAAAAAGGTATGGAGGAAGCCACTCTGTCATGTTCACACAAAGAAACTCTTAGTTATAAATCTGCCCGTGTCAGGGCTCCACACCCATAGTTTATACTCTGAATAGTGTACATTTTCCACTCATTGTTTGCTAAACTATAGATTTTTAGCATTAGTGTGTCCCAGGAAAAGCATGGAAAGGATGGAAAATGAATAATGAATATTCATGCACAATCATACACCACTATACAAGTCACTAAAAGTAATAACAATGGCTCCAGCTTGCTTCATGTCCAAAGCATGCCTTGTGATAAAGAAGCAGTTTGCTGTAACAGTCTTAATCACACTAAGACATAACACCTTCCGAAACGCTCATAAATTTCCCACACCTTCAGGCATGATAGCTGAGATGGTACCAGTCAGGTCAGAAGTTTACAGTCTAGCCTGGATCCCCCAAATCTTCTGAAGCCTATTGGTGTGGGTCATTTAGGAAGTATTGCATAACAGCACATGGCTTGCATTTGAGCTCCGGCAGACGATAAAGTGCCTCAGAGCTGGAAGGACTCTGTGGCTCCAGAGCTTCATCACAACTCCTGACGCCCGCGTGGCTGTGGTCCTCCATAGACAAGCTTAGGAGCATGATTTGTTTCTCCACATTATTCATCCTAAAGGCGAAGGAGGATAAACTGACATTGTTTCTTAGAAGTTGGGGTTTTTTTTTGTGCAGAGAGTTTTTGTTCCATGTATGCCTGATAGTCAGCTGTGGAAAGGCTTGCATTTATATCATAATATCAGTGTGTGCTTGGCCAAAGTATTAGGGAGAATATGTCTCTTGAGAGAAAGGTTTTTAAGCTCAGCTGAAACAAATAGAAGCATGGCGGTTGAATGAAAGGACAAGCAGCTGCAATCCAATCTTTCTCCAATCACTTCCAAATACTGAAAAGAGAGTATTCCTTATTTTTTTAATTAGAGGGAAGTGTGACAATTCTGTGAGTCTGCACATCAACAGCTGGACCAAATGCTAGATTGAAACTTTAAACCATATAAGAAAAATTATACATTTGGACATTTGTTGCACATATGTGCATTACATAATCTTATTTATGAACTGACATCTTGACTGGTTCATTGGTAGGTGTTGCATTTGAGCGATATGTAAGTCTTTTCAAGGCCAACAGCTCTGAATTGCTCATTCTTTTTTGTGTGACTGCTTTATCCTGGTCTGGGTAATGGTGGATCCAGAGTCTATACCAGGACCAATGGTCATTAGGCAGGAATAAACCTTAGAGAGTCTGGCAGTCTGTCACAGAGCACCCTCCACTCACATTCAGATCTAGGTGCAATTAAGTGTTGGCAATCCACCTGGCATATTTTTGAGAGGTGAATGGAAACCCATACGGATATGAAAAGGAAATGCAAAACTCAATGCTAACAGTAACCCGAACTCAAGATCAATATGGGAACAATAGGGCTGTGAGGCAGCAACAGACCACTGTGCCACACACAGTCACTTGCTTGCTATATTCCCAGTTCACTGTTGAACATTTCAAATATTACTGAGTCTATTTTTAGGAATAATAATGTGTGCAAAATGCTCTATAATGGCAGCTGTCATGAGTTTGTTTTTGTAACTGAATGGCTGCACGCACAAAGAATGAAGAAAGTACATGCCACATCACATCTTTTTACTGGATTCCGTACAGCAAGATGACTAACTTGTATTTGAAACATGCTGTTCCTTTCACATTTTGGACAGCTGATGCTATTTCAGTTCTAGTTCCCCATGCATTAGCGTTAACTATTTTTCAAGGTAGTGAAACAAGTAAGTCTGAGGGAGTGGAAATTTCTTCTGCTGTCTATTGAGGACTAACACTGAGGAAAAAGGCCAAACCATATAAAAGTTATACAACCATTTTTTTTAAATTTATGACACAGGCCTCAGTTAATGTCAAGTGATATCTAAAGTACAACCTATTATCTAATTGTAGACATTTTATATGTAGTATGTAGACTGATGTTAGACAGGACCTCTGTGTGCAGATTAGGACATGCTTGCAGTGTTGGTGTGGTTGTCAGTATAGGCGCAATATCAAAATCCACTATTTAATAGAGTGTGGTCTGTTTTTCTAAGCTTCTCTCAAATAGATTTCGACCATCAGGAATAGGGATGAGGATTTCTCCACTGTGTTATATTTGGCAAGGCACTGGATGTGTCAGAACATTCAGAGATCTCTTTATATATAACATTGAGAATGGTCTTGCTGATGCTATTACCTGAAGTGGTAGTTCATACGGGGATGAGAAAAAGGAGCAATTATGGCTCCTTTCCATGAGCTCGACTTCAAAGAGAAGTGTTAATGCCTTTCCTGGAATACTGAGCTTTTGTGTTTTCTCTAAATGAGCAGCAGAATAAGTAATTCTCAGTACAAGTTTCAAGCAGTAATTGAGAATATGTACTGTAGGAGTCTAACTCCATTACTTAGTATCCAAAGGTGGCAATTCTAATGTCATGAACCCTATGTAAGGACTGTCAACAGTGTTGTATTGTTTTAATGGTGGCCACGTGCTTTGTATACTGTGCATTTAAGTGGCTTACGGGTCTTTTTTTTTTAATGCTAAGTGAGAGTGTACTTAGTCTCAGTCCGATTGCTGGTATGTATGACATTAAAGGGCTTTGAGTGGGCTTTGGATCCTTTCAGGCTATTGAACGATTTAGAGACAGACTCTAATGCTGCTCTTCCAGGCCTCTCGTGGACCAAACACACTCCCTTGTCCTTCCAAAGGGAGCAGGAATTGGAGCCAGTAATAAAGGAAGCCTGCCAAAACCTCTGCAAATTCTTGATGAAGGAAAGAATGCAGCAGGCAAAGAAGCCACGTTCTCCTACTTTTCTCTTCTCTCCCTTTGTTTATCATTCAATAAACATGGAAATGGTCTTGTTCTCTCCTCTGCTCAGCCCACCTTACCTTTTTTAACTTGCCAAACCCTGGCACCGAAGTAACAGCTAGCCTTCAAACAGAGCTGTAAAATTGCCTTGGCAAACAAACATCATTTTTTGGCAACACTAGTGGCAACCTTGGTTAAACGATCCAGCTAATTCACTTGCAATCAGCATGTTGTGATTCATGTGCATGAGTTATTTTTATTTTTCCCTTCTTGACAAGTTGAGAGCACAGCAGTGCAAGCCATGTGTCTTTATTTAGTGTTAAGCATCAGAGAGGGGAAATGTCATATTACTGAGCAACATATTATCAGACACAGACAGCAGACTCTATTTTGTTTGGCCCATGATGAAACTCTAGTGATTACTTCTAGATGCATTTCACAGCCTATCCCATGTCCTATATTCCACCAGTGTTTGGATCCGATCCAGATTAGTAAACAGCAAACAAATGCTTTTTTTTTTTTTTTTTTTATTGCATATGTATGGGTTAAATGCAACTGTAACTATGTCAGATACATACTGTATTCACTGTTAAGAAACTATCCCTCACATATACAATATTTAGCAACTGTTTACTACAGTGTCCACTCATCTGGCTCACCAGTACAGTCGATTTATCTCCTTGAATAAACATCCTGATAAAAAATATTCTGTGAATAAATGAAATCCATAACTGAATAAGTACATCCAGCTGTTTCTTCTCTCTGTATCTGAAAACACTTCAGTGCATAGCTCATAATTAAAAAATGAGCTATCTCTCCAAACCTTGGAACTGTTGCAGTGTTAGTGAAATGAGCCAGCACATGGGTTTTGGGCCTGAGATTAACATTGCAAGAGATTATATCATCAAACCTGTTTAAAGCCTGCAATACTCAGCTACACACATACACAGAGGTCTGCGAAAGAACTTTTTGTGGTTCTCCAAGACATCAACAATATATATTTTTTTTGCATATGCCTAAACAATAGTTTTTGTATATCCAGGTTTTGTAGCCTTCTCTCTCTCTCTGTTCTTTTGCTTATGTGCTGTCTGTATTCACTGTGCCTTTCGTTTCCATTTTAAGGCCTGCACTGCACAGCAGGAACTCTAATCCCTTCCCTAGCATGGCTATACCATTAGTCATGTGTTTAAGCAATGATCCAAACTGATGAGTTTTCAGCATCTCGTCATCTTCATAGGTTTCTCTGCTCAAGCTGGAAGCTTTATTATTGCAGCAATTCTACTGTTTCCGAATGCTTCAAATATTTGAACTAAATAGTGGAAGGACTGCGAACAGCATGGCATTTGCCCAAATGCAGAAGTCTATTTTCACAGACATCTGTGGGGATGTAAATCAAATATGGTCAAGACATACTGTAGATGATGATATTCTAATGTAAAAAAAAGTTTCTGTGTTAAAAAATGTTTGTTGATTTTACGACCGAATATTTTGATTACATTGTGAAAACAGAAATCTTTCTTCCTCCTTTAGCTCTGCTCATTTTTGCTTCTATACTGCAATCTGCTCAGCACAATAATCTCAGATTATTTGTTTTTAATACAGTTAAGAGTTGTAAACGTAAAGAATTTTCCAATGGGGCCAAGACAAAACCTGGTTTTGTGCCTGGATTGCAATCTTAGTCCTTTAGTATATAATTTTGGCTTTGACCTGTAAAAATCTGACTTGCCTTGATTTCAGTTGGAAAGTATCTTGGTATTTTCCAGCTCTCAGACTGTTGAACTGTTGCACAATAATTTCTCTAAATGTGCTTTAGGCTTTCTAACTGAAAAATATATGCTTGTAGTATATTATGATTCAGATAAAATGCTGTTTACCTGACATTCAGGGGTCCGGTTTACCTCTTTACCAGACCCCTGAATATAACAATGTTGATAAAGTGGATTGTGATTTTATTGACTGTAGCAAAATTTTAAATAATAATAATAATAATTAAATGAATGAATGAACAACTCAATCTCAGAACCCCAACTATAGTTAATGACCTTTAACATGAAAGCAACTTTGTGAACCACTGGCCTATGATGCATGATGTACATATGATACAGGATGATATTCATACATATTTAAATTTCATACCAAGAATTTTGTCTTATTTAACACATGCAACTACATACACCGATCCGGCATAACATTATAATCACTGACAAATGAAGTGAATGACACTGATTATCTCTTCATCATGGCACCTGTTAATGGATGGGATATATTAGGCAGCAAGTGAACATTTTGTCCTCAAAGTTGATATGTTAGAAATAGGAAAAATGGGCAAGTGAGTGAGCGAGTTTGCCTAGATGACTGGGTCAGAGCATTTCCAAAACTCTTGTGTGGTGTTCCTGGTCTGCAATGGTCAGCATCTATCAAAACTGGTCCAAGGAAGGAACAGTAGTGAACCGGTGACAGAGTAGTGGGTGGCCAAGGCTCACTGATGCACGTGGGGAGCAAAGACTGGCCCAATAAGCTTCTGGTCCAATCCAACAGACAAGCTACTGTAGCTCAGATTGCTAAAGAAGTTAATGCTGGTTCTGATAGAAAGGTGTCAGAATACACAGTGTATTGCAGTTTGTTGCGTATGGGGCTGCAGTGTCGCAGACCAGTCAGGGTGACCATGCTGACCCCTGTCCACCGCCGAAAGCGCCAATAATGGACACGTGAACATCAGAACTGGACCACAGTGCAATGGAAGAAGGTGACCTGGTCTGATGAATCATGTTTTCTTTTACATCATGTCAACGGCCGGGTGCATGTCCATCACTTACCTTGGGAACGCATGGCACCGGGATGCACTGTGGGAAGAAAGCAAGCCGGTGGAGGCAGTGTGATGATTTGGGCAATATTCTGCTGGGAAACCTTGGGTTCTGCCATCCATGTGGACGTTACTTTGACATGTATCACTTACCTAAGCAATGTTGCAGACAATGTACACCCTTTCGTGGAAACGGTATTCCCTGATGGCCTCTTTCAGCAGGATAATGCGCCCTGCCACAAAGGAAAAAAAGTTTGAGGTGTTGACTTGGCCTCCAAATTATCCAGATCTTAATCCAATCGACCATCTGTGGGATGTGCTGGACAAACGGGTCTGTTTCATGAAGGTTCCAACTCTCAACTTACAGGACTTATGGGATCTGTTGCTAACATCTTGGTGCCAGTTACCAGACCACACCTTCAGGGGTCTATTGGAGTCCATGCCTCAAAGGGTCAGAGCTCTTTTGGCAGCAAAAGGGGACCAACACAATATTGTGGTCATAATGTTATGCCTGATCAGTGTATGTTTCCTATTTCTTTCACAGAAGTTATTGAATAATTTATAAAGGTTAGGATATAATTATTTTTAAGACAAATACCTGAATAATAATAGTACTACAGATAGCTTACGCGAGTCTTATCTCTGGTTGAATGCAAATGCACTGTGATGTAAAAATGTGAAAAACAAAGGACAGACTCCATCTGAGAGTTTGTTTATGACTACGTGTGTACATTAGTGCTTGTCTGTGTAGAGATTCTGAGTTTCTGAATCGTTTCCACCAGCTGAGTCTTTCAGTCTGGGTCAAGAATCCCAGTATTCTCAAACACATCTCCGAGAGACAAACAACATCATACTGGAGCAAATTTTTGCTCATTCATGAATATGGTATAATGTATTATTTAACTTTATGTTGAACGGTTGATCTAGACGTTCAAACAATTTGCTGTATCACATTGCAACCTGCTGGAGATCCTGATACTGGTTAACATAGTGTTGTATTAAATGAGATGGCATTGTACTCCTGTAAAAGATTACAGGCTAGGCAGAGTGGAATAAATATAAAAGTTAAGTTGAATAGCAGAATTTCCTTTCAGTTGAGACTGGCCATTATTCCGAAAAGTGCTTCATGGAAAAACTGATATCTTTTGCATATGACATAACAATGTAGTGTAATGTCAACCTTGCTAAGCATAGTGGCTGGGGTATAAAAATCTTTTTATAGTGAGTCACACAGTAGTGCAATATGTTTTCTATCCTATGGCTACCGTGACAGGAAAAATAAACATTTAAGGTATTCATTTCTTCATTCAGTTGTGGACTGAGGGCTGATATTCTTGTCTTCTAGCCTCAACTGACAATTCATAACCAATTTATTTTCCAACAGAATAATTGTTTCTATTTTGCACTGTGTCAAGGAAGTGGCCATGACCCTTTTTTTAAATTAGGTTACTAAATGAAGCATCTGAATTGACCAGTGTCATTTCCATCTAACATGATATCTGGAAATAATTTCAGGTCTTGAGGCAACATTACAATTACCTAACATCTGGTCTAGCATAAATACAAATGTTGCTGCTGTGATGTAAAGCAGGCTCTAGTCAACTATTTATCAATTAAGGTTAACAAATTTAATTTAAGCTATGAAGTCTGGCTAAAGCAAACTTGTTATTTAAGTATTCACAAAATTGTTTAAGAATGGTCTCTGTTGCTTTTCACAAACTGTTTAGAATTTAATTTGGGATTAGTCCTAGTTTCACTCGTGTTGATGGTTTAATAGCCTTAGATCAAGAAACAAACTGTTAAAATAGACCTTAACCCTTTATGCACATCAAGAGCAGAGAAAGGACTGGATAAAAGAGGAAAAGTAAAGAAAAGAAAGAGACATGATGAGACATTTTTAAGAGGAAACTAATAGTAGAACTTTGAGAGAATCAGAATACATGGTCTCAAGGCAGGACAGGGGGCCCTTTAGTGTAAAACCCATGGACACTAATAAAAAAAATTAAAAGGATGATAAAAAAGGAGGCATAAAATGGAAGGGTGCAGAAAGGGGGCATTGTTTGGGTTCACAGCTCAGGTCTCCTGCCGTAACTGGAAGCCTCGCATTCCTGAGTCCATGAGTGACAGTGTACAGGACAAGAGAGGGTCAAGCTCGGTGCTTATTGTACTAAAAGGTTCTTTCTACTGTTGGCAGTCAGTTTCTCTCATTTCAGCCTGAGGCCAATTAACAGATTACAGAGTGCAGAGGAATCCATCTGATGTTGTTAACAAACTCCACTTTGCTCACTTTGGCTGATAGCTAACCTTTTCACAAAGCTGAATATTCTGGCTCACTGTGGTGCCCCACATAGAGTATCATTTGAGAAAGTAGAAGTGTGCTTATGTGCATGTGTACCTAGCCAGTTAAACAGCACAGTTCTGAATAGATATGTGGTCTTCAGTAATATATACAAAAATTATATAAAACTACATATTATTATGCTTCCTGTTTTATATCGCATGACATATCCCATGAAACGCAGTTCACCTGTAATGCATAATAAGCTGGGAATGTTTCAGAACTCATCCACACAGGCCCTGACTTGTATTTGGTGTTAGAAGCATTTCCATGGCAATTTAAGGTATGCTTGCTCAGGTAATGCATACACTTAGCCTGTACAGATCTGAGTTTTTCATTTTTAAAAAAATATATATATATGCCTCGAAACTAAATCAGTTATCCACCATTTTCAATTATCTAAAAAAGGTAAGGCTAAACTATTATGCACAAATTCATAGTAGACATACACATTTTCTCACATTCGTTCTATTTCTATTTGCCTTAATTAACAGTGAGGACACTGAGAGGACATTTAGAACCAGTCAGAGATACTGTGGTCCAGGGCTCATATCTGAAAATGGAGGTGATAAAAGAGTGGCTTTTGGTTGGAAAAGGGCAAACATTAACAGAGTTCCCTACTTATTGTGAGCTCTTTCTTCACCCTTCGCCCCTCCCACAGCCCAGGACAGGTCAAGAACAAGAGCTCCACTGTACATGGAGCTGGGGATGGTCCAAGGTGGTGCATTCCTGTCGTCTGAAAGAGTTGAGCTCCTTGAGCTCACCCCAACTTTTAATAATAAACTGTGACATGGCATGGTAAATATCAATGGTTTAGAACAACGTGCACTGCAAATCAGAAAAAGAAAAAAATCTGTGGATGTCAGAGAGGAAATGTGCTTGAGAATATCTGAGCACGAGATACTGAAATGCTCAGTGCCAACACAAACTGAGCACATGTTGCTAGCCCACATTGACCCTCGGACTGCTGAATGATCCTATCACTGCACCAAGCTGTGCTGAGGCCTCACACATTTGCACTTACCCAAATACCTCCACAGGTTCAGTGTTTAGTTATCATAATACTGTAACTTGGGCAAGTTCACAGCTCTTTAAATAAAAATGAAAATCTTTGATGTGTTACAGAGCATGTGTTCCCCAGATCCTGCATTAATTCAATAAACATCCAGGACCAAAAACAGGAACATTAAATACCCACTATTTACCTGAATCACTTGTGCAGTTGTGACATAATAATGTTGTCTGTCATGTTTTTATATGTTTGTTTTTTTTTGCAACAAGTGAATAAATTGTATGAAATCTGCCTGCTGCATAATAGACACCTTATAGTAGAACAGCATTGTTTAGTAGGACTTCATACAGTCAACAGAGTATGACTGATATAGTAAATGATAAGACAATTGAACCTGTTTTTATAGGCAGTGATTGATTTGAATTCCTCTGTCAAGCAGTCTGTATGGACTTACACTATATGGCCAGAAGTATTTGGCCATTTGACCATCACATCCATATGCATGTCTTCCCCAAACTGTTTCCACAAAGTTGGAAGGGCACCACTGCATAGGGAGTCTTTGCGTGCTGTAGCATTACAATTTCTTTCACTGGAACTATGGGGCCCAAACCTGTTCCACCATGACAATGCCCCTGTGCACAATTACACTGGGTCCTGTGCTCTGGCAGACCTGGGACTGAACATACAATAGAGCTGCTGACTGTTCCGTTAGGAAGTCCTTTTATGGCACAGGAGCACGTTCACTTTGCTAAAATATATGACACATTCCTGGGACTTACCAGAATTCATGGTGTCATTAATCTTTATTAATCAACTACTGGAACAACATGTCAGGGGCAAAATCCTGACTTATGTTTGTCTAAGGATACACTTGATTCTAGATCCAATTCAGCTTGATGACTGTATTTTTTTGGGTTGTTCCCAGGAAAGGCTTCTTTCATGCATTGCCATAAACAGTGAAGTCTAATAGCTGATTTTGAAACCTTGGCAATCCAATAATCAATATGTTTTGGGTTTTTTTCTCCTTAAACCATTTGTGGCTGTGAGATTTCAGCGGCCTTTTAACGTTATTGCTTTTGCCACAGTATGTGATGCTTCCAATAAAATCTTGGCCGAGTTCTATAACAGACTGTGTGATAACATGTTCTATCCTTTAAGGTTTTTACCTGCGATTAAAGGTAATTATAATCTTACCATTAGGTATTTATTCAGCAAGATCCAGGGTTGTGCACAAAACAGTGTCTCATAACTAGAAACATCCTCAAAGTGAGTAAGAAGGATTCTGTTGCAGAGATCACTACGAGGTTTTTATTTAAAATAAAATAAAATAAAATAAAAATAAAAAATAAAAAATCTGACACTGCCAGAGCTTTTTGTCAGGCAGCACTTTTGTCACACACAGCACGTAGTCTGGACTAAGACCAAATTAGCATATTGTGCCGCAGGTCGCGCACACAGCGGCGCTAGGACCACGGGGTTAAACTGCAGCGCCAAACACATCTCTGCTTATTTGACTGTAGAGACTTGAGTGTTCAACACACGCTGTCCTGCCATTCTCCAGGAAACCAGTTCATATTATGGGACTTGAGTGCAGATGTGAAATAGACAGCAAGTGGAGTATGCCTGCGTGTTAACGCGGAGTGGTTTTTTTTTTTTTTTCTTGTACAATCCTGCCGTAGCATTTAAGTGGTGGAAACGCGCATAAAGACGAAATGGGAGGAAACTCCAGAGCTCGAATAGCCGGTGCACTTGAAGAATTCGTGATTTGGATTTGAATAGAAACTTTCCTTTCAAAGAGCCATCTCAAGGTTGAGTCCTTTTAATTATGGTTGTTCAAAATCATTGATTTAAGCTATGTGGTTCTTCTTTTTTTTTTACACGGTATAGTAACACGTACTGGTACAGTCCTGTGCGCAAAAAGTAGAATAACGGCGAATTGGCGGAGCGCGCGCGTTTGAATAAAGAATGATAATGTATAATAATGATTCCACTGACCGTGATTAAGCTGCAAGTTTAAATGGTTCACAACCTGAGAAACTGCTCACCCTGCCGAGGAAACCGACTTCTCGTTGCAAGCATTTGCTTGAGCTTTTTGGTTTGTACAGCCTCAATGCAAGTGGAGCTGGGTAAACATGGTATGTTTTCCTTGACTTTAACAAGTCGAGTTAACCAGGGGTAATGATGGTTGGACACCCATTCAGCACGTTAAACATGACAAAAGACGAGGTGAGTTTTGGGTGCTGGGAAACAGGTTGTTCTCTGGGATTTCCAGGGAGGCGGTACACAGGGGTCACATATGGTCCCACGACACGTTGTGGAATACTGGAGAGTCTAACCTGTGCTCCTGTAAGATGAAATCTTAAATCAGTTTCAGAGTTGTGTAAAAACGAAACCATTTTCTACATTCACTGGAGTATAATAGTAATAATAATAGTGTATTGAAATCGTTACTATTTCAGTACAATATTATAAAGGACAACCAGGATAGTAGCTGTTAGTCAATTGTGCCAAATTTGATTAAGAAGAATATCATTACTAGGTGCATTTCAGCAATTCAGGTTTGAAATTGTGGGGATCTGTTGAGGGAAGACTGAAAAGGGATTATTCTAAGGTCTACATTTTGTCTGTAGGATTTCCTGGGCAAAGAAAATACCGCTGAAGTCAAGTAGCCACTAGAAATACTACCATATTAATGAACAGATTGATTTGATTTAACCCTTGATAGGGCAAGAAAATCCAAAATGGACTTGTAGAACCACATGGATTTGAACTGTGCATAAGTCTTAGGAACGTGCAATGAAATAATGTCGAGTAATGGTGACTTCAAAAATTATTAAATTAAATCTGTCTACTTAAAATAAAAATATTACAACATGCAGTAAACAGTGATGAACTAATATTTGGTGTGATGACCCTTTGCTTTTTGAAAAAAATCGTAGTTCCAGTTCCAGTACAAATTGTGCAGTTTTGTGCAGGAAATGGGCTGATACTTTCTCTTGAGCATCTTGGAGAAACTGACGCAGTTGTACTGGAGATTTTGTCTATCGCAATTGCTTCTTTTTTTTGCCAGGAGCCTTCATTATGGTTTTGTGTCTGAAAAGTGGTCTCTTACATAGGGTGCTTTCTTTACTGAACAAACATTTTTATGCTTACAATTATTATTATTATTATTTTTGTTGGAAATGTAATGTTTGGGAATATGAATTGTTTTTGTACTGAATCAATAAGGCAGAATTCATAAAATGTAATTTAT
>JAOVYU010000042.1:17922926-17933188 GCA_025674565.1 Synodontis membranacea
CCCCCCCCCCCCCCCCCAGCTCTCTTCTTGGCCCTGATATAAAGCAGCTCTTGAATTGAGAGGCTGTTTTGCACACAACTCACTTGTCTGGCTTTTAAGCAACAGGCTGATCTGAACCACACTTATTGATGAGCTTAATATACTCTTGATGGTATATCTACTAAACTGAAAAGTGGTTGTTTGATGCCAGGTTTCTTAATTTAGGAGCTGTTTTTTTGTGTTGTTCCTGTGTGCTTGATCATCCTTAATTTATAATTTTCACAAGTTGTTTCCTAAGAAGCATTTAGCTTCTATTTATATATTTAAAAAAAAAAAAAAAAAAAAAAAAAAGTGTAACGTCTTTTGGTTATTGTTTTCCATGCTTATCTTTCTAGGTCATCATTCTGCCGGTTACTGAGATCTCAAAAACCCTTGATTATTAAACAATGCCATCAGTTGTTGTCCATCATTACCACAGCAAGCATCCAGATGTGTGGTCACTGGCAACTTGCTGACCACACAGGAAACTGGTCAAGTCATATGAATGAACCGAAACTAGAAAAGCTTTGACAATAGAATTACTCGACCAGATCTGGTCCCAGACATCATACTGAGCTCCATGGGATGTTGCAATAATTCCACTAAATTGCAAGAGGGGATAAGGTCATACATGACTGATTATACCTTCACATGCAATACTACACAATCTCCAATCCACTAAAAGTTGAAGGTTGCTTCTACAGTCTTTTGTGCAGTGGTTGTCTGCACTCAAGTCGCCCAATTAATAATTGCTCAGAAACGCCACGTGGTGACGGCTAGGCATGCTTCTGTAATCCAATGTTTTCTATAAAAATCTATTCCACCAGCAACTGCTTCAGATACATGAATGGATTTGTATTCAGAATTACATGAGAAAACGAGGCCTCTTAATCATTAGCTGAAAATGTCCATATTTAAAAAAATAAACTAATTTAAAAAGGCTGTTAACATGGGTATACGCTAGACTTGGATATAATTGTTGAAACAAAATGACTGAACACACATTACATCAAAATCACAAGAGGAAATTGTTTAGTGCTTTTTTTTTATTAGAGATAAGGAGACGATACAAAACATCAACTATGCAATATCTTTCGAGCTCTGTACACAGGTTGTCCTAATGCATCGCTCCTCACCTTTCCTTCGCCTCAATCCGTCCATTAGACCTAGAATGTTTGCATTTAAGGAATGTGAACAATATTCTGACACCAGTGCCATAGTTTAGAATCAGATTTCAAAATGTTTGCAAATAAGAGCTGGAATCATTAAAACATTTGGAATTGTAAAATAAGAAGGGAAATGGGAATGAGAAACTGTCTTCTTGATGCATCTTGTGCAATCACTTATGGAGTAAGTTTTGTACTACACCTAATCTCAACTACACATACTTAGAAAAATTAACTACAAGTTTGGCAAAAAAAAAAAACCAAAAAAAAAAAAAAAAAACCAAAACCCAAAACAAAACAATTGCGTAAGTGTGAACAGTATTCTGCAGATTCAATAGATTAAGTGTAATAGTTGCTGTTCTGCCTCATCTTCCTTAAACAATCTAAAGGAACCAGAAAAGAACGAAACCTGCCTGCACACACGTACAGTTATAATAAGTCTTCAATTTATGATTTTTTTTTTTTATTGTGTTCTTGGTATGTGTGAAATGGAATGACAGCCAAATTTCATGGCATTTGGAAACTGTCACTTTTTTTCCCCCAACCCATCCAACCCACCCACCAGCATCACTGCCATATGCCCCTACCCTGCCCATGCTGAAATGAACAGCTATACAGCTCTATCCCACCAAAGTATTGGCCTCAATCACACAGACTTTTCCCTTCAAGGCTGACCACTGCGGAACCACCGAGCTTCTCAGCAAGGGTCTTGCAGTCCTTGATGTCCTCCAATCCGTTCACTTGCCACTCATGCTTGATACCTGGGCAACATGAGCAGAGTTCAAACTAAAAAGCTGAACCAGGAATCACTTTTTTTTTTCTTTTTAAAAATAATTTTAACACTAACGTTCTATTCACCTTTCTATATTTACCTGGATTCTTCGCTTCTAAGTAACAATTCTAACTTTTACACCTTTATGCAAGTATTACATCATCTCCATGACCAGCAAATTCAAATTCATTAGACACACAGCCAAAGACAAAGTTTGATGTTGACATTCATTAGTATAGAATCAAATACACCAACAACAAATTAACCTAAATTAAATTGTTTGAATGGCCAATTATCTTAATTTGGGATGCTCACCTGGGAACTTCTTCTTGATTGCATCTTTGGAGCTGGCATAGATCATCTTGCTCTTAAGTGGAGCATTGTCTGGTGCCCTGGAAGTAAAAAAGACTTACAGTTTAACTTCTGCATCACTCAGTTTAAAGTAACAAAATCAATTTTCATTACTAGCACCATGAGGTAGTCCAAACTTTCCATACCAAAAGATGAATACCAGGTCCTCCTTCTTGGTCTCCTTGGTCTCGTACGTGGCGTCATACAGAGCATAACGGCAGTCATTAGGGGGCAACATCTTGACAAACATCTGGAAGGGATCTCCCTCATCTCCCTGCAGGATCTCACGACTATCTTCAATGATAATTTGCTTATTGTCTTCACTCAGGCAGAACAGCACAGCCTTCTTCCTCTTCTTTCGCTCCTCTTCAGTGGCCTGTGCCTTGCGCACTTTCATTTCATTGAAGACAGTCAGCACATCTTCATGGACTGTAACTCCGGAGGCCTATGCACAAACAACAATGCCAAACTGCATCACCATTGGCACCCAAAGCTTTTCTAAACGCAGAGACAAGTATGCAAAGACATGTACGAGCATGAATATGCATGCTTCAATGAGACTATGATTAAGTTAACATGACATGGCAACCAGCACTGCCAACTCACACAGAGTCTATTGTAGCTACCTGTGGAAATACCTGACGTAGGAGAAACACAAGGAGGCCCCACAATGTATACTTCAAGAAGAGAAGCTCTAAAGATCAGGTGTGGCCTGACTTTGCCTTTTTCTTATTTAAAAAAAAAAAAAAAAAAAAAGTGTGTGGTGCCTGCTTAACACAAATGGGAATGCAGATGGACACAGGAATACAGATGGACAACTCTGCACCTTTAAAGCAGGAGCCATAACAGGTTATATGACTGATTAAATGCCATTGTTTAACAACCGTAAAAGAATCCCTCACAAAGCACGTCATATAGCTACCACACAGCAAGACAAGAAAGAACGGGCAAATTACACAAACACACAGGCGAGCCAAACAATGGCACTACTTTGAAAATCAAAAACAGGCAGTCACGGCACATAAACCTATTCAGGTCTTCTGATTTCCATTACAACATACAGCAGGAACCGACAAGCTGCAGTAAGAGCTTTCAAGTAGCTGAATTCCAGTAGAAACTGCTTCCTTAATCCAAGTCCTAAAATCAGACTCTAATCAGACGTTTGATCACAGCAGGTCACATTATAACTCGGCGCAGAAGAGAGACCCGAGGAGCATTCACAGATTTATCAATCTTGGCTACTGGATGACTGTGCTGTATTAGCGAGCCACCACACGGAAGTGTGTATAAAAGGGTGTGGATCACTTCGCTCCGTGTCATGAAACCACAGCCCATAGACTAATACACGTACATAACGTGTAGCAGCTCTGGAGTATGTCTAAACACTGATATGCAGTTATGTTTCCAAAACCACATTGGCCTGTTATACAGCACCAAAGGACGGTATGTGAAGGCCAAAGTTCACACATCAGTGTCTTGTACACACCCAGGAAAATACAGCTGAGATTACCGTCTCAGTTACAAGTCTGATAGACACCCAAACTTATAGCAATCAAAATTTGTGCTGCTCCATTCAGGCGACTGTACACGCCAGATACAACGACCGGAAGTTAAGACGACTGCCACACAGAACCTGGCACGTGCACGGGCCTTAAATGAAAGTGCTCAAACCGGAACCGTGATTTTCCTTCACATTCGGAAATCGAATATGCAAAAATAATAAATTAATTTTAATTAATTTATTAATTTAGGCGACGCCACTTGTAAACTGGTGAGGAAGTTCCGGCCTTCTCCGTTTTAATGAGGTCTGTAATAAGACAGAAAATAAGAAATACTCTTCTTAACAAGGCCCAGCCGCACTTGTGCTCAAACACGGCAACATGAACCAAATACACGGTGAAATGCGACACTTTGCGGACATCTTAGCTGAAACGAAGCGCGCTGAACTCGCGGTACAACCAGGAAGAAGAAAATGTCGTGTTCTGGCGTCGACGAGCTACAGCACGGTTTCCTCCTTCGTGCCAAAGACGTGATTGTGACAAAGAAGAAACAGTTTGGCCACATGACGGACACACAGAGCCAGACTGCGATCCGCTCCCGTGAATCTTTAGCGATGGGAAGTGAAAGGCCAGTCGGTCTGTGCATCAGTAATTAGGGTGGGGCCACAGAATGCGGGTCTGTGCATGTGCTGGCCAACTAAACGCACCAAAAAAAAAAACCCCGAGAGAGTGAAAAAAACACAACGCTTTTAATAAAACCACACGCGTCTCCTGGTGATTCACACAAAGGGACTCGAGTGTGCGATTAATTTGTGTTTCTCGGTTTTTGAATACGCCGGATGCCCTGTTCAGACAAAGGACCGAGTCGTGTTAGCACGTTAGCATTAGCACATTCAATGACGGCCTTCTCCGCCATGCTCACTAAAGCACAGGTACTGAGGCTCCGGCTTCACCGTTCCTGATATAGTCTTAGACAAAAAAGGCCTAAGAGAGAGCCCGAGTGAACCGGTGAAAACCAGGCGATCAGTATTTGTTAGGGCCTAAATGACCGGAATAAGGATGTCTGAGGAAATGGCGCCAGTTGTTTTTGGGTCGGGTCTTTTTTTTTTTTTTTTTTTCCTTCCCCAGGCACGCGCGTTTATACAAGAAAACATTTAAAAACCAACGGCAGACAAATTTTCCATTTTAAGTGTAATACTAAAAATGGATTAATATTTGCATCTGTGAGCGTCTTTGATTCCGACGTTTAAAAAAAAAATCACCGTAAGTCAGGTTGGATGATGAAGCTAACAAGCTAACAGCGCTACCGGACATGGCCAAGAATGGCGTCAACCCAGAGTGATGAGAAAACCTTCTAGAAAACATTGTGTTCAGATTAAAAAAAAAAAATAAAAATAAATAAACTCTTACTAGCGAAATATTCACAATAATTCTGTATAAAACAAAAAAAGGTGTAAATATAAAGACGAATGCAAGACATACCATGGCGGCGTCTCTGTGTTAATCGGCGTCTAAAAGGAGGAATTGAATGAGCGCTGATGCGTTCGGTCTCTTGCACACTTGACTCACACACGGACGCGCCCTTCAGCGCGCGCACCCGCCACTTAGATGGGGACGAGCTTGTCGTGGGCGGTCACGTGATCCCTTGCTGAACGACGGGATGTGGAGTTCGCGTGTAAAGCGATACGTTTCGGTCTGGTTCGTGTGTGGGAAAACGCGCCGATACGCTGATCGTTAGAACGATTGGATGCGTTTAACCAATCACGTCGTTACACACCTGCAGCTTGTCCTGGAAACGAATTATGCTTGTTTGGGGGGCTAACAGCTGTCTCCAATAAATGAACAAATCTGAGTATTTACGTTAATACAAGTAATCAACTGACATTCATTATTGACAGAGATTTGAGGGGAGGTTTAATGACTAGGGTCTCTTTCATTTGTATGGCAGTGTGTGGAAATGTTAAGCGTGTGATACACTGGGGGGGGCAGCTGACGTCTCTGACACCCCCACCATTTACAAAAAAAAAAAAAAAAAATTATTCCGTGTTTTTTTTATTATTATTATTATTATTTTGCGACAAAGGACGCAGTTTGGCGAGCCGCTGAAAAGAGCGAATTGTGAGAATGTGGAATTTCACCAGTGGCAGATATCCGCGGTCGGCCCTGTTTAGCCCTCTGTCTCTGCCCCTTTTAAGGTTCGCTTAACTCGCTTCCAAATAAGGAAGCAAACGGCGCCTGCCGTGCACGCGCACCGAGCGGCTCGCGACTCCTATCGCCTTATAAGGAAAAGACCATTTCTGCTGCGTGTGCGCGTAGCAGCAGTTCTCTCATGCACCGCTAGAGGGAGCGGCATACAGCAGCGCATACAGAGAAATGACAGAAACGGAGAAAAACAGGGAAATGCCTCGTTTTTTTTTTACCCCCCCCCCCCCCCAAATATTGTTTGTGAAAAACGAATAATGGAACAATAACACGTCTAACGCTGAATATCAATAAAACTATGTGCATTTTTACTAAGGTTGAACTCTATGGCGATGTCTGCGTTCATCTGCGATTGAGATTCAGCATTCATCTCTACAGCAGCGCTTATGGAAATCAAGGAATGGATTCGGAACCATATTAGAAAACATTGTCAGTACTGACACCTAGCGTCCAAAACGTGCCCTACATTCCTGAACCAAGAAACATTAATTTACAGTGTAAAGAATTGTAAACAGCACACAGACATTACATGCATATGACTTTTATTAATTGGATGCATAAGGAAATGTAACATTGCTATATGAATATATCTCATCATATACCAAGAACACTTAGCAGTTTTAAAGTTGGTCCTTCGCCATTGCCTACTACTAACAGAGGCCATAACTGAGGCTGAGATGCCATAAAATGTTAATGTGACAGGTCAGTGACTTGCAAGCTGTGTAGTCGCATTACTAAGATTTTCACTGATAACAAAAACAAAATGTTCCCAAATACGGCAGATATCTAAACTACAAATTATACACAAGACGTTTAATAACTTGAACGTAAAATGCAATGTGATTACGTTTTCTTGTAACAGAACTTACTCCTCAAATAAAACAAACAGAAAAACTGAGAAAAGAACAATTTTATGACAAAGAAAAAGAGTGTATCACTTATTTAACCAGCACAGTTGCGTAACAGTTACAGGATAGGATATAGAAAAAGAGTGACTATCATTAACATTGTCAACCAACCGACACAAAAAAAAAAAAAAAAAACCCTGACCTCTCTGCACATCACTCTGTAATTTGGTTAACTGCCATGTGGCTACAATGGAACTACAGACCAAGTGTCTAATTATTTCTTACCCCATTGTTTTAAAAGCACCCTATAATTTAATGTGCCAATGTGGCCAGTTGTTCCCTGATACATACAAATTTTAATTCCCAAAACAAAAGACAGGAGTAACACAAACAATTCCAAAGAAGTATAAATCAAACGCAATGTTCAAGTTTGTTGAAAAGATGGAATGTATACATAATCCCATACAGGTGCTAAAGTAACAATGCTCTGTAAATGATACACGTTATAGTGTTGCATTTCTTTTACAGTATACCAGATCTTATATCAAGTGTGAGTTTTAATAAAGTCATGGCTTGTCATGTAAATAAGAAAAAGACATTTAGGTCCAGTGCAACTTCCATTATGACAAACTGCCATGAAAGGTGCCTATGAGTCTTACTACAAAGGGCAAGAGCTTTGGTAATATTAAAATAAGCACTTGTAAACAAAATACTTCATCTCCTTTAAGGAGGATAGACCTTGTGCAAAAGTAATCGTGTGCCTGATACATTGTCTGATGTCTACTTTTTAGCAACACATTTTTCTTAAAAAAGATGCAAGCAGTACATTTTCATAGGATCTGAATATCCGATTAATAGGTTTTTTATACAACAAACAATCGAGATCAAATTCCTCATGAATAGCCAACCATAAAAAGAGAGCAGGTCAATGACAGAATACCATTTGTCATGGTAAAATATACTGATTGCACATTTTAAGAGAAAATACATTGCAACAGAAGACAGTTTTAAATGCTATGTTTGGGAAAGTGTGTTAGCAATATTTGGTGTCAAATGATTGGTTGAAATTGTGTTGTGCTTGTATCTCAAACTGGAATCTTTGAGCAGTCCTATAAAAGCTATCTTGATTTTTTGTCTTGCATAATTGCTTGAGTTCTTGATTTATTCAGCATCCCTGTAGCCTAGAGACAAAAGAAATGATTGGTGTCAAGTGTATTGTCAAACTAGTATTAAAACAATGAATAATCAATCCATAGTTTATTAATTTAGAAAAAGTTACCCTTTGATCCTTCCTACAATGAGAAATTACAATTATTTCCAACCCCTACATACCTGTTCCAGTAACACTCCAGCTCCCTGGTCTATGGCAGTGCCAACACTTCGGTACTGGCCTGAGTAGCGAATGAAGGCCCAGGTTAGCATAGCTATCATGGCCAGACCCAGCATACAGTCACATGCGAATGAAACGCTGCTCAGGCCGATGAACAGTAAAAGCGCCGAGAACACATACAAGAGACAAACCAGGACAAAAAGCACTGCTGGTGTGCGGAATGCACTGAAAACATTCTTTGACTGAAAAGAGAAAGGAGAAAAAATTAACAAAGTGTCAGATAAATATTTTGGCATAAAATAATTTCCAGATTTTTTCTTCTGTTTCTGCCTCTAACCTCATTGTGCTTGCTGAAGGACTCCCAGAGTTCATTTAGCTCCACCTCTAGCTGAGCCTGATAAGGGGCACAGAAGTCCTTCCCACCCATCTTCTTAATGCTGCTAAAGTGATGGACAGCCTCGCATTTGAAGAAGTTGTGCTTCTCCAGCAGAGAGTCAGGTGCCACATAGGGCAGATCTCCACCACAGACCTGGCAGAGGACAGGAGGAACAACAGCTGAATGTAAGACATATCATACATTCCATCTTCATCAAATAAATTGTATAATCTGTTGAAGGGTTGGATAATACTGTTTCTGTACAGATGTGTCACAGTCAAGTTTTTTTTTTTTTTTTTTTAGATGGGTTAACATTAAGCATTGTCACACTTTAATTATACACGGTGAATCAGAATTCTTATTGGAAATGTTTTTTTATAGACACCAAAGGTACTGAACTGATTCCAAGTCACATACCAACCTTCTCCATATTCTTGTAATACTGGTCCTTTGCGGATGCCACAGCTGCCAAATTGTTAGCCTCAGCTGTAGCCTGCATGAGTCAACACATGACGCTTGTGACTGTTCTGAACATGTGGTTGCAACTTGGACAGAAACCGGTAATGTGGGTGACTTTCAATGAATGAGTGTGCAGGTGGTTGCAGATTCATTCAGATTCACTCAAACCAAGCGAGGAGATGAGCAATTAAATGCAAAACAGGACATAACTTTTCGCAGTTGTTGTTGTGCAACTGAAATTTGGGTCATATCACTCATTATTTTATTTAAAATTTAGAAATTATTTTAGATAGTTATGAAACAGACACACATTTCACAATCCATTTAAAAGAAGGTATATATGCCATGCATAGTGATTACCTGTAGCATAGACTTTGGGTGTGGTAGATCTTCACCCTGGTATATTTTAATATATGACTGGAAGGAAAAATGCACATGAGAATGGCATGTGAATGTTTATTCTTGCACGAACACATTAAACATACACTAAACACCAGGTGCATAACAACTGTGCTCACCTTAAAGTACTCCAGCAGGCCCCTGCATGTTACCTTGTTGCCATTGATCTCCTTCACAGCCAGTCTGTCAGGGTCCAACAGCATGGGGATGAGGGTGCGTAGCTCAGTCTTAAATTCTGGTGCCACATCTAAAGAGTAGAAAGGAGAAGAAAACACCAATTTGGACAAGCTGTGAACATATAACTGGAGCGTTATCAGCCCTGATCCCTCAGGCTGTCTGAACCCTGGACCTCTGCATTTACGCATTCCTGCAAATCTGCAGTGAGTTGGAGTACATCATAAAACCCTGCAGAACACAGTGGCCGAGCAGCCAGACAGAGTATCAAGGAGTAGCTGGTCTGAGTATCAAAGTGTCACAAACTTTCAACAAACTGTCAATCTCCTGGGATTTTCATGCACAAGACCAGTGCAAAAAAAACCCAAAAAACATTCAGTGAATGGCAGTTCCATGGGTAGAAACTCCTTGATAGGAGAGGTCAGAGGAGAAATGACCAGACTGGTTTGAGCTGACAGGAAGGCTACAGTAACTCAAATAACCATTCTGTATAACTGTGGTGAGCAGAAATGCATCCCAGAACACACAGATGGTCAAACCTGGAAGCCGATGGGCTGCAGAAGAACAGCAAGAGCAGAATACCATGTGACCTTGTTAAACTCCTGCCAGCCAAGAGGGTTCATTGCAGTTGTCTAGTTTCTCTGAGCCTCAATTTGGTCTTATTTATA
>JAOVYU010000042.1:17947286-17957565 GCA_025674565.1 Synodontis membranacea
TATATATATATGACCACAATTTGGGTCAAAAATAAATACCATGTTCATTACAGGTAAAAAAAATATTTCAAACATCATTTTTGTTTTACTTGTGATGATTACAGCTTATAGATGTTGAAAATCAGAAATCCAGTATCTCTTTAAATGTTCAAAGAATATTTCCAATGATCAATCAATAAAAAAAAAAAGGATTCACATTACAGAAATGTCCTATGTCTAAAATGTATGTTCATTTATACAGTCAGTACTTGGGTGGGGCTCCTTTACCACAAATTACTGCCTCAATGCGGCATGACATGGAGGTGATCAACCTGTGGCTCTCCTGAGATGTTACTGAAGCCTGGGATGCTATGATGCTGTCTTTCAGCTCATCTGTATTTTTGGGTCGGCTGTGTCGACTCTGTACTGATAAAACACTGTGTACCAACACCAGTAGATGACAGGGGACACCCAAATCATCACAGACTGCCAAAACGTCACACTGGACTTCAAGCACCTTGGATTCTGTGCCTCTCCACTCTTCCTCCTGACTCTAGGGCTTTGATTTCCAAACGAAATGCTAGATTTTTCCTTTCTGAAAAGAGGACTTTGGAGCACTGAGCAACAGTCCAGTTTGCTTAGTCTCCTTACTTCTGACCTTGTCTCTGGTTCAAGAGCGGTTTGGTACAGGAGGAATGTGACAGTCGTGGCCTCTTTCCTGAAGACGAACGTGCGTGGTGGTTCTTGGTGCACTGGCTCACTTGATACATAATTTTCACTCTCTAAAATAAATGGTGGGAAAATATTGCACTTTTTTCACCATTTTCCATTTCGCACTAGTGTTTGTCGAATGCCCTAAAGCTGCAGCAGCGGATTGAGGTGTGGTAGCCTGCATAAAAACACAAGTGGCAACATGCCACACATTTCTCACTGGTGAGTCTGTACTTCCTCCTGTTGACCTCTTACATGAGAGAAAGAAAGGAAAGAAAAAAAAACAAAACACTTGCTCTCCATCACATGAATCAAATTGTGATGTATTTGTGTTATCACCCAACAAGCTTTGTTTTATGGCACAAACAGAGTAAAACCAGCAGGAGGGGAGAGGAGGAGAGGAGAGGAGAGGAGAGGAGGGACATTCACACACCACCCACAGGAGTTACATAAACTGAAACATTTTGCTGGGCCACTGAAAGTCCGCCCAATAACGCACAGCCGTGAAGCTGCTGAACCGCAGGACTGTCCAAAGTGAAAGCAACGTGTCACGTTTAGATAAGAGCAAAGGGTCTTTACTTTCACCGCTAAACGACATGAAGTCACGGAAACTTTAAACGCTACAATTTCGCAAAGAGTTTTCTACAAGAAAGTATCTTTGCTAATAAGCTACTGCCTCCCTATTCAATTAGCACAAGTCCTCGAGTGACGACAAACAGTCTACAAGTAGGCTAACAAAAGAGCTAGTTTACTTTCTTGGCTAACGTGCACTTACAAATAACAACAATATTCTGACTTGGCAGCATGGCTGCTCCCGAAGAACAAGAAAAAAAAATAATACTAAAAATAACTTTTAATCTGTAATGATACGCCGCCGCAAACTCGCTTAAGAACAAAAGCCGAAACTACAAACACTTACACATGTACAAGGTTTTAATCTTCCTTACCTTTATTTCTGTTCGGTTAGTAAATATGCCACAGCTTCAGTTTCAGAGAACTGCCGAGTCTACCGTAGTCTGGAAATAATTAGAAACTTTTTCCCCCCCCAAACGCGAAACAGAACCTGAGCGCCCACAACGAGGTGCTCCATGGGAGTTGTAGTTTATTTCTGATGGCTCTGCCTTCAGTCTCAGGCCGCTGCAGAGCCGACACAAAGCGCGGGAATGACGGCAATTAAAAAAAATAAAACTACAGTTCCCAGTATGCACTTTATTAAACTGATAGCATGCATTGGCTCGAGCACCTAGGCTGTTAATACTTTTCTTTGACTAAGAGGGTTTAGAGATTAATTCTATTGTTATTCTGTTTGTACTCACTTGCGTTTCTTTTCAGCTTTTCTACATAAACTACTTCTGGCTATTCGGGGAGTGTCTGTGTACCAGACTTTCAGCAGTTAGTCACTGGAGGAACTAATGCCAAGGGTTGCTTTAAGAAACTAGACCAAGGCCAGACCACATTTTCATTTCAAATACAGAGCTTGAATCCATTAAATCAAATCCACTGGGCAAAGCAAAGGTAATCACTGCAGATGTTTATTGCCAAGTGCCTTACATATAAACACAAGCTGGAGGCATTTTGGTTCAGGCTCCTAATCATTACCACTAAACAATTTCACCAAATTAACAGAATAAAAGACGGTGCACTAAGTAGGACAGAAAATTCCATTTTAGAACACAGTGACATGATGATATTAATAATCAACAGAGGGAAAAAAAAAAAAAAGATTGAACATTGCACTTTCTGTGCACATTCTAATAATAATAATAATAATAAAAAAAATAAAAATAAAAAAAACATTGATTTGCTGGCAGTTTTTCCTTTAATATCACTATACCATTATAAACTATCTTATCTTTCTAAATCATCTCTGGCTATAAAAAAAAGTGCTGTCTGATAAATGTCTTAATCAACCACACCGCTGTTTTGTTTAAACAGTGGTGTGCGCTTTAAATTTAAAATTAAATTTAAAAAGAGCAAGTGGTTTAAGAACACTTTAGTAAGAGGACAAGACTGGTATACTACACTTGCCTCTTGAAAGTCATGAATGACAGATTTATTTATTTATTTATTTAGAAAGCTGTACATGAACAGCCCCTATCATTTACCTTGATCTTTTTCCAGCACACATTTTGCCTCAATTTTTAATTCCTGCAGTTGTGCAGTGCATACGTAAATTTTTCATACCCCTTCAGTTTGTTCTCATTTTGTTGTCTCATCTTAAAATGGATTCAATTCATATTTGTTATAATCAGTCTACACACGATACTCCACAAAAAGCATAAGCATAAGGTTTTTTTTAGGTGTTTTGTTAATTTATTAAAAAAAAAAAATTGTAGGAAATGACCCTACAAACTTGGCACACCTTTCTTTTGGAGTTTTCTTCCATTGTTCTTGGCAGGTTTGATGGGAAGCACTGGTGCACAGTCATTTTCAGGTCTCCCCAGAGATGCTCTATTGGGTTTGGGTGCGGACTCTGGATGGGCCGCTCCAGGACTTTTCCTGCAGGAGTTTTCCGGAAGTAATTCCTTTGTTTCCTTGCTGGTATGCTTTGGGTCATTGTCCTGTGAAATGGTTTGAATTGCAAACCTTGGCCCCAAGAGCACTCTGGAAAAGGTTTTCCCTGAGGACTGCTCCTTGTTTTTGCTTCCCTCTTTCCCTCTGACAAATCTCCTAGTGCCTGTCACAGCTTGAAAACCAATATTATGTTGCCACCACCATGTTTGACTGTAGCAGTGGTATTAATTAGTATTAGGTTATGCTTACTGCCTGGTTTCCCCCACTCATGCCATGGGGAATTGTGGCCAAACAGTTCAATCTTTGTTTCATCAGACCAAAAGAATTAGCTTAGGGTGTTTTTTGACAAACTCCCAATGGCCTGTCATGTACCTTTTAGTGACGGATGGCTTTCGTCTGGCCACTCTACCATAAAGGCCTGATTGGTGGAGTGCTGCACTGATGGTTGTCGTTCTGTGTGGTTCTCCCATCTCCACAAAGGATCTCTGGATCTCATTGATCTCATAATGACCATTGGGTTCCTCGTTTCCTGCCTGACCAAGGCTCTTTTTCCCAGCTGGTAGTTCCAAATATCTTCCATTAGAGAATTATGGAGGTTACTGTGCTCTTGGGCACTTTTAATGCTGCAGAAATTTCATGGCTTGGTTTTCACTCTGATATACTCCAACAACTGTGGGACTTAATATAGGCAGGTGTGTGTATTTCTTAATTATGGCCAATTAAGTCAGTTTGGTACAGGAGGACTCCAGTCATGTTGTAGAAGCTTCTCAAGGACCACTTAAGGAAGAGCTTAATTGCAGGTGTCACTCCAAAGGGTCTGAATACCCAGATAGCACACATACGTTAATGACATTAAAATGACATTGATTCAAAATCAGATCAACGCATTCAACCACATTTCAACAAACAATGTCATGGTGCTATCTGGGATACTTATGTTAATGGTATATTTAAATTATTATTATTTTTTTTCATAAATCACTCTTTTATTTAATTATTTATTCATTATTTATTTATATTTATTATTTACTATTTATTTTAACAAGCCACTTAAAACACCTGTTTTTGCTTTGTCATTGTAGAGCATTGTGTGTAGATTGATTATAAAATATATTAATTTAATCCACTTTAAGATGAGTCTGAAACATAACAAAATGAGGACAACTTGAAGGGGGTCTGAAAACTTTCTGCATGCACTGTACAGTACATGCTGTCTACATAATCTGTATGGCCTTATCCCTGAATTTCTATCAGAGCATCAGTGGTTTCCTCCTGCTAAATCGAGCAGCGATCCTGCAGCTTCTTGTGCCTCTGCATCAAGTTGGAGGATCTCAACTGTTTCCAGGTCCAGATCGTGGTTCCCTGGCAGCACCAGATACTGGTATTGTTCACACTGATAATAATGGAATTCAATGTAGCCGCTGTCTGCCAGTGGGTCTTTCTCTGACTCAACCTCTTCTGTTAGCTGTACAGACTGTATGGCAACAAGCTCCTCATGCTCAGGGATCAAAGAGCACGGTGCATTTGAGGACAAAGTTGGGTTATTTGAGTCCAAGTCTATGACACAGAACAGAATTGGGGATTTATACTTGGGGGAAAAAAACATTAAAATAATACTTAAAGCATTGATCTCCATAAACTTTCTACTTTATTGTATAGTGTCTATTCATTTTTACTGTTGTTCCCATATATTAAAGTCAAGCCTGATTGAAGATTCCCAAACTGTAACAAGACTAGCCAGTTATTTCTATAAAGCAATGCCTAGCAAAAAGAGAATGTAGACACAGTCTTAAAAATCCCTTTTCATAATGCCTTAAAAGACAGCTATAAAGAGGCCTATAGGTTGCCAGGGTAGTTCCAGTTTGTTGTCTTGACAACAGCACACAAAACACGGATCTTTGCAAGAAGTCAGAAACAGTACTACATATGTGGGAAACATTTTGCTACTCAGGGAAATTTCACAACCCCACCTGCAGGCTCATTGTGAGAGAACCTAATTGCTATGTTGTTTTGTCATTTTACTGCTACTTTTTCACAACACATAAAATCTCTTAACCTGAAATTGCCATAGTGTCACACATAGCAATCGGGCCTTGATCAGCTGCCTCCAACCTGTTCCGAAAAAAAAAAAAGTTTGAACAGCGGCATAACACAATGTATACAATTATTTCAGAATTTCTTTAAACTAATAAAATCCACAAGATACTTCCTTGCTCCATCAGTACAAACCTTTTTTCACATGCAGTATCAAAACATTTGAAGAATACTAGTAAATCTGTGTACAGTGGAACCTTGGGTTACGAACACATCTGATCACGTACAAATCAGGTTACGACCAAAAAGTTGGCCAAAATTTCACATCGGCTCACTACCACACGCTCTGGTGGAGAACAAAAACGTCGGCAAAGTCTCGCATTTCCGAATAGTTTTAAGGCGCAGGAAAAGGCAAGTCACATTAGACCGCTATTTCGTGAAGTCTGGTCCACCAGCTAAACGGCTAAAAGCACCAGAAGCTCCTGAAACAGAAATAATCACAAGAGAGAAAACACTTTAACATCCCTCCGTCACAGAGTCGGATTCTCCGTCAATACTGTAAGCTCCTCTAAACCCAGCTTCCTCCTCACTTCCTTCACACCAGAACTCGAATCATGCAAGTTTAGGTTTCTTGGTTGTTTAGGTTTATTTTCTGTATAAATTAAAGATTTTTCAAACGTTATTTTTTTTCCCTGTGCTTTATCTTAATGTAGATAAAAAGTGTTTACAGCGAGTTATTCGTAAGGTTCTAGCGCGAACTTGGCCGTGCACGAGCTCTTGCAGTGTTAGTTTTATCTGTTGTTCAAGGTTTTCTCAGAGTTATTCCATGTTTTTACATTTATTTACTATTACACTGTGCATTCTATGGTATAATCAACTATTTTTTGCCTAATAATCTTAAAAAAACAAACAAACAAAAAAAATTACATATAGTTCGTACTGTCTGGAACGGATTAATTGTATTTACATGCAATCCTATGGGGAAATTACGTTCGGGTCATGACCAAATCGGGTCATGACCACAGTTCTTTAGCGGATCACGGTCATGACCCAAGGTTCCACTGTATGGTTAAAAAAATCACACACACAAAAACATCATATACTCACAAAACAGGATTATTCAGCAAACTGCTGTTGCTGCTGTGGCAGTAATTAGTTTTCTTAAGCACCTCTAAAAGAGCTGGTCGATATTCTGGACAAACACACCACAGTGACCCCTTTCCAATGGACTGTGATTAAAAGCACAGATTGTTATTGTTAACACATTGAAGTACTGATCCTCAGCATGAGCACAACATCCAAATTTTGTGAAATAAATATAAAGTGTAGGAGAGAGACACACACTTGACTCTTTTCTCTCTGCATCCTGCGAAAGCTCTTGCTCAAGGACAGGTTGTGTCGCACAGAATTTCTCCAGCCACTTGGGGCTGTCCTGTAGTACGGGAAGTTGTTGACTATCCACTCATAGATCCCTCTTACAGGAAGCCTTTTGTCTGTTGAGTCTTCGATGGCCATGAAGATGAGACTGCTGAAAGAGTAAGGAGGCTTGGCTGGGGAGGACGGTAGACTGGAGATAGGGGGTGATTCAAAATGAGGCAGTGGGGGCATTTTGGACAGAGGAAGTATGTTTCTCTGATGAAGCCAGTTGAGGCAGGTCAAGTCATCCTGATCTGATGGAGTCGAGGGACTGTGTGGGACTGTGAGGGACTGTGAGGGACAGTGTGAATTAAGCCCTCCTGAGGTCTGAAGGAGGTGAGAAGGAGAGAACGGGGACAGAGAAGGTGGAGTGAGTGGGAGTGAGGCGGGTACTGTAGCAGATGGCTGTGGAAGAGATGGAGAAAGGGCAAGTGCTTTAGAAGGATTTGTGGGGGAATGGATAGGGGAAAGGGATGGCAGTGTGTGTGCGTGGTTCTCCATCTGACTTCCAGCACCAGGGCACATTCAGTACACACATTCAGATTCCGGTCTAATAGGACAAACAAACACACACACACACAAAAAAAAAAATCACAGATCTCAAACAAAGATGCAGATAAAGTAACACAAGGTGAATTCCAATTAAGATTAGCATTCATTGACAGTTTTCATATATAGTAGTATACATATACAGGTTGGATGATTTAGAATTCATGAGTAATATTTTTTGCTAAAAGATTAAAAAAAAAAAAAAAAAAAAAAAAAAAAAAAGTGAAAGGCCTGGCAGTTGCGTAGAAAAACTATTCTGTTGGTCCAAGTCTGCAAGTTCGTAAATAATTGAACAAACTAGTAAACCAAGAAAGTCTCTCTCTCACACACACACTTCCAAGTGCAGTCTACCGGAGAGAAGTGCGGGGGAGGGGAGACAGGGTCATAATATTACAAATAATTAATAATAAATAAATACCAAGGAAGAAATCTTTTAAACGCGTCTATTACAGCGCCCTACCTGTAGTTAGTTACAGCAGTGAAAGCACATGGCACATGTAGTTTACCTGGAAAATGGCGCTAGAATATTAAGTTACGGTGCGAACAATTATGCACTCATGAGCCTTTCATGTGAGGAATAAACAGAGGCAGGCAGGAGAAACTTACCTCGCAGAATAACTTTCACTTCGGATCTAAAGATGCCTCCTACCTTTCCTCTAATCTCTTAAAGCTGTAGGGGGGGAGAGAAAGGTAGAAATTTTACTCACATTTGGGGAAAAGAATAGGCACTCATCAGAAACATCTCCTCCCTGCCCTGTCCGTGCTCTCTCCTTTCCCACGTTTCCCTGGAAACCAAAAAGACGCTTTGCAGCCGGCGCGCCTCGAGCGCGAGACCATCCTTAAAGAGACACCCAGCTTTTTAATGAGAGTGGAGATAAGTACGGCTGACTTTCAAACCACACACACACACACACACACACACACACAAAAGTTTTGCCTGGCTAAAAACGACCTGCATACATTCTCAGAAAAAGGGGTAACAAAATCTACATTTCCTTGTCACTTTGGGTGATGTACTCAAAAAGGTACATCTTCTGCAGTTTACCATGTAAAAGGTTTAAAAGATGTACCCAGTGACAAGGAAAGGTACTGTCCCAGATATAGGATAGGGTGGTTAGTCACAGAGTTCCAAAATTATTCATTGAGAAATTAATAAAAAAAATAAATAAAATCAGTGCCAATTCGTGTATTGTGCACGAGGCTTTTTATCTGCACTGCATTCATTTATTGGTCAATTTTTCAATGTATTCATTTTTTTTATTCAATAATTATGAACGTGTACTGGATAAACAAGCAGCACAATAAGACACCTTCATTGGCTATTTCATCAGGTCCACCTACAACATACAGGTGCACTTTGCAGTATACAATTACTGGCTGGTGCCCATCTGCTGCAGTGCAGTTTGTCCACCTTCCTGTACCACATCCATAAAAGGAACAGGATGGGAGGTGGATAAGGCCACTGCTAATCAGATATCATTTGGGTGTGGATCATTCTCAGCATATCAGTGATAGGCTTGGTAATGGCATTTTGGTGGGCGTTATGCTGGTATCGGTGTATCAGTTAAACACTGTGTACACTCCTTGTGGGAATACGGAGAAAGACTATAGGTTCATTTTCCATTTGAAACATGTTTTAACCATCATGTAACCCATGGCCATTTAATTTCATGACCACAGGACTGCCTAGATATTATCAGCATCTTCTAAACCCAGAACTGATCTTAAAGTCTTAAACACTGTGGTACTTGATAATGCACATCAGTGCCCTCTGAAGCTAATGGTAGAGCAAAGTTTTTGCTGTACGCTTGAAGGCATTTTGGGTTTGAGATCAGCAGATAAACATGTATATCAGAATTTCAGCATTTCCTTTCTGATCTTTACACCTAGATGTCTTAGAACTTAGAACTTGGCACCTTTGGCTGTAGACCAATCAATCTTTAGGTGAGCAAAAATATTGGAGCAGGGAGTCTTAATGTAAACAAAAACTAATGTTTGTTTGCATATACCTTGCTTGTAATAACTGCATCATCCCAATGACCCACTGACATCAACAAACTGGTGCATATGCGTCTTTTACTTGCCATTTGTTTTAGGGGATTTTTCCCTTCAGTCTTGTCTTCAGGAGGGGAAAGGCATGATCAGTTGGTTTAAGGTCTGGTGATTGACTTGGCCATTATGAAACCTTCCACTTTCCCCCACTGATGAAGTCCTCTGTTGTGTTGGCAATGTGTTTTGGTCATTATCTTGCTGCCTGATAAAGTTTTTCTCAATTAGACTGCCTTGAACTTCGGTTACACCACAATCATGTAAGACGTAGTAGTGCATAAGCCATCCTTTAATCAAAATGCCATGATTAATGACGTTTCTATTGTTTCAAGTCAGTCATTGGCACCGTACAATGTAAACTGGAAAACGGCATTTTTGACAAACAAAAGAGCAAACCATAATATTAAAACTACACAAAGACGAACAAATACACACAATTCAGTGTTACACGTCTCCTCTTTTTGCAGTGTGAGGTGTGTTTTTGCATAATCACTCGCGGACGCCATAAATTATATCATATCAAGGTGGTTTAGCCTACACCCAACTCTGTAGTTGATAACAGTCATGACATATATCTTTTTTTCTCTATCTCTACCTCTCTCTGATTTTATTTTATTGTATCTCTGTATATCTTGTCTGAAATGCTCTGTTTATTTACTAACGCAATTAATATATATTAATGTGCTTGTTACCGTTTCTACAGTAACCGCCCATCCATAGAGACTTAAACGGCAGACACTCCACATAATCTAACAATGAACTTATTTATGAAAATGTGTTTAACAAATAAAATGTATAATAGCTAATGCAATGATGTTTTTTAATAAAAAAAAAAAAAAGCTATTTAATTAACATTTATGGAAGGAGTCCTAATTGTAATCACGTTGTAACAGTCAAAATTTCCCAGCTCGGGACAGTCTTCAGTAGAAGTTTTTACTTTCCAATTTCTTGCCGAGAGAGAGAGAGAGAGAGAGAGAGAGAGAGAGAGAGAGAGAGAGAGAGAGAGAGAGAGAGAGAGAGAGAGAGA
>JAOVYU010000042.1:17957665-17977388 GCA_025674565.1 Synodontis membranacea
AGAGAGAGAGAGAGAGAGAGAGAGAGAGAGAGAGAGAGAGAGAGAGAGAGAGAGAGAGAGAGAGAGAGAGAGAGAGCCCTTGTGCAATGGCTCTGGTTGATTTTTCCCTCTTTCCTCCACTTCAAAATGGCTTGCTTTTCTCCTATAGACAAGCTCTCTGGTCTTTATGTTGGTCTATCCTTTTTAAAAGCAAATGTCTTCACAGGTGAAACCCAAGGCTCAAACCAAGAGCTATTAATTGTTTAAACAATCACTTTTATCAGGGCACACCTGGGCAACAGCAAACAGCTGTCACTTGCATGTTCCAATATTTTTGATAGTTTGACAAATGAATGGATTTAGACACAAAGTGGCAGGTTCCAAACCTTTTTAACACACCTAGTTGTAAATATCAGGAAATTAATGCTTGAAGTTGGATCTATTGTCTCATGGTTGTCTTTTAATCTCAAGGTCAAATGTCTTCAGTGTATAGCAAACACAAAAGAAATGGCCTTGCCATTCCAATATGTTCAGAGGGAACTGTACATAATAGGACAGATCTGATAAAATGGCTAGTCAGTACAGGGTTAATACATGGCCTACTCCTCACTGGGAAATAATTATTTTAAACAAAAATAGATGTGTCAAAATTATTGGCACCCCTGGAAATTATTGTGAACACGTTTTAACTGAATAATGTTTTCCATTTAAAGTTTTTTTTTTTTTAGTTGTTTGGAGTATGCATGAGCTGTAATCCATGACTTCCTGATTAACTACGGTACAAACAGAGACACTAAGATTCCATCAGTTGGAACTGTTACAAACTTGCCTGGAAGAAGACCCAAGTTTGGGTTTACCGAGTCGCCAGAATCATGGTCAGATGCCACCTTCATGCCAAAAGATTTGGAAGGTATGCAAGAAAAAAAGCCTTTTCTATCAGTTAACTTCAAACATAAACACCTGGAGTTTGCAAAAAACAACTACTACTATTTGACTGAAACTGTGTTCTATGGTCTGATGAAACAAAAATGGAGCTTTATGGTAATAAACACTTAAGGTGGTTTTGGCATAAAAAGAAGGATGGCTATAATGAAAAGAACCTTATCCTAACTGTAAAACAGTGGAGGTTACTGTATGTGATGTTGTGGGGTTGTTTTCCCTCCAAAGGCCCTAAACACCTTGTTATTCTATATGGCATCATGGACTCCATGAAATAACAAGACATTTTAAATCAAAATCTGGCTGCCTCTGCCAGGAAACTAAAACAGGGTCTTTCAACAGGACAATGATCCAAAGCGTATATCCACATCAACACAAAAATGGTTGACTGACCACAGAAACAGGCTTCTGCCATGGCCATCACAGTCCCCTGACCTGAACCTTACTGAAAACCTGTGGGTAAGCTGAAGAGGAGCGAGCACAAGACAAGGACTAGGACCCTGGGTGATGTGGAGAGATTCTGTAAAGACGAAAGGTCTTATAAAATGTTATCAGAGACCTCAGTGCTGTTCAAATATAAAGGTAGGTTGTACAAAGTATTAAATGCAGGGGTGCCAATAATTGTGGCAAGTTTTTTGTTGAAAATAATTTGTCAATAAGGGATTTGTTTTTCTCTGAATAAATTAATTTCAGTGAATCGTTGGGTTTTTCCTCATTTTTTCAGTTCGAGATGAAAAAGAAAGAAAAGATTTTTTCCCTAACCTTTTATTTATTTATTTTTTAACTAAACTTTACAAGGGGTGCCAATAATTGTGGAGGGCACCATAGATGCTTTCTAGATTATCTTAGTTTCTACATAACCATGCAAAATATGACACCGTCAGAGCTGGACTATTTTGAAATACTCTTATTTAGTTTAGACTTTGGAAAGGAGCCACAGAACATCTCCGTACTGCAGGTATTTCAAGACAACTACATAACATACATAGACAAATACAAGTAGAAGGCATTTTAATACACAGTACCTTGTGGGATGTTTGGTAGGAGTCAGTTTAGATGATATCAGTAGGGATTAGTTTAGACGATACCATCAAATACATAAAAAATATTCATAATGCAGTCTCTTCTAGTCTTCCTCTTCAGAGCTCTACACTGTATGGTGTGGAGTGCACAGTACCTTAAAAAAGTCACGTATCAACAAACCTAATTAAAATTTAACTTATTTATTTTACTGTAAGAAAAAGCACTGTTGTTCATGCACAGATAAATAGAAAATAAGGGCACATTGGCTCAGCAGACAGTGTGTTTAGCACTACTATAATATACCACACAAAATCACGCTGGGCATACAGGGAAAAAACTGAATAATTAAACTTAAAAGACAGGTGATGTTTTTAAACTGTCAAAAGATCTTTTCTTGGACATGACAGTCAATCAAGTCAGAAAAAAAAACTCAATAATACTTAAAATGATAAATCCAAATCCTGAAAGAAAAGTCTGGGCAATCACCTTTTCAAATGATAATAATCCCATTTTGTGCACTCAAAGCCAGGCAAAATGTAATTACTGCCAGG
The DNA here is from genome assembly GCA_025674565.1 of Synodontis membranacea. Classification (NCBI taxonomy): domain Eukaryota; kingdom Metazoa; phylum Chordata; class Actinopteri; order Siluriformes; family Mochokidae; genus Synodontis; species Synodontis membranacea. Next base: position 17,960,158 of record JAOVYU010000042.1, read on the forward strand.
CCGTATTTTCGAGTTGAAATGGCAAACTATGGCGTCATCACATTCACACCAGACACTGCTTTTTAAACTGTATTAAAGTTCTTTTCCTCCACGTGAACCTTTACACCTGGTCATCTGACCAAATGTGCAGTCAGCCAGTAGATAATGATTGGCTGAAAAACAGCAGAAGCCACGGTGATGTACAAGCGGAGGCGGGGTTTAGCGCTTGCTCCGGCACCCATCGCGTCTGATGACAGTGAAGAAAGGATCTTCATTTTCAGAGAGCGGACCTGAAGACAGTTATAAAAATGTCATTTGATGCACTTGTTTTACATTCAGAATTTTCTAATTCTGTCACGAACAAGCATAACAAAGTAAATATAGGTTTAAGGTTAACAACAAAACTCACACTACAAGAAGCTTGCCCACTAGAATACATTCTATGCTATAGAAAAGTACGCGCCAGTGACAAACATTCTTCAGGTTTTGAATTTGACGTATTTGAATACAGCTACATTCTAACCAACATTTACTTTCTTTGCCAAGTGCACTTTCGATGCTGCATTTTAATATGCCAGCACTAACGTGACACAGTATTTTGCATACTTGTGAATCAAATAGTGCATGCTGATTTGTCTCAGATGGCAAGACATGCACAGTGGCTTCAGCTACAGGTGCATGGATAAAGAAAATATGTTTCACATTTTCAGGCTATGGAAAAGACAAGCAAGGTTTAGGCATATTTGTCTTATCTTGCTGGTGAAGATGGACACAATAAAATCAGCATGCAGATCAGCCAACACAACAAATTGGCAAGAACTGACTGGTTACCGCAGTGTAGTTTGAGGTTGTAGCGGATTGGGCTGTAACTACTATATAATATAACTAACATGAGATTTTATTACAGACCGCACAACAGCAATTCACCTCCTGGTCAGCACTACACAACCTTCAACAAGCGATTTCTGTTTTCAGGAGATATTAAATTAAACCACACTTGAAGTATTCACCTTATTATTTGTTTTATTTAACACACGAAGAATTTGGCATTCATAAAAAAGAGAAAAAAAAATGCCGTTTAGTGCTAAAAATCTGAGTTTTGGATGTTCCCTGATTGCAGTTTTGCCAATTTTACTTTTTTTCAGTTTTGGACAAAGTATTGTTTGTAAATATTTAAACAATTATACGGATCCCGCTGCTATAAAAATTCAAATATTACTAATTTATTTGGGAATATATAAGAATTCGTAATGTTTTGACATGCCAACTTATTTGAGTAGAGAGAAGTCAAGCATCAACGAGCCAAACAACACACCTCTGATTTGGGTTGCAAAATGGCAAGTAAAGCTAGACGATATAGACTAAAGTTCATGAACACCTCACGATCACACCTACATATACTCCTTCACCTAACTACAGTATGTGAAGAACATTCGAAGCACACAATTGTTCAGAATGCCTTTGTATGCAGTAGCCTTAAGATTTCTCTTCACTGGTCCAAAGGGCTCAAACTTGTCCCAGCATGACAATATTCCTGTGCACAATACAAGGTCCATTAAGAGATGGTTTGCCAAATTTGGTGTGGACGAATGACTGGCCTGCACAGAGCCCTGACCTCAACCCCAGTGAACGAATTTGGGATAAACTGGAATACCAACTGCTCCCCAGGTGTAGTCACCCAACATTTATGCCTGACCTCATAAATGCATTTGTGGATGAATAAGCAAATTCCCTCAGCCATGCTCCAAAATGCAGTGCAGGTTATTATAATAGTAAAGAGTAAACTAAACCTACAATGGGATTTAAAAAAAGAAAAAAAAAAAAAAGAAAAAAAAGAACAGGTGTGATGGTCAGGCGTCCACAAACTTTTGAGCATATTGTGTCTGAAACCCATTTAAAATCATCATGAAAATATATGAACTTCTGAATATCTCCCAGTACTCACAATGAAAAACATGAGGGCACAAGAGCACCAGGCAAGAGCTACAAAGTAGCCATCACTGCCAAAGAGAAGTCCACACAGAACAGTGAAGATCATTCTGAAAAGAAAAACAAACAAACGAATGTTCAGCTTTTTTGTGTGCGTGTATAACTGTGCAATGGAAAAAAAAATGAAAATGCCAGTGACATAATTATGGAATTGTGCGTTATGTCATTAGGAGAAGATTGGAGGAGAGGAAAAAACAAAAAAAACCCACCCAACATATTTGTATCCACTGTAGGCAACAAGGTCGAAGGTCGAAAGATCCGTGTGCACTGTGAGCAGGTACAGACTCAGCAACATTACAAGAACCTCAATGATGACCCAAACCAGAGCAGTGCTTGCACACAAACCAAGGACCTCTGGGCTGAACCTAGTAGCAAGGAAATGCAAAGATGCATGCATCATGTACAGGCATAATGAGGAAGAGTATGAATAATAATTTTTTTTTTTTATTTGTATTTTTGTATTTCCTTCCTAATTTAGTCCTATACAATTCCCACCCATCATTAGTTATAGGGAGAAAGTGTTTCTGTTGGGCCACTCGGAAGCCGGTGAATTTTTCAACGCCATATATGTTTATGTTAAATGATTTGCATTAGCATAAATGCAGGCTTTGTAATAACAATAATTACAATACCCCTAAATATACTGCTTCTACTATTATTAGTATTAGTACTACTACTTATAATAACAGCTATCTCTCTATCTATCTTGGGGCGTCCAAGTACAGTAGAACAGTTTGGTGGGGCCCGGCTTGCAAAAGTTCGAGAACCCCTGCTTTATGTTATTCAGGAGTGCGCACAACAATAATCGAAAAGAAAGACATGTAAATATAAGACTGTGAGTTTGTTTTATTTAACCAATGATCTTTATATAAGCATTTCCATAAAGATTTTTTTCTGTGCTGCTGGGTGACGTTTCAGAACTCACCGTTTCTGTATCCCTAAAGCCATTCCCGCCAGCAAAATATAGGTGATAAAAGCCATTGCTACAAAAACAAACAAACAAACAAAAACAACAGTAAACCCTTTTGATTAGCAAAAAAAAAAAAAAAAAGTTTATACAATGCCAATGGGAGGTTGTACAAAGTATTAAATGCATCAGATGCAATAATTATGGCATGTGGTTTTTGTTGAAAATAATTACTTCTTGATGGGGAATTTGTTTTTCTCTGAATAAATTAATTTTTAATAAAGGTCCCATTTTTCTCATTTTTTCAGTGTGAGGTGAAGCGACTTCACTTTTGCTAATCTTTACAATGGGTGCCAATAATTGTGGAAGGGCACTGTATATTATCCAAATAGAGTAAATGTTAAATGAAATAAACTCAAACGTTATATAGCAACGTAGTATCCCATAGGTATGTTATTCTTCCACGTCATTTCAGTAGGGCTCAACACAGACAATAGGCTTTGCTTTTGTTAAACCCAAATGTTTTATAGCTGAACATTCAAAATTATTGAAAGAACATCAAAGGCTTCCGTGAGATCTTCTGTGAAATTTTAGATTGATTCTATATCTTCATCCAGCTGATCTAAAGATGTGTGATGACCCTAGAAAATCATACATACAGTATCACCTACTGGATCCTTTACACAGGGTGAATATGAAGCAGTGAATTCTTACTTGGTATGTAGAGATCTGGAGCGTTGACATCATGTCGAGGGGGGAGGGGAGAGTCTCTGTGGTACCGAACTTCCCAATCCTTATGATATCAGAATAGATTGCGAGAGACACAATGTTCGAGTGCTTTACTTCTGTTTGGTCCACATAATTTCCTGAACTACACACTGAGCTGAGAGAAAACTCATCTAGAGTTCTCACAGATAAGATCCATTAACCACATTATGTTAATGAACAACTTTTCTAAAATTATGCTGAATGAACATCATTGTCACGTCACACAGGTGTTACCTGATGCGTATAGGGGAACATGAGAAGCATCAACTTCTTTATGACATATTTGGTGTCAACCGCAAAGAAATACTTCAGCTTGTTCACAGACATAAATCGGCTGATCTGTAATTCAAAGAAATAAATTGTCAATTTGATCAAACAGCAACACAAAAGAAAAATGCAAATAAGTGAGAAATAATTAAATCTAAGTAAACCTCACCTCTTTGTTTACTATATCTTTGCCTTGGTTTGCGAGTGACGAACCGTACATCATAGCTGCGCTGGCCATGGGATCTGCAAAGAGGTTGTTCACACCACCGGTCCCTTGGCCACCTGATATGCCAGGGCCCATGTTATACCCGGATTCATAGTAGTTCTGGTTGTTCACTGGTGGCATCCCAGAACTGGTGTCTTCAAAAAGAAGAGGATCTCCTGGAGGAGCTGCACGAGCTCTCGGTTTTGCTGTATGAAAGGATACACAGTTACAGAGATTTAATACAACCCACCACGACTTAAACATTACAATGCACACACCAATCACATGACAAGACAGAGGCCAGAGATGGGCAGTATTTTTAACTAAATGTACTTAAAATACGTCGTTAAATACTTTTGAATTAATATTAATATTATAATATTAATATAATGTTAATTAATATTTTGTCATTTGTAATTTTGCTGGACAGGGATAAAAAAAAATATCTAATGTCATTTATAGCAAAATATTTTCAGAGATTGTATTTTGTAATATTTGAAATACGTAAATACTTAACAAAATCTATAATTTTATCACAGTATTACCTTCATCGTCAGTATTACAATCGAACTACTCAATGCAGTCTATCACCGTCCAAGTTTGTTGTAACATATACCGTCAGATATTACTCACTAAATGTTATTACAGAGCAATTAACATTACGAATTAATACTAATTAACGGCTAATTAAGAATGTGTTTAAGGTAGGTCCTTGTGAAATGCATTATCAGATCAGATAATAACTGAGGTTCTAGCAAAAACTTCAGGTTGAACTTTTGACCTTTTGGATTAAAAAAAAAAAAAGAAAGAAAAAAATTACTTATGATAGTTTAGTATTCATTTTTGCATTTTCAACTTACTTGTATTTTAATGAAAAACATTTTTGTTATTTTTTTTTTTTAAGTACTTTGCTTTTTTTTAATATACATTTTATGAGTGAAGTATTTGCCATTGTTTATCAGTGTATTTGTGCCCATCTCTGAGAGAGCCATGGGTCTGCATGTGACTCTAACGGAATGTTAAACCTGTTATGGGGACGTGAACAGCATTTGTTTTCACTTTTCATCTTGATTTGAATTTTAGAAATGACGCATGCCATTCTTAAGAGTTAACCGACGTCATATCGGACATACTGACATTATATTTAAGGTGGAAAAAGGGCAGCATGATTACAAAGTTCTCATACTTACTAGCCCTGTAACCGTGATGCTGATGGGCCATCGCTTCTCCTCCTTTAAACAAGAAGACAATGTGATGATGTAGTTAGATTTTCCAGGGGAAGAAAAAAAATCAAAACGTGCATTCAACTATCATAAATAGCCAATTTATCAAAATAGCCGTCTTGCTCAATTTCTACCTGAATGCTGTGCTATCTGGCTAGCTAGGTGGCTAAACAGACTGATAGCCAGCGAGCTGACTTTAGAAGATGACACTGACTACAGGCTACTGTCGAAGCTTAGAATCAAATGGACCGACGATGTCAAGAATGTATTAAATTTCAGCTATATTAATGCTGCAATAAGAGCGAAACTTTAAAACGGACAGCTAAGTTCGTGCGTTAAGTTCTACTTACAGCTACGTAGACACCCGTAACCCCGCCCCTCTTGTTTTGTCATTGGCTGATGAAAATGTGCCTGCGTGGCACCGCTGCACGGTCTCTGATCTCATTGGTCAAGTCGCCAATTTATTGCACGCGACTCTGGATGTTGATCGGATTCGCTGCGTGTCAGTCAAAAGCAGTCACAACGCGTATAACGTTGTGTTGACCAAAACGAGGTGGAAACAATAACCATAAATCGGTCATCTGAACAGTTACATTTATGATTACATACTTTTATCAATAGGCTACGTTATATACATTATTAAATATTAACGTCATATACTACGAGATTGTAAAATATTGGAAACTGATTGGACAGAAGGTGTTGATTAATTTTCATTAACAGCATCTCTGACTAGTATTCTAAACGATTTGTACAACCTTATCAAACTATCCTACTGCAGCAACAAGTTTTTTTTTTAAATTTTATTTTATTTTTTATTTTATTTTTCTTCTTCTTCTTCTTCTTCTTCTTCTTCTTCTGCTTCTTCTTCTTCTGCTTATTATTATTATTATTATTATTATTATTATTATTATTATTATTAATTTTAGAATAACAGCGTACAAACCTGTTCTTTATATTACTGTGCTCATATCAGAAAATGCCTCCAGAATAAAACTGTAGGTGGCATATTGTGCACAGGCGTCTTATTATCAATAAACATCACCAGCATTAAAATACACACATACAGAAGCCACTCTCTACAACTCAGCACGGTACGCAACAGACCTCCCGAAACCCAGGGCTGTGTTTTATTGCCCACTTACTGCAGTGAGATCAATCCCTCATCTCACCAACTACCCTGACCATAGGATGTCTTTCCTCATGGGAAACAAGTGCTCTGAATGTTCACAAGTGTATTTGTGAATACACAAAAGATTGGACTCGATTTGTATCGTAGATGCCCCAATTCCTCGTCAGTCTCGCTAAGTTATGAAAAAGCTGTAAAAGGACTTGAACTCTTTGGAAGCTTTGTTGAAGACATAGGTCTAAATAAACTGTATTACACAGTGATATGTCACATCTTGTGTTATGATGTTAGGGTATTCTCAGTCAGAAGAACTACCCATTTACAGTTCTTTTTTTGTGACTATATCAAGTAGTTAATATTCGAATTGACGCATCAAACCTAGCTTTGTTAAATAGAAATCAATCTTCCCAATGAAGCGCAGACACTGCAGGCACAATAACCTCAATGTAGAGAGATACTACTGTATTCCTTAACAGATATTTATAGTGTCTTGGTGAGTTTGGATAAATGTTACAAAATGCAACGTATTGTAATGATATTTAGTTGTTTTATATAACAATCTCAGCCACAGTTAAGCAAAGAAAAACATAGCTGCTCAAACTTTGTTTATTTTATTGTGAAAAAAACAAAAATAATGAGATCTTATTGGAACTGGATTCACTGTAAAACAGGAAAAGCGCAGATTCAGAATGTTTAATCTGTTATTCTGGGTGTGTTTTGGGAAGGGGAGTGCCACGGTGCACCGCCCAAAAACTACGTCAGGGTTTTTCATTAGAATAAAGCCCGCGTGATGTCGGGACATGCCTTCTCACCAAGAAACCAGGTACCTGTACACAGACATGGCTGGGCGTGTCCCAACCATCTTAGCAGGGTTTTTTTTTTCCCATGCTCTGGTCCGGGCTGATCTGCTTCAGTCTAGTCCCAGTCAGACATTTTACGGGCGTGACGTCACACGCACCTATCACCTAATTTCTCACTCGATCTGGTTACACTGCTAACAAAATACAAGGCAAGATGTTGAGACTGAGATATGAAACTTTCTCATAAATTCCAGTCCAAAACTCAGTACTGGCTAACTGTCAATTATCGAGAAGCACAAAAACATTATAAAATCATTAACAAAAAAAAAAAAACTAATTATGATATCATCCCAAAATTATATGCTATTTGTGTGTTTATTATTTAGAAAAACAATAGATATTTAGTATTTGGTGACCCCATTTGGGGTTGTGTGGCACCAGCTTTATTCAGGACCTCACTGATGAATCACTGGACTGCCGGGAAATGAGTGGCAGATAGATGCAGCTGTCGATCTACATATCTCATACTGTTCACATGGTCACAATACGCATTAACCGTTTACACGAACCGTGACAAACAGCATTAAAACAACGATAATAAAAGAAAAGAAAAAACACAATGAGTAATTTCATTGTTTTTTTTCCCCCCACTGTGATCAAAATCCTTGCCTTTTATGCCATCTGTAGAATTTATAAACTTCCTGTTTATCCTGAAACTTTATGCAACAATAAGGTGAACCATTACCTCTGCTTTCTATTTTACTGTGCCGAACATTCCCTCCCCTTCCTTCTTTAATTCATCCAAAATGTACACTTTTACTCTCATTTTCACTCTTAATGTGTGTGTACAGTACTTTGTCAGTATAACAGATATTAAAAACAATTAAAAAACCGACTTCACTATGTCAACAATAACAACAACATTGTTTTATGACCACTGTGCTGAACTAAACACACAAACACGTTTCTAGTACAGAGCGGTGAAACTCTCGAAAAAAAAGTGTAGAAAAAAAAAACAACAAAATGGGATTCCCGGAAAAAAACTAAATATGGGCATATACGTCATCTTACACGTGATCGTTCGTCACCCTATTTGTAGACCGCACCATTTCTCGTAAAGTGGGAGGGGTGTGCACAGCACTATAGCGAGTAAAGCGAGTATGATCGCAAAAACATTCTGGCATATGAGTTCAATAAGAACTGTCGAATACTAGTTTTCTAAGCCTTATTTTATTTTTAATCGGTTTCTGTCGATGGTTTGAATAGTATTCGACGTACGCTCGTGTTAACTCATACCCCTGAGAAGTCACAGGTTTATTCCACGGCGTAACTAACTTTTTGAACGCGCGCACTACAGCAGAGTATAAGTTAGTCACCGCAGGCGAGCTCGACCATTTGACGCATTTTAATTCCGTTGGTTTTTCTTGGGATTTTTGTTTTTGTAAAGTAAACGGTCTACATGTATCGAAACTACGGGAACTTTGGGCGAGGAACGGATCAGAACTTCCCTGGTAACAGTTCTGCATCTGCTTCGAGCTCTGCTAGCGGTACCCAGACTACCGGCACCGGTACGACTCAGCATCAAGAAGTAAGTCCATCACGTAGATGAGTTTATTTATTTTTAAATGCATGTCTTTTCATAAACTAACTGCAAGTATAACACCGTTCAGAACGATCATAATTCAAAATAAATATTTTAGTTCATAATTCAACAATCAAAATAGAACCATAATAATGAGTACTTATTTAAAATACTTTGGCTCTGTGATTTTTTTTCTCTCCACATTTCTCTTAGTTAGTTCTGTTTCACATTTTAATATGGACAAAACCCATGTGTTTTTTTTTTTTTTTTTTTTGCTTTAATGACTAACTCTTCTTCATCTGTGCTTTAACCCATAGCCAAAGTACTCAGTGGCAGGATCCAGTCAGTTTGTCCCCACTTTAAATGCCATAACTTCAAACCAAGACCTACAGTGGCTTGTGCAGCCCTCTGTTTTTCCAGTGCCAGGACCATCCAAGCAACCTCCTCGTCACCCTTATCCCCTGCCACCGAGACTTGCGTCTGTGAACCCTCAGCCCACCCAGTCACACTTTCTCAGACCAGGAGTCATCAGGGCAGTAACAGATTCTGGAAACTCCACAAGACGCAGAAATGATGAACATGTAAGTTTTGTTTATCTCCCAATTCTGAATTAACATGTGTGATTGACAATAAAGGCCATAAATCTCTTTTTGATAAGGCTCTAAAAGACCAGTTAAATGGAATTTGGTTCTTAAATTAATATGATCCGTTACACTCCCCCTTCCCCCCTCCTTCCCTCCATTCCGAAGAAATTGCTGGTAGAAATCTCTGAGGGATGTAGAAACAGATGATGTGTAATATCCTGTAGTGACTCTGATGGGTGTGCATATGTCCTGGCTGTACAAGTAAAATGCTGAACCACCAAAGGTGTGGAAAAGGGATGGTATATTCATTTGGCCTGCTTTGTATGCATGTGTGTGTGTGTCTTTTGCATTTATGGTGTAATTCAGTTTAAATGAATCCAGTGTTTTTGTCAAGAATATTGACATTGTTTCAACGTCCATGTTGAGGATATGCAGCAATAAAATATGTACTTGATAAACCTGTTCATGTGCTAAAGAAAGCCCAATTTTGTCTGATTCATGCCCTCAAGTCTCAGTCTTGGGGTGTGAGACAAGTGAAATAATGAGACAGGAAATCATGTGACTCATTGGAATGAAATCATATGACTCACACCTGAGTCAGTGAGGGGTCTAGATGAGTCATCAAAATAAGGGGCAGGAAGAAAGGGCACATGAAATCGAACAAGAAAGTTCATTTTTCAATTAGACAACAGTGAATGCTGAATTGGATGCTAATGTAAACTACTGGTAATTTTTCCACAGCCTCTGCTAGTGGTACCCATCAAATGGAAGTGATGCTGTCCACTAGATGGCAGTATTACAGTTTGAAAGTTGATAATGGTGACCTTTTCCCCATTGTGGTGATAAAGGTCCCGAAATATTTTGCATTGTGTATATTTTTTTTCCCCTAACGTACAAGGTTAAGTACATATATGAGTTGCCTATATGAGCGTGTAAACCATGTGTTTGGTTTAAATATTTATACTTTCAAAATTTTTCTCACATTACTGTTGTTTTGTCCTTAGTTAACCCAGGAAGAACGCGAAAGGCGCAGAATTCGAAGGGAACGAAACAAACTGGCTGCTGCAAAGTGTAGGACTCGTCGCCGTGAACTGACTGACTCTCTTCAGAATGTAAGCTGATCTACATGTACACTTAGTCATTTGGCAGGTGCTTTTAATCTAGTGACTCGTAAGTGAGGTTACACATACTACTTCCCTTTTTTTCACTGATCTAGACCAAATTGTACCATGAAAATCCTTTGTTGCAGGAGACTGACCAGTTGGAAGACAAAAAGTCCCGCCTGCAGAAAGAGATTAGCGAGCTACAGAAGGAAAAAGAGAAGCTTGAGCTGGTTCTTGAGGCCCACCGTCCCATCTGTAAAGTCCAGGACTCTGATTCAGACTCTGACTCTAATCCCGTTCTCCCTACTCTGGGTGGAATTAAAATTGAGCCAGTAGATTCTGAACTTCCTGGTCCCTCTAGAAAATTCCAGGTTCCCACCAAAGTGGTGAAACCAAAGCCAAAAATCACCATTCCACCTTCTTCTGGTGGAATGAATCCGGAGTCAGATTCCCTTCACACTCCGGTCCTCATTTCCACACCTTCTCTGACTCCATTTACTTCTAGCTTAATCTTCACTTATCCTAGTACCTCTCTTGACACCAGTGCTCCTACTTTGTCACAAGCACCGAGTCTTTCTGCCTCCTCCACGACTCAGCATGGTACGTCCCAGACCTCCCGCAATCCAGAGCCGTGTGGTATTGCCCATCGGCGTAGCAGCAGCAGCGGAGAGCAGTCAGATCAATCCCTCAACTCGCCAACCATTCTGACCATTTAATCTGTCTTACCTCATGGGAAATAAGTGCTCTGAATGTTCACGTGTGTTTAATACTAGGTCAGAGAAACACAAGTGTGTTTGTGAATACGCTGAAGATTGTACTGATCGTACCAAACCTGTACCTTTACCATGGTTGTCTTCATATCTTTAAGAAAATTGGGTATGTAAAACCTTGGACAGTTATAGGTTCCTGGCTTCCTAAAGTGGTTTCACTAAGAACCCTTTCTGATTGAAAAACACTGCTGCTGAGTTCTACATACACCATTCAATGGGTTTCCCCAGTGAGACAAATCCAATAAACTCTCAAATGGGTTCCAGATTAAAGCAGTGTAGCGTTAGCACTTGCGTTGGATATTAAATAAGAACAAATCAGAAATACTGCAAAGCACAAGATAATAAGTATTTATTATATTCTATTAATACTGCATTCTACTAAAACTTTTAAACGTTTTTTTTAATGAAAACTATGAGGTATGAACTATGATGTACAAACTACCTTGTATACTGAAAAGTATTTACTTGTACTTTATACAAATCTTTTATTAGAAATATTAATTAACTGACTATAAAGACTGATGAATGGGCATGCAAACCTATCACTGTGTTTGGAATGACACTACTTTTCTATTGTTGACAGATAACTTTGTTCTACACAATCCAAAGCTATAAGTCTAATGCAACTTTTTTTTATATGTTTTTACATGGTACAGTGTATTAAGCTACTTAGTTACATCATGTCCAGTTTAAAATATTTGGCTATTTTAAATTACGTGAAGATCACAAATATTATAAGCCTGAAACATTTCAGTAATTATTCAGTTATACTGATTCATTTAAATTGTTCTTTTCATAATGAACAGTCTTGGACAAATCTGCACATAGTACCAGTTTTCTTTAAATGGTAGCTGTGTTTTTTTTTTCTTTATAAAATAGCAAAGTTCTATATTAAAAAATAGAAAAAAAATATATTAATATATTGAAATCTACAGTGTATGCCTTATTACAGTTTATTTGATCCACTACTACGGCTGGTCCATACAACTGATCAGATATGTATTTATTGTTGAAAGTAAACTATATTTGTATTTTTTTTTGTCACAGAGAATTATAAGCCTTAGTAGTGAAGAAAGGTTTTCATACTGTATAACATGTAAGAGTATTATAATAAAAAAATAAAAACTCAAAATGAGTTGGCATATGTGTAAATTATTTGTAAAGATTCAACAGTTTGTTGAGTGTTGTTTTAATGTGTGCCTTAAAGAGCACTTTCAGCAATGCTACTTGTTCCAGAGGATTTTTTTTTTTCAGCTGACATGCAGATTTCTACAAATGCGCTCATTTAATGCACTCATAAAAAAAAAAAAAGAAAGAAAGCTGTTGATTGAAAACAGAAGCAGAGTACTTAAGTGACCTAGTGGATAGGGAAGGAGGAAAGGAGGAGTCAGCACTGGTTTCCTCTTCGGATGGCCCAATAGCCAATGTATTCCCTGACTCCATCACAACTAAACCTGTGCTTCGAATTAAATTAAAAATTTTGCATCACAATAATTGCCTAACTTTTAAATTTCTATTACAGAGCCAGGGTATTGCATTATTTGAAAATAAGTGACCTAAAATGCATTAATTCAATTTCCATAACCAGTACGTCCAGGCACAAAGCAGGAGAATTCACCGTGGCTGTGACCAGTCAAATCAGTGTTAACATAGAATTGTTTGTCTAAAACTGTTGTGTTATATCTGGGTGCAATTTGTCCTTAGCTGGCATGACAGTTCTGCCTTCCCTGTTCTGCCATGTATCTGTGATGTTACTAATAAGCTATCTGAGAAAAGACCCGTCCCTAATCTCTCTTCAGTAAAGGATAAGCTTGTCTCTTTGACAGTTTGAGTTAAAGAGACAAATGGCCTAGAATTGGAAATAAGTAACCCATCATATTATTGGAAAAAGGGTAAAATGCACAAGAATGATGGTGACAAGAGCAATATTTGCAAGTACCCAGGACAAACTGAATAAACCTGGTGAATCTGATTTGAACACAGAGTCTTCTGTTAGCTCTTGAATCTAAAGAGCGGCCCTTGCTCAAAGCTTGGTGCACGTATGATTGAGATCGTGAAGAGGGGGTTTGTGCTCAGTGACCCAGTGAGTGTATGCTCTCAAAGCCCCTCTGTATACTCCATTAGGCAAAATGGCAAGCTAAAAATATAACATGCTTCATGCTTCTGTCTTTTTAGCATAAAACGATACCAACATTTTTTTTGTATAAGCAAATCTATAAAATGTACGCTCTGTATGCAATTTGCTTGCCTAGGTGGCTCTCAGCACACAAGAACGATTATTACACATTCGGGTCTCTCAATCAAGCTCAATCAAGTGTATTTAAAGCTCTCCCACTGACAATAACCATGGCCCAAAGATTACAGCCAAAAAACAAAGCCACAAAATCAGATTCTTATGATATAAACAGGGGGGAAAGGCCATTAAAGTAATACTGATGTACATCTAAATCAAAATATATAGGTAAAAGCTAAAGAACATAATCAATGTAATTATACAATATTACAAATTCACAAACATCATTGTACCCGCTGCAGTTGCCAGTGTATAAACATAGCATGTAGCTATGTAAAAGAAACAATCAAAAACCACAAAAAAAATGGTACAGTGAGTAGTTAGGTAATAAAATTTATCAATGCGAAAAGAAAAAAAAAATCATCTGGTGTCCAGTATAGTAGTCAACAAGGTTCAGTGTAACAAATCTTACTAATGCAACTTTAGTACATCATAATTGTGAGAAAGTGTACTAACTCCGAACATGTGGCTTCAGAGCACATTTCATGTAGCCAAATAATTGGCAAGCCATTCCTTTTTAAACCAGAGGTCTTGAGAGACGCTTGAAAATGATTCAGTGCTGTTGTGCATGGCCTCAAAGAGGTCATTTTATGGCTCTATGCATTTTAAAAACTTGAATCATTTGGGATTTGTTTCAGCCCTGTTTAGTGCAAAACAATACCCTCTTAAAATACATTTCAGTGCAGTAAAAACAGGTGGTAAATAGCCAGTTGGTCAGTTAGTTCCTATGTACAACCGCTTGTATAAGAGATAAGGGGGAAAAAATCCCAGCGACCTTGTACTACTTTCTCTTCAAAAAACTTAATAAACACAATGTGATCAAGGTAAAGTAAAGCTTAAAAGTATTGCAGTCATGCTTGTTCTCCAAAGCAAAGTAATATCATTCACATTAATAAAGTCTATCTACATTGGGGGGAAATAAACAACAGTGTAATGGGAAAGGCAAAGAAAAGACTAAATGTAGCCTATCTATTTGTCTAGCATAAGCGGTTGAGATGTTTGATGACAACTAAAATCGTAAACTTCTTTGCTCCTTTGGGTTGGCCCATACAACTTTATTCAGGCCCTTCTCTGTCATTCTCTGAGAGGAATAAAGTGATAATGGCTATTATCCTCTCTCTTTCTCTGAACTCTTGCTCAGTCATCAGGTGAGCACACCAGGTGGAGCTGGTCAGGGCTGCCTACGCTCCCAGTGCTCGAGCTTCCATCCCCGAGGTCCCGGGCCACCATACATGGCAGGTTGAGCTCAGTCGATCCTCCTGGGCTTGAATCACTCCTGCTCACACATTCCTCCTCGAGCACTAGACACAGCTCCTTCAGGTCCAGGTTCTCCTTGACCAGTCCATCCTGCAGACGCTCCAGGTCAGACAGTTTCTTCAGGTAGCCGCCCAGGTCATCTCGCATCACTTTGGCGGCATGGTGACCAAACAGCTGCCATTCCCTCGCCAGCTTCTTCACCTTTAACCTGTCATCGTCTAGGAAGCAGCACAAGTCACGCAACTCCTGGTTCTCTTCCTGCAGCCGCTGGTTGATGGCTTTGAGCTCCCTGATTTCGAGCAGATGTCCCTGAAGTTGCTTGTTCACCTCCTTGATTAGGCGCCCACGCTGAATGAGCGCCGACATCTTCTCCGACTCCTCTCGTCGCAGTCGACTCACCAGCTCTTCTTTAGAGCAAGCCAGCAAGTCCTCGTCAGACACCTTCGCCAAGTCGTGGCTTAGGATTTCACCATCACTCCCCATCTCGCCGAAACTTTACTTTGGTATCCTGGAAGAAAAAAAAAAAAAAAAAAAAAAGGTAGACCTGCAGATTTCGATTGTCCAGATATATATATATATATATATATCTATATATAAAAAAGGGGTGCAGTCAGTGATCCCAAACAGTATGTTGCATATTATAGGAAAAACACAGGAGCAGGAGTGTCCCTGGAAAACTCAATGGCGTTGAGCTGATCTGCTCATATTTAAGAGGCACGTGTATCCGTGTAATATCAGCCAGGTTCTCTTTAAGCACACTTCGTTTCCAGGCCTTAAAGTAACGCCGCGGTTTTACCTCCAGGTCCTGCGATCGCTTGATCAGGTTAGTGCACAAGATCACAGTGGAACATCTTTACAGGTCACACTGATCTACAGAGAAATAAAACCTGAACATAAGTGATGGCACAGTGCCCGCCCTATTTCTGTACAGTTCGACGGTTTGAGAACGATATTAAGGTCGTTTTTGATTGCTGTAAACAACGTGCTGCTAAGACCATAGGAACAGTGTTACATCCAGTGCCGATACGGTCCTGAGAGTCCTATAGAGATGTAAAAAGACGATGTTTACGTTAATTGTGCATCTTGCATCTGTGCGGCTGTTCTCGGGCTCACAATGTCCGTCACTCTGCCTTTTCTTTTCGCCTCGGCTCTTCACCTCATTCCCGTATTTCTATCAGGAATTTTTCTCTCGGATAAACTGTATTTTCTTTTATGCCTTTATGGACGAAGCAAACATCCGCCTGAAGATATCGCCACGAGACGGTGTAAACATGGAGAGAGAGAAAAAAAAACTAGAGTAGAAAATGTAGGGCAGCCTCGCTGAGCTGGAGCTTGCGATTTACCAGCAGTACAAAAAAAAAAGAAAAGATGTCTGATAATCCAAAGCCTCCGGCAATAAAGCTGCTTAATAATATCCAGCACAAGTGAATTGTATTCTCCAGTTAGGCCAGTGATAGGAAAAATTCGAGGTGTTTCTTCAGGGATGAGCTTCCCTTTCTCCACTTGGCAAGCATGATTCTGGAGGCTACTGCTGATGTCAACCCACTCCCTCTCTCTCTCTCTCTCTCTCCCCCACTCTTCTTCTCCCTTCCTTCCCTTTTGCTCTTCCTTTACCGTAAGAATGTGTATTGTAGGCAGCCCTCTCCACAAATGACAATCACAATTCCACGAAATTCCCCGCCCCTCTCTTCTCTCTGACCTCAGTGCGAAACCGTAATCTATTGTCATCAGAAATGAATTCATGTACGATCACGTGATCACCTGGACCGCAAAAACGTTACTTTTTTTTTTTTTTTTTTTTTGCTGTTTGTTCATAATCCCCTTTCCAACCCATATGATAGTCACGTGACCTTCCGGTCCTTTTTTTCCCCCCCCCGCCCCGTCCACATGTTCTACATGAATGAGCCTGGACAAAGGCACGGTAACGGAAAAGAGTTGCATTACTGCACTGTATATTAAATCCATGGTGTGTGTGGTCATATCCTTCCGCCCTCTCCACCACCATTGTTATTGTGGATCCATAACAATACGGGGTGTTAACCGGGATGAAAAGGGGCTGTAGCCAGAGGCCGGATTGGAAACAAACCGGGTGAAATTGGTGGGGTGAGGGGTGCTACGAAGCCGACCATTTTCACTCTTGTGCTAATTTTGACTGACTTGTTGAGTGAGAACTGGGAGTGTTTGGAATTGAAAATGTAGCAGTCAAAACTATATTTTATTTGGCTATATTAATATACTACATGTAACATTATGATCCTTGCATGGGGAAAAAACTAGATTACGTCGTATACGCTTAAGTTAATTGGATGGGATAGATTGGTGCACCATGTCATGTGACAACACTGTA
Organism: Synodontis membranacea; assembly: GCA_025674565.1. NCBI lineage: Eukaryota > Metazoa > Chordata > Actinopteri > Siluriformes > Mochokidae > Synodontis > Synodontis membranacea. The sequence goes on from JAOVYU010000042.1 coordinate 17,977,361, forward strand.
CAACAATGCATTATCCTACTGAACAGTT
>JAOVYU010000042.1:17983772-17997706 GCA_025674565.1 Synodontis membranacea
ACACACACACACACACACACATTATACAGCTTAAACAGGTTTACATTTTACATTTACGTTATTTGGCAGACGCTCTTATCCAGAGCATCTTACATAAGTGTTCCGAAGTCACCATCAGTGAATATATTCAGATAATGCTTCACTAGAACCCAGCTTATGGATACCATCTGTTTAGAAACTCTACTGGAAGATAAATCATGCAGACAGGATTTTTTTTTTTTCACAGGTTTAAATAGTTTCAAGCCTTTCCAACAAGGCTGCTGCAAGATACCTAAATGGAAACCCCCCTTTTTCATGCACGTCAAAAAAACAAAACAAACAAACAAAAATATAAACAAAAACAAACAAACAAAATCACGAAAATATAATGAATGAATATATGATTTGCAGACCAGGGCTTTCGCGCCATCTGAAATCAGGAAGGAACGAACCTTAGTGACCGGAAGCGCGTCATTGTCTCCCCCCCCATGACCCGGAAGTGTTTGTTTCCTTTCCCATCAGTTAGCTAAGTGGTTTGTTGTTGAGTTTTTGTACGATGGTCGACTTATGAGTTGATGTTGACGGATTCAGTAAAACCGTTTATTGATGCTTGTGCTTAACATGTGTTATCGGTGTTCAGGCTTATGCTGCTCGCGCAGCGTTTTCTGGAGCTAGTTAGTTAGCTACAGTGTAGACTAGCAAGCTAACGCTACCTTTCTAAGTAGCATACCACAATATTAGTGTAATCACTTTACCAGGTGAGTGTACAGTTCAGAATGTCATTAAGTGAGATATGTGTCACAGTCATTAAATTCTCGTCACACGGTTATTATGCGTGTTTTATAAATGTAAAACATTTCTTTTATTCCAGGTCAATATATAACAGTAGTCAAATCAAGATGTCAGTGGAGCTTGATGTATTTGTGGGAAACACTACAATCATGGACAAGGAGGTGTACCAGTTATGGCTGAATGGATATACAGGTAGGTAAACCAACTGTCTAGAGAAATCTGACACATATTACTGATCATCTGTGTAACTGGGGAAGGGGGATGAGTCTAGAGTAATATATATTTTTTTAATACAAAAGATATTAGAGTTTTGTTTCTCGGTTGATACCTGGTGTTCATCAAACAATGTAATCGTCTAATGTTGAGCTGACCACCTGCACCTGCAGCTTCTGTCACCAAACTATGAAATATCGTAGGTGTGCCAACATGCTTTAAGACAGTTCATGTTCCCAGTTTGTCCACAAGTTCCTTCTTGTGTCAGTGTAACAGACCATGCTTTCACAGAATAATATAGGTTGTGTAGCTGAAATAGTGTATCCAGTATAGTCCCTGGTATCTGCACTCTTTATCAGAACAGTACACCCCAAGTAAAAACAGAATCAGCTTTACTGGCCAAGTGTGTGAATGTATACAAGAAACTGGACGTTTCCGTTATTCTTTTTTCTCTCTACTCGCTTCCCCTCGGTTCTGTTTTAAAAAGATACCATATTGGATTATGCAGATGATTTGCAGATTTATTTGCCTCTTAAAAGGAATACAGTCGACCCTCGCCACTTCGCGGTTCGAATTTTGCGGCTTCACTCTGTCGTGGTTTTTTCAAATACAGTATATTCATTAAAAAGTTGATCGAGACAGTGAAAATGTGGGTTGCGCTCGGTTGTCTGAGTCAATTATTTTTATTTTTTATTAACTTTTTTCCAAAAAATTGGGTGTTATTTCATGTCTAGAGGGCTCTAATAAGGTTAAAAACCGTATTTAGAAGGTCGTAAACAGGTTTTCTATGCTCTAACTATGCAGAAATATTACTTTGCGGAAATTTACTTATTGCGGTAGAGTCTGGAACGGATTAACCGCGATAAACAAGGGTTTACTGTAGTGAAAACTAATTTAATAATTGTCTGGAGATGGCCTCAAATGTCTTAAACTTAAATGAAAATAAAACTGAGGTCATTATATTCGGTCCCAGTGGTGTTCCTGATCTGGACCTAGGCATTTTGGAACCATTTGTTAAGTCAACTGTGACAAATCTTGGTTTCAAATTAGAAAATGACTTTAAACTGGATGCCCAGGTTAATGCAGTTGTAAAGGTGGGTTTCTTTCAATTAAGCCATTTTTATCTTTCAGTGTTTTCGAGAGGGTTGTTCATGCTTTTATCACAACGCGCCTCGACTGTTGTAATGCTCTGTATGCGGGCATTAGCCAGGCTTCATTATCACAATTACAGCTTGTCCGAAATGCTGCTGCTCGTCGCCTTACAGGCTCTCGTAATTGAGATCATATCTCTTCTATTCTCGCTGCTTTGCACTGGCTCCCTGTTCAGAGGAGAATTGAGAAAAATGTACATATGTATATATTAAATACAATACAGTATATACGTCATATATACAGCATGTTTAGGTTCAGTTGAAGATGTAGTGGCTGTTTTGTGTTAAAAGTTTAATTGCACAAGTACTGTCTCCGGCACTGTGTGAGTGATGAAGTGTTCATCAGATTGATGGCCTGAGGAAAGAAACTGTGCATATGTCTGCATATGTCAGCAGAGCAATATATAGAGAGAGTGTGGCCAACTCGGTTTTAACGGTTCTGTCCTCTGATTGGCCCAGAGGTCATCACGTGTTTCATGGGCGCCATGTTGTAACCCATCATCCACCAAAATTGTTGGACAATCTCTATATACGGCTCTGTATATTACTATAATATAGTATTTTATATATATATATATATGCACATGTATATTTATATACATTAATGTTAATATACATTAATATTATGTTTTTTACTTGCTGCCGCTGTGGGTCCTGACATCAGAGTGTAGTGGACCACCAGATGTCGCTACAAACTCAGAGAAGTAAATGGAGATGATGGGTTACAACATGGCGCCCACTGTTTGAGTTGGCTGAACGCTCTCTATATACGGCTCTGGCATACAGTGCTCTGTAGCGTCTATCAGAGGGGAGGAGTTTTAATAGGTTGTGTCCATGGTGTGATGGATCTGAATGGATGGCAGGTTGGCACCAATGATTTTTTTCCACTGTTCTGACTGTTCGTTGTAGTCTGTTCTTGCCTTGTTTGGTGGCCGAACCAAACCAGACTGTGATGGATGTTCACAGAACAGACTGGATTATTGCCAAGTACGTTTCTCTCTAGTGAATGATGCAGTGAAGGTGAGGATAGAGGGGGGTGTGATGGAAGAATGTGAGACCAGTCCTGACGTCCTCCTCAGTGACACCATGGACCAGTTCCGAACCTTCCAGATGTGTGAAAGGCTTCTGCAAAATCCAGCAAAACTAGCTAACCAGCTTCTCTTCCAGATACCACCAGATAGACAAGCCATGCTGATTGAAAGGTGTGCAGTCTAATTTGACAAATCACTCATTTGATAATTTCACTTAACATTTCCTGACTGTTCTTGTCTTTGGCTACTGACCAGATATTATGCATTTGATGATGCCTTTGCTCGTGAGGTCCTTGGGAAGAAACTCTCCAAAGGGACTAAAAAAGACCTTGATGATGTTAGTGCAAAAACTGGCATTACGCTGAAGAGCTGCAGGCGACAGGTGGGTTGAAAAGTAAAGCAGCTTGTAACCTCTAAAATAAAATCGGAATAGGATTTGGTCGTATTGCACACTTTGTTTGTCTTGCAGTTTGACAACTTCAAGCGAGTGTTCAAAGTGGTGGAAGAACTTAAAGGCCCTCTGGTGGAAAACATTAGGCAGCACTTTCTGCTTCCTGACCAGCTGGCGAGGTGAGAGAGAAGTACCGTTGCTCATGTTGATGTCTGAAGGGACTTATTTATCTTTAATTAATTTTGGGATTTTAGAAATCAAGACAGGATCAAAATTATACATACAAATTAAAAATTATACATACAACCATTAAGATTATCAATTCAGTAGTGGTGTAAGTTCCAAAACTTCTTTCAACTTGCCAAGGCCTCTTAACTCCCTGTTATTGATGAAGTAGCTACTCTGTAGCTAATCTGTATTAACATAATAAAGGTTTATTTGACGGCGCTCATTGGATTGACCAACTTGGCACACTGGGAAAAACCAAGGAGCTCAGGACAGATCGGAGAAAAAGGATCATAGATTTACACAAGTCAGGAATGTCTCTTGGAGTCATTTCTTTGCACCTGTAGATTCCAAGATCATCAGTTAAGCACTAGTTATTGGGTGGTGTAACCACTTTGCTAAGGCACTTTGTTGTAAGAAGACCCAAACTATTACCCTTATCTGAGAGGAAATTGGTTTGAATGGTCAGGAACAGCTCTGTTACAATCAAGGCACAGTCCTGCTATGAACTGGAAGCTGCTGGAACACTGTCTACAGTCAAGCAAGTTTTATATCGCCATGGACTGAGGATGCTGTACAAGAAGGAAGCGCCTCCTCCAAAATCAACACCTTCAAGCCCAGCTAAAATTTGCAGCTGACCACATGAACCAAGAGGAAAGTTTTGTGGTGAGGTGAGCCAAAGATTGTTTAGACAACTGTTAAGCATGGTGGTGGTAGTATCATCCTCTGGGACCTTTTGCTGACATTGGAACTGGTGCATTGGATGGAATAATGAAAAACCTCTTCATCTTCATTCAGAATTCTTCATCATAACTTCAAACCATCAGCTAGACGGTTGAAACTGGGAAACAGTTGGGTGTTCCCACAGGACAGTGACCCCTAGCACACATCAAAACTGGTTGTAGAATGGGTAAAGCAGGCTAACTTTAAGCTTAAAACAAGTCCTGGCCTCAGCCCTATCGAAAAAGTGGACTGTCGAGTCCATGTCTGGAGACACACAACTTTAATTTACCTCTACCAATTATGCCAAGAAGTGTGGTCAAATATCCAACTAGAATTCTGCCAAAGCTCATGTCTGGACAAGGTGAAACTTAGTAAGGGACTTTTAACCAAATGTATTTTTTTGATCCTGCATGTATACTTTTTACCCTGTACTGATTTCAGAAAACCCAAAATAAATGAAAACTTGTGCACCAAATTAAAATGTTTTCATCAGGGATGTATATTGTATAATCATTCTTTCCCTAGAAAAAGTACAGTTCAATGAAGTCACTGAAAGCCAATATTGCCAAGACATTCATGTCCATGTATATAAACCTCTGACAAAACAAAAGTCATAACAGGCATCGTTGAAATGTTTTAGGATTGTATTTATGGCCGAATTTATTGCTACAATAATGCATTAAACAAATTCAGTTGAACCTTGGCAGAGCTGATGATTCTGCCCTTTCATTCCCCTGCCTTATTTTCTCTGGACACTGCTGCCAATGATTTTTACAGGGATTATGCGGCCATTGTGTTCTTTGCCAATAATCGTTTTGAAACAGGGAAGAAGAAGCTTCAGTATCTCACGTTTCAGGACTTTGCCTTCTGTGCTGGGCAGCTCATTAGCAGTTGGACTGTTGGAGCTGTGGGTAAGAGAATTTCAAGTTTAAGCTACTGTTTACTTATATTTTTCATAAATCATTAGTTGTAAAAGATTTGCTGGATTTGATATCGTTAGTTATTTTTATAGTTCAAACCCTTAAAACTATTGCTGTTGCTGTAACCTTTCTCTTCTCATTCAACATCTTCTCTAAGACAATATGGTGGAGGACATGGATGTGGATCTAGACAAAGAGTTCCTTCAAGACCTGAAAGATCTGAAAATATTAATCACAGACAAGGATCTTTTGGACCAGCACAAAAGGTATTGGATTGCAACCTGGCATGAGTTTAACTGAGGGATGTGAATAGAGATTATTGGAATTAAAGCAAAAATGCCATCTTCTTGAATTGTAATGAAGGCAATTTCTTGTCTGCTTAGTCTAGTATGTGTAGCTCTGCGAGGAAAGACAAAAGTCTTCAATGAGATGGAAGCCAATTTTAAGGTACGAGAATGCTTTTGATGAGTCATATTACCCTGTGCTGCATGTATTAACTGCTTAAGAAATGTCAGCGAAGTAGATTTCTTAGTATAAACTCTTACTAGCCTGCTGTAATATTTGAAGCATAAAGAGATTTTAAGGGTTTGATCTGGAAAATATCTCCATCTAGAACCTCTCCAGAGGCCTTGTGAACATTGCTGCCAAATTAACGAACACAAAGGATGTTCGCGATTTCTTCATTGATCTTGTAGAAAAGGTAATATTCATATCTTTAGAAAGGTTTCTGGAAATGTAAAGTGCACTTGGTGTTGACTTGTGACCTCCTCGTGTCCTCTTCACAGTTTATTGAGCCTTGCAGGTCAGAAAAATGGACATCTACAGACGTCAACCTCTACCTAACGCACTACACAAACTCGGCACATATACTAGACAGTTTCAAGTAAGTGCTTGGTTGTGACAGCACTGACTGTGTGTGTGACATTTCTTTTCATACACACGTCTAACATTTTTTCTCTCCTTTTCTTTCTGGTGAACTACAGTACTGTGCAAAGGTCATGGGTACAGCCAAAGAAATTCTGCAATGCAATGACATTTTCCAAAATAGCAAAATGAAAAGTTTGTGAAATTATAGAAGTAACTGTAATTTGAGTTCTTCTTATACTTCTTTATTCCCGCTTCTTTTTGGGGACGATGAGGACAGGTTGAGCAAGAGGCAGGGTATACCTTGGACAGGTTGCCAGTATATCTCAGGGATAACGGAGAAATAGACAGCCATTCACACCTTTGGGCAATTTAGAGTAGCCTGTTAGCCTAATCTGCATGTCTTTGAACTGTGGGAGGAAACTAGAGCAACTGGAGGAAACCCACACAAGCACGAGAAGAACATGCAAACTCTGCACAGAAATTGCTTTATCTGACAGGTGATTGATTGATCTGACAGGTGGCCTTGTACTTAATAATTTACTTCCTTCAACATTAACACAATCTCTGTCATATTCATTAATTTAACAAATGCTTGAAAATCAAAATGCTTTTTATATTGACAAATACAGAAGACATGAAATACACATCTAAGGCAGTACTGTAATATGGTGTGTCTAGGATTTTGCACAGTACTGTACCGTGTTCTACCAGTGGAGGTCGCTGTGTCTCATATCATTCGAAGTCAGTACCTTCTTTCTGGGCTGGTCATTTTTACACTTGGCCACCGTGGGATGTGTATTTGTGTTTTTATACTACACTTACCAATATCCTAAGCGATGACACATTCACCCCAACCTGTAAAAACGAGAACCTTCTCATACAAGAGTTCTTGTGTGGTTGTACAGTAACAAATGCACAAATAAGTCAAATGCTATTTGGTTTACTGTAGCATAGCTTCTCCATGGCATATTTTATGCCGCTCTGTCTCACTCTTTCTCCTTTTCTCATTTTCAGGCACCAGACTGTCTGGACAAGGTATATGGGAGTTATTAAAAGCTGCATCCTCAGAATGTATCATGAATGAAGAATAAAAGTTCTTTGTTGTTTCTTTCTCTCCTCTTCACCCTTAATCAAAACTGCTTTGGATTCATCCCAACCCAGCTTGCAGTCTGACCCTGTCTTTCTGTAAATCCCCATGTTCATCATTTTCCTTCTTTAATCCTTGCCCAAATATCTCCAACAGCTGGCCATCTCCTGGACTCAATCCTCCCACTTCCCCCTTCCCTTTATCCTCTGTACATTTCTTCACCCATTGGCCACTGTTGATCCCAGGATGACTTGTAAATAAACTGTATTCTATGGTTTCTCCCTACACTGTGTCCTCACTGACTTTACTAGCTCTGAATATTGCTTTTTATTTGGTCCTAACTGCTAACATACAGTTTAATGTATAATACTCAGATTATTCTGAAATTCTTCCATTAGGATAATCTTCCATAAGAATAATAGTGAACCACACCAGATGCAAAGATTGTTCTCTAAAACATTTGGTTTGTCATTTGAACAGTTGAACCAATAAGTGTGAGATGGTGAAGCCTGGCGTGTGAGATGGGTGTCGTGTTTGGCCTTTTGAGAGGATGGGCTAGCAGTAGGGGGGCACAATTTGTCAAGCTTTTAGGGGTACACATGGTGTGTAAGTGATCAGTGTTGTCACAGATCCCAGGCACTGGCCAATAAATGAATGTTTCTTCTTTCCCAAATGGGCCAAAGCTTCTCTTTTAATAACCATGTTATTAAAGATAAAATATAGATGAAATGTAGATAAAATATATATTATAAGCACATGTATACATTTGTCATGAAGCCAGCTTTTTAACACCTTTTGAAGCAACAATCTGGATTAATTTAACAATAAGTCCAGGTTGAATCCACATTTTAATGCTGTTGACCAAAATTTGGGATAGGTTTTGTGCTATTACTCTATAAGAGGAGATTCAGTGAGTGAGTAAGAAAGTGGGCTATATGCCTATAAGAGTATTAATGAAGTGAAGGTGTAATCTTTGTCGCAATAAACCACGACATTTAAACATTGCTTTCTTTATATCATCAGTAAGGATCTCCAGTTTAAATATTTGGACAGAATGGAAAAAAATGGATGTTTCCAAGTAGAAGTGTGCAGACGTGCAAAAGTCTATTCCTCCGCCTCTTTGTCTCTCTCTCGCTCTCTCTCTCTCTCCTTCTTCTTCTTCTTCTCTTGCTAATTTTTTGACCACATTCCACTAGCCTCTCTCCCATGCTATAAATATCTGGAGTATGAAAGGGAGTGAGTGAGCTGTGGAGTGGAGTGAAAAAGATGGGTGAAATGAAGGTTGAATTGAGGTGGGAGGAGGAAAAATAGAGAGAAAGTTGCAAGCTGTGGGGGGTGAGTTTAAATGAAACCAGGTGCGTTACAGCCCTAATGTGCATGTGTGCGACTGTGTGAATCTATGCACTGTTGTTCTCCCGGCAAATCGGACAGATTTGGATTTTTTGGAATTTGGGCTGCAGACCAGGAATTTTCATCCTGGGGGGTGAGGCGGGGGTGTCTGGGGGGCGGAGGATGGCTGCACAGGGGGCCTAGAGGGGGGGTCAAAATGGGCTGTCCCTCTTTTTTTTTTTTTTTTTTTTTTTTGTGAACACACTCGCACTCCAGCTGTCTGTCTCCACACTCCCTCACTCTCACACTGAAGAGGCAGAACAAGGCAGAAGAAGAAGACGAAGGGCCAGAGAGGAGCAACAGAAAACAGAAGAGGCAGGAAGAGAAGAGGAGTGTAGAAGAGAGGAAGAGCCAGAGACACTCTGAAAGCGGAATCCAAGGCCACAACTAGAAGAAAGTTTTCGGGGAAAAACAAAGAAATAAATAAAAGTGTCCTGTAAGTATGCATGTAATATTTTAAATAAAGTATGTATCTGAAAAGTAAGGAGAATAAAGTGATGCTGTTCTATTTTGAATGTGTGATTATATAATAAATTAATATCAGTGCAGATGCAAAAAAATGCTGATGTGGTCATCAAAATGAAGTGAAGGCCATGAGGAGGAGAGAGCAAGCAGACAGGGAGGCAGGAAGAGAATGTATGAGTGTATGTGAAAGACAGAAAAAGAGGAGGGTGAGAGCGACAGTTTTTAATCACTTCCAGGCTATTTATAGCTTTTTGTACATCATACTTGCTCTTCTGATTATCAGGCATGAGTGCTACTTTTGTTCAGCCACAAAACATTTAGCAGCGCTGAATATAACCACCATACTGTACAACCTTGATGCAATGCCATTTATATATCTTCAGCTAGTCCCCAGAGGTGCACCAGACAGTAGTGATTTTTCCTTTAGTGTCTATTACCCAACCATCAGCATGTTGTTACACATCATGCGTCACGTACGTAGTATTGCAAAACTTTCCAAACCATTTTCCAACTACTATTTCACAACTAGTCTAAATGTCACTTCTTGTTTGATCCCCATTCAGACAAATGGGGTGCAATGACTTTGGCTTTTAAGAGTGGATTTAATATATAAGAGAAAGTCTGTGCGTGTACTTCTTGCTTCAATGCACTCTTATTTTCATTGTATTAAATAGACAACTCTTCGGCTCCCTGAAGTGTTGGTCATCCAAAAAAAAAAAAAAAAAAAAATCCCTGAGGTACTTAGTGGTGTGAACATTTGTGCCTACAAAAACATTTTGGCCCCCTGAAGAAACACAGGTGCCATAACAAGAAGAGAAAACACACACACACACACACACAATTAAAAGCCCACATGACGTCACAGCTGAGAACAGTAGCCTACTATACTAATACAAGCTACTTCTATACTGCAAAGAGCTTCAGAACCTTTATTTATGTATTTTTGGTAATTGCTGACATTTGCCTGCATTATTTTATATGGCTTGGTGCTGACTTGAGCATTTATTCAAAGGAAGAGAAGCATACTGTTCCCTGGAGCTCAGTGTCACTGCAGACACTGTAAATGTGCTCTGCATCTTTAATTATAAAAAAAAAAAAGCCCTCGTGCTTCACTTATAAGCTAATCTAATATGTTTGTGTAGTACTATGTAATGTAAGCAGTTTACAATATCACCTGAGAACCAAGTAACACACCTCCTTAGCCAGAGTCATATATTTATGTTAAAAGTCATGGCAGACTGCAGATACGTTGCTGAAAAAAGCACAAACCCATCGCTGTGGTTTACGCTGGTCAGTGCTCATCTGGTCAATCAGTGGACCGTTTGCTTTGAGGAGGCTATGTCCAGCACGTTCCACAGTGAGACTGTTTTGGGCAACAGGTTAGAATGTCAGCTTCATGGGCAGCCGAGCAGAACAGAACAGAGTACAGACCCATCACAGGACAGGATGATGTATTTGTGTTTGCAAAAGGTAGAAAGTTGTAGGAAGAAATCCTTTGTCGCCTTTTACGTTACCAATTAAGGCAGAGTTTTAAGATCCATCTGATAGGTGCAGGTTATTCAAGAGGAACTTAGGCCTTAGTCCTAGAAGCTGACTCTGTATCACCAGATACCCCATATCAGTTTTATAATTCATAAGTATGAATGAAATACATTCTGTTAAATAACATGAGAACATAAGGTATAAAATAAGTCTTGGAAAGGGCCATCCCAGGTTGCTTACTTGCCCTTTCCAGTGAACTTCAAGGGGCTTTCCTGAGGATGCGAGACTATGGGAAAACTCTTCCGCAGTCCGGTTGACCTGAGTGGAGAGTCGTGCCCACATCCTCACCAGTGTCATTCCAGAAAAACCAATGGATGCTTAGCGAGCCACTGTAGTCTAAATTGCTCTTACCACCAAACATACTCTGATTAGTGTTCTGCCCTGCCCTTGGGTTGCTACCGTGGCTGATTCTGGGCTTTCCCAAACTATACGCTTGCTAGAGCGGCTCTGCGTGTGTGTGTGTGTGTGTGCATGGGAGAGAACGCAAATGCATACCCAGTAGTTGGATGACTAAGGATGGCAACTAGAGAGTGGAAAAAGCCACACCAGTTAAAAAATATAGAGTAGTGGAAAAAAAAATAATTAAAAAATAATATAAAATGTATTTTTAAAAAGAGTCTTCTATGACTTTCCAGAGGAATGTCACAGGGTGCAAACTTCATAGCTCATAAACAGGCCTATCTACAGTACCACACACAGGTGTGTATTAGATTGAATGCTTGGCCTTTGAAACGTAGCATTAACATGGACTGTGCTTAAACTGTACATTTGCCTTACGTGGAGAGCTTTTTTTGTAGGCACATTGTAATCACGACTCGAGAAACGGCAGTCTGTAAGAGGGACAGAGTAAAAACGTAATTCTGCCACAAATCGTATTTGCTGGTGCATTCAGTCTTTAATAGGATTTCTTTCTTGTTTGAAGTTTCCCTGTACGTACTGTAAGTCATGACAAACAACATCATGTGGTTTGGGCCAAGTAAAGCAATCTCATTTGGAGGCTGATGTAACAAAATCAGAATGTGTGTTTGCGTGTACATGTTGCCGTGTGGCCAACTGTTTGTATCACTTTGAGTCAACTTGACTATACCCGTGTACAGGCCAAAGCCTTCCACACTGTGACCACGAGGTCTGACAAAGACATTCGTGTTTTGGATTAAAGTCTGCTTTCTTTACAGTGCGCATCTGAGTGTTTTCATGCATCAGGAAGACAGTGGTTATGATCTTCCCCCATGCTATTTTCTCTCTGGCACAAACCCGCCAACTGCACTGCACTTCACTGTCCAGAAACAGAAATGTTTTATAAGTACTGCATTTGGCTGCTTTTCTATTTATTCTCCAGGCAAGAGACCTGAAAGGCAGGAGTCATTCAAGCTGACAGATTTACTTAGAAATCTCAGCCCTCTCTCCTACCACGAACAGTAACTTAAGTTTAAAACTCTAAATGAGTTCTTTCAGGCTGTTTTTCTCTCTCTTGATTCCATAACATGTTCTAGTTAAAAATGGCTGAGAGCATGAAAGGCAATCTGTTAGACTTAAAGTCTGGTCAAGTGTTAATAAGTGTGGGCAGGTACTGCATGTAAAAGGCAATGGTGCCATGCAATTGTAATAAAGGGGTGACTAATTGTGTGCAATTCCAGTTTAGCCACCAGAGGGAGCCATCAGGTTGCCACATACATGGTGACCATCCTGAAGGCAAAGTTTGATGTTATCACTCAAAGTACATGTAAAATTAGTTAAACAGTCCAACCTTATCAACTGAGATGCAAATGAAAATAAGATCGCATTAATAAAATCCATTTGTGATGATTAATCAAATGTCAGAATAAATTTCATATGTCAGAATTTTCAAGTTTTAAGATCCTAATTTGGTTCTCTTGCCCTCTTTTTCCCCCCACCCCTGTGACCTCCAGACTCTGCAGTGTGATTTCAAACCTCGGGTTAAAGCCGTTCTCATCCTTATCCGAGACCCTACAGCGTGTGCCAGTGCGTGTTGTGTACGAAACGCTACTTGTACGTTTTATCTGAGCTCCAAAGAGGCAGGTGAAAGTGTCTCTGTGTGAAGATGTGGTCTGTGTGTGTTTCATTTCTGTGTGTGTGCGTCTCTGTGCTCCTCCACCGAGCTATTTCACAGCCACCCACAGAAAGTGACACCTACACGGTAAGGAGGGAGGGAAGTGTTTCCCACTCTTTTTTTCTTTTTCTTTTTCTCCTCTCTGTTTATCTGATAGGCATATGTCTACAAATGCGTAGTATGTATGCATTTGCATTCATGACTCTTATTCTTTGCTGAAACTTCAGGAATGCACAGATGGCTATCATTGGGATCCCCAAACTCAACACTGCAAAGGTAAAACATCTCTACGCTTCCTGAAAAAAAAAAAAAAAAAAAAAAAAAAAAAAAGACTCCTGTTATAACAAGTGAAGTTCCAACTCAACGAACATGTTCCCTTTTTCCTCTCAGACATAAACGAATGTGAAACTATCCCAGAAGCATGTAAAGGAGAGATGAAGTGCTTCAACCATTATGGCGGCTACTTGTGTCTCCCGCGCTCTGCCTCTGTAATTCCTGCCCCTGAGCCACCCAACCAAATCCCTGCTGGTGTGGGAAACACCTCGAGTGAGCCCTACAACCCCTGTCCCAGGGGCTATGAGGCTCATGGAGACAGCTGCGTGGGTGAGTGTATTTGGAAATGTGTGTGCTAAGGGAGCGGAGTGCAGTGTGGGTGTTAGTGAACAGGTGGCAGGAGTGAGTGACAGTGTGAATGTGTATTGTGAAGACACCATTTTTCCATAATCGCACTCTGATATTGTTTACAAGAGTAAGAAAGAAAAGAAATTACACATAGCGTTAGGGTTATATACTGTATGCACAGAAGTGTGTCTATTGTGGGTTGCGACTTCCAGGACAAATCAGCTAGTAATTCAGAAACAGGTGGTATGTAAGACAGAGGATGTCTGGGAGTTTTGCATGACTTGGCAGGGGGGGTAGTCTGCAGGAGGTAGAGGGGATTTGGAGGGCTAAGCTATTTCCCAGCTGCTATCAGCAGTCAAACCCTCATTTGACCCCACAGTATTACTCAGCACTCAGCATAAAGTCACACGGTTAGCATTTCTTTATTCCTTCAAGCTGTAAGTCATAAATCAGTAAGTGGTCTCTCG
>JAOVYU010000042.1:18013374-18023470 GCA_025674565.1 Synodontis membranacea
TGAAATACTTAAAAGCATACCTTCTTAATGTTAGATCGTGATAAGAAATCAGGATGCAGAATACCCCATAGTGGAGTATAATAAGATCTTATGCTAAACTATTAGACCGTTTTAACTGTCTGTGCATCACGTTTTTTTTTTTTTTTTTTTTTTTTTTTAAATATATGTATTATTGTTTATATGTCGCAAATAAACTCCTCAATATTAAACCTTTGCAGATTGTGGTTCTTATTGTTATATGCCCCTGATTAAGCTAATCAGTGATGCATTATCATTAAGCTCCTTTAATCACGTGATGTCACACATTTCCTTCGTTACAAATAATAAACATTGTGTCTAAGAATAGCAAAAGCCCATTTGCACCGAGGCGAGTGAAATATGTCAGTCACCGCTGTATGGTTATTTTTAGGTATAGTGACGCGTGGTCTAGCTCCTCACCCTCCTAATGGTAACATGTCTGAAACACAGCGCTGGAACTTGCAGCTGTACATACATCCATCCATCCATCTATCTATCTATCTATCTGTCAGACCCGCGAGGCTATAACCCTTTTGAATGAGTGTCAAAGCGATGAATAATGAACTAGAGTGATTTGCACTCTTGCCACGTACTACTCTCTTGGGGGACACGAGAGGTGGCCCTGAAAGCAGCTTCACTGCGGAAAAGACAACTGAGTCACTTAGAGTTTCCAAATATAGATCCCTAAAAAAAGGTGCCTGTTGCTCGAAGTAAGATCTATTCAAATCGAATGGCAGGATCATTGTTTTCGCCCTCTACAGAACTCCGATGGTGACTCACATACTGGCTAATCAGGCATTAGGGTAGAGATAAGAAAACATACTGAAAGGACACATCTGTAGAGTCTAGAGCCAGAAACGAGCTCCTGATGAATGAAATGATAACCGCTCAATGTTTGTCGGGAGCTCTAGCCTATAGGTCAGGTAATAAGTGTGACGTAGCAGTGCCTCAGCCAGCACTATCGTACCCAGGTTGCGCTTTGAATACTCAAGTTGTTAATTCAGTCACGTTTTGCGCTTGGAATATTAGCCGTTCGCGTTGTGATACAGGACTCTGTATATGGGCTGCTTGTCACGGCATCGCTCTGCGCGTGCACGTTCTAATTAGACAGATCTCGATGCAGCTGCATTTGTCGGTGCCACACTCAGTTTTGCCATATAAGGGTAGAAAGCAAGCAAGATTTCAATACATACATACATACATATACTGTACACACACACACACACACACACACACACACACATATATATATATATATATATATACATATATACACATACATACATACATACACACACACACACACACACACACACACATCATCCATTAGCAAATTCCCACTTTCCTCCACATTGCAGTGAGGTATAACGGGGAGAAAATGGATTTGCTGAAGTAAATATACAACATGAGGCAATAAATAACACGTAATATATGAGCCTAATATCTTCAAATATCAACATACGATGATCGATGATAAACGGCATAAGATCAAACTAATGTTCGGCATCACAGCTGAACTTCATAGTTAGTTATTTAGTTAGTAAATGCGGTACTACGTGAGAAATGAATCGTTGCAGTTCAGTTAGAAAAGCCCCCCCTCATCCCGTCCCTCCTCCCTGCACACGGGAGCGCGGTGACTCCGTCTACGTTTTACACTCTGACTCCACCCACCGCTCGGTTTTGTCCAAATCAGGCTTTTTGCGTCGCCGGGGCTCCCGATTTCCAGCCTACGTCATCAACAGGGAGAGGGGATGCTGACGTCGGAGCGGAGTCAGAGTCAAGAGTGGAAGAGTTGGGAGGGGTGAGAAAAGAGAGTTTCAGCCTTGTGAGCATTGATATGAGGCACATCAAATCACCTAAAGCAACCCCCCCTTCCCTTCTCTCCTTCTTACGTCGGTGTTGGCGCGTTGGGAGCCCCCCTACACCAGCCTATATAAGTAACCGGCAATCATAGTAACTCCACCAGATTTACGGGCTCCCGATATCTGGGCGAGACACGGCTTTTGCAGCAGCCAGACCGACCAACATTCCGAACCGGAGGAAGTATCCAGCCAGCCTCCGGTCCGCAGGCACTTTGGCGGAACCGAAGAGGAAAAGTCGGACATGTGAGCATACCGTAAAAGAGTTAGACTCTGACCGCATTCAAGGAAAGACAGTCGGGGCTTTCCTCCAGCTAAGCTACAGTCAAAAATACATCGCCAAATAACCGTTTAGCTTCCCCTCGAACATCGACCACGATGTACCGATCCACTAAAGGAGCCTCGAAAGCTCGGAGAGATCAGATAAACACAGAGATAAGGAACCTGAGGGACTTGTTGCCTATCTCCGATGCGGACAAGGCACGCCTCTCCTATCTACACATCATGTCCCTTGCGTGCATATACACGAGAAAATCTGTCTTCTTCTGCCAAGGTAAATAATGTTTTATTTTGTATATATATTTATATATATATATATATATATATATCGTGCATTATTTTGGTGATCTTAAATTGGCATGTTGTTAGCTGCGTCTGGAAAGCATTTCATTAGAGGCCGATTTTGAGCTGTAGCATTTTTGTCCATGTTCACTATGAGAGTTATGGCAACAAGTGGGTCTTGGGATGAACAGATTTTTCAGTGGTGAATTGGGATTATATAACCAAATATTCTGGACGCACAGTATTTGTAAAACAAATCAATCAATCAATCGAAAAATGTGGATGTGCCAAGAGAATCATGCCTTAGCTCTTAAGGTTGCGAGGCGCTATCCGTGGTGTTAACTCACAGTTGCTGTCCATGGTACTAAAACAGTGTTGCGCTTATGTCTGGAGAATATGCGAATGATTCACTGATACAGGGTACACTATTTCTTTCAGAGGGAGCTGCAGCTAGCAGTGCTGAGGAAAGTGAAGGATTCCTCTCATTTCAAGAGCTTTCTGAACTGGTGCAATCAATGCCGGGTTTTCTGCTGTTACTGACTGCAGAAGGAAAGCTACTTTACCTGACGGACAGTGTCTCTGAGCACCTTGGACACTCAATGGTGAGTCTGAATATAGACATTTTTGATTATTCTAGTACCCCTAATTTTTATCCTACAATTTATCAATGAAATGATGAGTTGGAGTATGTGGAATATTTTCCTTATAGAATATTCTGAATGAATTTTCAGGTAGATTTGGTTGCCCAAGGAGACAGTGTGTATGACATAATAGACCCTACGGACCACGCCATTATGAGGAGTAACCTGGTGCCTCCAACTTCCCCTGATACTGGTAAGGTGTAAATGTTGGCATATTCATCAGTGCCTAAGTGTGATTCAGTAATTCATATATACAGGGAAAGCTAAAGTTAATTTTTCCATCCTTATCATTTAGATCGTTTGTTCCGCTGCCGTTTCAACACTTCCAAGTCAGTGCGGAGGCAGAGTGCTGGCAACAAGCTTGTTTTGATTCGAGCTCGCTGCTTGCCACAAGTACCTGGCCCTTCCCCCCCAGGATCCTACTGGACTTCCAATCCAGTGTGGGTGTGTTTTTGCGCACCTTTGGAACCCCACCCGCCCCGACCCAGCACCTCCACTGAACAACCTTTGACCCCATCATTGGAGAGCAGTCTCCTCCTAGTGTGTTTTCACTCACAACACAGTCGTGACATGAGACTGCAGGATGCACAGGATAGGTGAGGTCAAGTGCCTTAATGGGCAATTATCTAATCATAACAGTATTATAATATAATTAGAGCATACTAAATATATTAGAGCTTCTCAATAGTTGTGTCTTTGTTCCCCACAGTGTCAGTGTTTATCTAGGGATGGATGTGGAGACTCTTCGATCTCTTTCCTGGTACAGTCTACTGCATCCACAGGACGTTACACATGCTTCAGCTCAGCATCGCAGCCTTTGTGAGTGTCAGATTGTGTAATTTCACTTTCAGGATAATATAAGCTATGCCACACCATGCCATCAGCTACCACTGCCATCGCACTATAAGAAACTATACACAGTAGTAATTAGAAAAGCACTTTCAAACATGCACAGAGAAGATACACTCAAAATCTCATGGGTGGACTGTCTTGACTCACCCATTGTCTCTTCTCTTTCCACACAGTGAGAGAAGGAGGAGAAGGCAGAGCTGAAATGGTGGTTCGTGTGGAGACTGGGGATCATTCATGGGTCTGGCTTTACATGGTCCTGCAGCTGGAGACTGGAGAGAACCCTATCAGCAGTACCAATTATGTTATAAGGTAAAGCTCAATCCTGATAAACTTATAAGTAGATAAAATGGCAAGGTCTACACAAATTCAAATGAGTGTGGATATCATTAACATGGTACTTTATTTTCCATGCCCTAGTGAGTCAGAGGCCTGGGCAGTGAGGCAACAACTAAGCTCTGAAGAGTCCCAGCTCTCTGTGGTGCTGAGCACCAGCACATCTCAACAAGACACCCTCAGCTTGCAGAGTCCTGATACACTCTCCAGTCCTGACCAAGTGTTCACACCTGGAAGCAGTGGTCTCTCGGGTCAGTCATTTGACTTCAGCATGGCAGTGTGCAGCACAGGCTCTACAGAGGAACAAAGTGCAAGCTCTTCTATTGAACCAATGCCACTGGAAAGTGGTCCACGCTCTAGTCTGTCCTCTCTGGAGGAAGAGACCTTGTTCCAGCAGCCACCCAGTGAATCAATGGACAGGCCTTCAGCTACTGCATCCCCTGACACAGTCGCCACTGTGTCAGATTTGGACTTCCTCACTCAGAACATTCTCCTGCCTCCTGCTTTTCAGGTAGATCCTCCGCTACCTGCACTGCCCCTTCCTTTACCCCCTGTGTCCACCTCCCAGTCCCAGCAGACTAAGGAGTTTGTGTGTACCCCTCCATATACACCTCAGTTAGGAAGCAGCAGCTTTCCCTTTGGAGAACCCCTTTTCAGTTTTGATCCCACTGGTGCCACCACACCTCCACCCCTTCCATCAACTGCAACAGTTACAACTACAGTAGCTCCCACTCTTTCTCCATCTGCTCCCTCTAACCCTCAGGGCAGCCCTGCTCCTCCAACCACCACACTTTCTACTCTTGTGCCACTCACCCTGCCAGCTTTGTCTACGGAAATTCTCTTCCCTTCAGAGCCTTGCAGTGGCTCACTCTATGAGAAGCTTCCTCCAACCCCAGACAGTCCAGGTGATGGGGACTGCACTGTTATGAGCCTGCCAGAAGTTCGCGGTCCACTGTACGTTGATGTCCCATATGGGCCACTCCCCTACCCACCTGAAGGCCTGCTCACACCTGAAACCTCACCTGGAAAACATCCAAGCCTGTCTTTCTTCTCAATTGAGCAGGAGCGAGAAAAAGAAAGAACTGAGATCTCCATTTTAGCCCATCACATAAGCACGCTAGCTGAGGGCTTCTACCTGGATCCCCTCCTCTCCAAGCTTTTACCCTCTCCTATCTCTCCTCGACCTTCATCTCCCTCAATTAACTCAGAAGGACCCGAGACTATCTCACTTCTGGGTGAATTCTACCCTGTCAAATCCTGGAGAGGTCTAGACCTGCCCATCTTCCCAGACGATGACTCTCTGTTTGAAGAGAGTGTCTTAGAGACCATCTTCCAAGATCTCTCCTCACCATCACTCTCTTCCACTCCTTCCTCTCCCTCCAGTCCTCCCTCTTCCCCACCGACTCCTGAGTGCTGGCATCCACCCCTGCACTTTGACAGGGTCTCTGCTATGAGTGCTGGCCACTTCTGTAGCGTCCAATCGGCGCACTCTAACCACACGGCCGGGTGCGGGGCCATGCTGTCGCCAGTCAACAAGGGTGACATAGTGGATGGGAAGGCGGCAGGCGAAGTTGCCATGGAGACAGAGGTTGTGTCATCACCACTGTCAACCAGTATCCCGGCATCTCCACCGCTACAGCTGACAGCCTCTCCTGTCAATCCTGTGCCTGCCGACTCACCCGTCAGCCCCGCATCGCCTGGTCTGCCCTGCGCCCAGTCCCTCCTCGAGGAGCTGGCCGCCTTGGAACCCATGTTTGGGGCAGGTGCCTCGATCACCCCTGGCCTGGGGCAACAACCTGAGTTGTATCAACTCCAAAGTCACCTGCCACAACAGTGCTTCCACAAAGGTAAGAAGAAGTTAATTTTCTGTTAACAAATTTCTTTAAAAAAAGCTATATTTAAACTATTAGAATGTGATTTAACATTGAAGTATTTAATAACCTTCTTTTTTATTCTTCTTTCAGATGGGAGTGGAAGTGATCCTCCGTTCTAAAATAAGTCTGTGACTTACTTCATTAAGTATGGCATATTGTCATATTTCATGGAGCTACTTTTACTGAAAAGTGAAGATTATTTAACTGTATAATTATATACATAATGTATATAAGGATAAAAAGACTTCCTCATATTGCTCATATGAGAAAAGAAGAGTCATATTTTGTTCATGTATTTCTCCATGAATTTATATGTCAGGAATGGAGCACCATCTTAACAATGATGCAATACACTAGCTGTGTTGACCAAGTTGTGAAAGCACTTGGAGGTCAGTTTTTGTCTCTGCTTTACTGTAACATGAGCTTTTATCAGAGACTAAGATCTCTTACTTTGCAAGCGCAGCTCAACTTACAGACTTGCATTTGTATTCACTCGTAGTGAAAATACTCTGATGTTGTGAACTCTGAAGATGTGGACATAAAATCTTTCCATCATATCTCAGACAAAAAAAAGCAAAACAACCAGTTTAAAGCTCAACACTTACAATGGCAGCATCACACACAAAGCCCAATGTATAGAAAATATACTTAGACATTTAGTATCATAACTAGTAATTTCTGTAGATCTCTTCAGTATTAGATTTCAGAAATAGATTTCATCAGGCTTTCTTCAGCTTAGTTAGTTGGCTCTCATTTAAAAATGACAATGCCATTTGCACTACTAAATAAGAAATCCAGGCAACATTGAGCTTTGTGTTTGTGGCTGCTATGTTCTTTTTTCAAATCTGTGTATCAGTGTGGTGTGCAAATGTTTCTTGACATCTGTGAACATATATAAGCCAGTGCGTGAGAGGCCAAGTTTCCAGCACTCTTTAACCAGTCTAGTGGACACTACCTAGAGAAGAACCACCAGCTGACATTAAGAAGAACAGAAAATGACTTTCCTCCACTGGACCGATACTTCGGCTAGTGTTGAATGTTCCTTGGTCAGCCATATTCATGGGCAAGGCTAGATGTAAATGCACTGGACTTTTGCAGCATCAATATTTGTAATGCTTGCAATCTGTTGTTGCTGTTGTATGCTTCGCACAACCAAGGCTTGCTGAACCCAGCCAGGCAGCACGTTTATACAATGAATACCACAGTAACATCGTAACTTCACTGTGTGCGGTGTAAAGTGGTGAACATGACCGTGTGAATGACCAATTCTTCTTTTTTGAGAGGCATTTAAAAAACAAAAACAATGTGAACTTTTGTTTTAAAAATTAAGTGGACAATAGGGATGGGGGTACTATTTCTATTCAGTTACTAGTCGACATGGGTTGAGAATGGTTCAATTCCCATGGTGTCGACATGCTAACGTAGAGTTGTCTACGGTCAAGTAAAGGATTGATTCCTACGTTCTACCTATTTACATGCTAAGTTTAAAAAAAAAAAAAGGATTATACGGTATGTGTGCTGTTATACAGAATGAATGTTTGGTGTACATGCCTCTAGACAGGCATGTGCCATGGTTTCAGTATGGTAATAGGATGTATACATTTGTAAATTTGTACAAACAACAGATCTGTATATATCAGAGACCTTTGTATTGTATATGACGAAAAGATACTTGACATATGCTATATATGAAGAATGGACATTGTGGATCAGTGTTCTTTTTGTGTCGCTGATAAGTGTATTTGGCTGTCAAAATCAAATGCATTTATATTAAAGTGCACTTAAACCTGCCCATGTCTTCTGCATCATTGTTTTTAGTCTTTGCTTCTTTGAGCTTTTCATTCTTTGTCTCCTCTCTTTGCTTGTTCACTATCATCTGTTCATCACTGCCATTCTCTCTACCATTCCATAACATCCATTCCTTCCTGTACGCTCGCTTGCACTCTGTCGCTATCTCTCTCTTGCTCTCTCTCTCACCCTGGAGCATGGACTGCTCAGCAACAGCACTGACGCACACTCATGATGAGACACTATCTGACTCAATGTGACGCACACGCTTGTCACAGAGGCTCTTGCATATAGAGAGTCACTTCCCACTTTGACGCACACGTGCACTGAATGGCGCTCAAAATCCCTCCCCTCTCCTCCATCCCTGGCAGTGTACAACGTACCTGCTATGCATACGTCACACAACAGTGCTGTTAGATTCCATATATGGGCTTTCCTGCTTAAGGGTACCAATTTTAGCTCCCTCCGCCCCTTTCTCACAGCATCCTTCCCAATATGGAAAGAGAGAATATGAAGGAAAGAAAGAGAGGAGAATGCAATGTTATGCTCACCATATTGCATGTGCACATACAGTAGGTACTGGTAAGTGAGTTCAGGCATCTGATATTAATTTAAACCAACATCAAAATGAAACCTCTCATATTCATTCTTATCTGTCTTACAATATATCTTATTTTCCCCCCTTTCTTATTGCCTTTCTTTCTCATATAAATTGCAGGAATGAACAAGGAGCGATATTTTAGATATACATTTGAGACAAAAGAAACTGAACATCTTGATCCAGCACCAGTCAAACATGGACACACACATGCTGATGAAAGACCAAGCACGATAACCAAAAAAAAAAAAACCTGGACAAGCTCTCCTATGCCACACTGTGGCAGAAATAGTACACTCTCTTTGTATCACAAAAAGAAAGTCTGTTTCAGATTTAGAAACAATCAGACAAAACTGCAGTTTTAATACTTTAGTCACTCTGTTAGTAAGTAGCACCATCAGAACAATAAATATCTATTAGGGTGTTGGGTAAGTTTGTGGTCTAGTAAATTTCTTTAATTATTTATCAAAACTCCCCACAAAACATGTGATTTAGGTAATTTGGCAATCAAGCATGGAGTCCAGGAAAATTCATATTCATGAATATTGCCTTCTATTCTTATGCAATAGTGGAAAAAACTCAAATGAAGCAAGAGATGAAATTTGCAAAGTTGGCAACGCTGCAACTAGAATTTCTCTGGTTAAGAACTGGTTCACTGTTTCGATAAGGTGAATTTGAGCTAGATGACAAACCAAGAAGTGGTGGACCAAAGGAAATGGAAGACAAGGAGTTGCAGAAAATGTTAGACGAAGATGAGACACAATCGACTTAGATGTTTGAATATCAATCAGTCTACTCTTCTAAGGCATCTGAAGATAATGGAAAAGATTCTGAAAATAGTTCAATATGCGCTTGCAGAGAGTAACATTGCTCAACAGCTAATCACCTGCATTACAGGTGCACTAAACCTTTATTACAAGCTGCTTGATCCTGGAGAAACTGTCAAATGATACATCTTACAGTGATCAATTTATCAAATTAGGTGAAAATTCAAGGAAGTACAATGATCCAGTGGCCATATACAAAGAAAATCATCATCCTTCATGACAACGGAAGGCCACATATTGCAACAGAAAAACGACAAAAGACATGATTTTAAGAATTAGATGGGAAGTTTAACCCACCCAGCACCATTGGATTTCCACTTGTTTAGATCACCTCAACATACACTATATGGCCAACTTTTCGAAAAAGTTGAGGATAAATGAAATTGCGTAGATTAATTCATTTCCTCAAAGCCCCAATACTTCTTTCATGACAATATTCATTCTTTGCCAGATACACTGTGCGCACAATTATTAGGCAAGTTGTATTGTTGAGGATTAATTTTATTCTTGAACAAACACACTGCTCTCAGTCAATCCAAATGTGAATAAGTCTCAAATCAGAATATTAAACAAAGCGTATGGGAGTTCTGGCTTTCTCATGGGAATATATAAGTGTGCACAATTATTACGCAAATATTAGTGTGCAGAATTATTATGCAAATAAATGAAAGACTATACATGAAAGACTATATAGAGTAAGTATAACAAACAAACAATTAAAAATGAACAAATAAACACCTTTGGC
>JAOVYU010000042.1:18076524-18088429 GCA_025674565.1 Synodontis membranacea
ATATATTTAATTTTAATAAATACTTTAAAAAGAACTTTCCAGTTACTGTCTATTTCACTGCTTTGTTTCAGTTTAGTCTGGGTTAATAGAGCTACAGACAAACTAAAATATTCTATAAAGATGTTCTGAAATATAATTTTTTTTTAGAATACATGGAGCTGTGAGTCATATGCTTAAGCCGCAAATATTGCATTTACATTATAGTGACACTAGGTGGCGATATCACTGTTCGGACGCTCTCAGTTAGTCGCGGAATAATTGCGTCATTTGCTCTGCGCCTCCCTATAATCTGCATGGCTACGGAACAGTTAGCTAGCTAAATAAGCAGATTTTGTTACTGTACTGGTAAAAACTGATGTTTAATTAGTTTACAATAATCATCGAGATGGCTGACGCAATACAAAAGAAGCTTCAGTCGGAGCTGGAAAAATACCAACAGGTCCAAAAAGGTATCTGTGAAAAGACAATGATCAGACACAGGCCGTGGTGACTGCAGTGGACGAGCTAATTTAGGATTTTGCAGTTAAGCACGCCGAGTGTTTTGTCACTGTGATTCTGGAAACATAAAGTGTCTGATTTTCTTTATTATAATGCCCGGTTATTAGAGATGCAGTAAATCACAGAAATCGTCAGCATTCTGCATTACCGTTATAACTGACTTATCTATAGGCGTTATTTAATGTCCATTCCGCTTACACACGGTAATTTATCTGTATAGAGTTGATTGTGAGTTTAGTACTGATAGTTTAGTATCCCTATTTATATGCCATATTGTTTTATTAAATTATTACACAAGAATCTCAGTAAGGATTTTTTTTTCAATACATTTTTAAACATTGTTAATGTATTCGCTATTCATCTTGTATGATATAGCATTTGTGAGCAAGTGATAACTAATAATTTTCATATCTAATTGTATAAAGAAATTTGTGCATGTGAGACAGATCTTGAATCTCGTATAATAATGTCTCGCTTTACAGATGTCAGTAAAAGCATGTCAGCCCGACAGAAACTTGAAGCTCAGCTTACTGAGAATAACATAGTTAAAGAGGTAAGGAATAATATTTTGTAAACTTCTGAACTGAATTTATGAAAAATGGTGTTTTGTGCTCCGTGGTGTAATTGTGTTTAAATGTTTATTATTAGGGCATGTAGTGCTTTAATGGTTTCAGGTGCAAACATGTATTGTGTTTAATGTGTTCTTCAGGAGCTAGACTTGTTGGACAGCCAGAATACAGTTTACAAGTTAATTGGACCTGTCCTGGTAAAACAAGATCTAGATGAAGCAAAGGCAACAGTCGGCAAGAGGCTTGAGTACATCAACGGAGAAATGTAAGTGGATTAGAAATTATATGCAGTGTATTGTAGTGCATCAATGCAATCACAGTTTTCCAAATAATATCATAAACAACTGCCCCATTGTTTTGATTGTAAATTGTTTGGTATGAAAACAATTTCCTTCCAAGAATTAACATCAGCAGTACAGTTTACCCCATGGTAAGATCAGTCTGGGTCTGTGTCCTTTCTGTGCAGCAAACGATATGAGACATTATTGAAGGAGATGGAGCAAAAGTCTGAAAAGCATCGGGAGGTCCTTGCCAGCCTGCAGCAAGAGTACCAACGTGCACAGGGCCTTCCTGTTGGCAAAGCCTGATTTGTGAATGTATTATAAATAAACCCCATTATATAGACATCCCTGGTCCCATTTGCTGTTTCACTCCACCTACTGTTGTAGACTGATTATTCTTTATACATTTTTTTTTTTTAATTATATAAGGGCTGGGAAAATCAAATAATCAATTCAGTTATGTTGGGATATAAGGTAAATTGGGGCAGTTTAACTTGACAGCATTTGTTTAACAGCAGTGAAAGTAACTTAATGTGACATTAGGGTACGCAACAAACAGGAAGTTGAGGTCAAGGTTAAATAAGGCTATAAAATTGTCATACATATGTCAACATACATATTTTCATGCGTGCATACCTAACATGAGCTACCATAACAAAATATGTATATAAAGTTAGTCCACATTATGTACACATGTTAATGTATAATTTAGTTGTGTTTTTTTTTTTTTTTTTTTTTTTTTTAAGGCGACCCTAAAGACCACAAACTTTTCTTTTTATGATACGTTTTGCCTACCCTAAAATAAAGTGCCACCAGTGAGACAGACAGCGATGAAGATAAAAAGTGCATACAGGTGTTTAAAAAAAACGAATAAAACGTATACAGATCGTTTTAGTAAGTGTACTTTCTTTTAATTTTAGTAATAAGTCTAGAGATTTATTTTGATGTTAGTTTTTTTTTTTAAATCCTGTGATGCTGCTACTGAAAGAAATAAAGGATAACATTGCTTGCCTTTAGTGGCGGTTTTCTGTTGTGATTTTTAACGCAAATAATAGGCCTAAGCTGTTATAAATCAAAATTGAAAGAAAAAAAAAACATTTTTCCATCATATGTAAATAACACCTTGAGGGTTTCAGAAAGGTACCCTGTGTTGAGGTATTTTATTTATTATTTATAGCTGATCACAGTTTTAGGAAGTGCAACAATCTGTAGTCTACCGAAACCTTTTGATCTGCTCTAAAGTGTGATTTGTTAGTTTACGGAGGGTGACCCTGCAAGGCGCGCATTAGATCCGCGCTGGGGGTCGCCTAGTGAAGCGCGGGAGTTTTCTTTAATCATGTGGGCAGGCGAGAGGCGTGCGAGGCCAGCTGTTCACCCGACGACGTCATTCAGCCCGCTCAGGTATGACGCTGAGTTTCAGCTCCGCCCACACGGCAACAGGCCGTTAGACACAGAACGCAGATGCGGCGAGGCGCATACACTCTCTCATTGTGGATTCTCACCTCCAATTAATACCCCGCCGAGGTCAAGCTGGTCCCCCTTCATTTCCCACCCGCAGGGGCTTAAAGACTCTGAATAACAGACATTTAAACGAGCTGCGCTGTTTCAAAGGACGGAATGCGCCGACTTTAAAGGAGTCGCACCCACCGCAAACTCTGTGCCCTCAACTGTAGCGAAAAGCCTAAAAAAAAAAAAAAGGATTAACAATTCATGAGAGGCTGGATATCTTGCCCATCCTTCACTCTCTGCTGCTCCTTTAGCTAGTACTTGTGTTACCCATTGGAGATCCTCTGGTTGAATTATTGTGCTTTTTGAAACCCTTAGGAAATCCTTCTTATTACCAGGAGAAAAGCATCATTGAACACTTATGCAGACTTTTCCTACGATTCCTAATATGGATAGTTTTCTTCTATAAGTGACTGATATTTTAACACTTTATTTATTTCTATCACAAAATTAAAAACTATTACCAAAGACTGCTATAAAAGTATTGGCACCCCCACATTAAGGTTTAGTGCAGCCTCCTGACAGCTCCTGGACCGCTAGCCTCAAAACTGCCGCAAAAAACCTAATATTCAAAAAACCACCGTATTTTACTGTAGCCAGAGTATCAGGTGCGTTTACCCCCTTTTCACTAAAACGCCCACGAGGTGCATGGCCAGAATAGTTTTTAGCCAGAAGGTCTTTGGTCTAATTTAACGCACAGTTTGTGTAAGTTTAGAATAACCCTTGGTGAAGTTTAGTTTTGTGGATTACTGATTTGGAACCGATATGCTATTTATGGCGCTCTATATCTATAATAAGGCTTGTATTGGTAGCAAAAACTTCTAACCCAGCACGTCTTTACATATAGCTAGCCAGTCCAGTCTTCCGTAAAGCTGGGATATTTGTTTTAACCGGATCCGTCTGTTTTGAACGCACGTGAGCGCGCACTGCATCAATGGGGAATTTACACCTTCACGTGAATCTATTTATCTATTTATCAATCTATTTATTTATTTTATTTGTAACAAGTACAGGCTAGTCGAACGTATTATCTGTTCACTTCTGAAAGGTTTATTTATTATTTTTTTTAATTAATCACAATTTGAAACAAATAGTGACTATTCTCGAAATTTAAGCTATTTGTGCCTGTGTTTATGTATTACTTGTATAAAAGATTTAAAGTTTTGCTAAGGTTAACTGTCTGTAGCCTACTCTAATTTATGATAATGCTGATATTTTGCTCCATCAGTGCAACATATATGTATATGCGTATCATATGGAAAACATATAGCAATTCATTGGGTTCCAATAAGATGGTTTACACAGCGTTGTGGTCGCAGTAAATATAATCTATTGTTCCATGTCCGGATTGGCAGCAATAAGCAGTAACATCCGCCGCTGAATAGAAGTTCTTTGCAAATCTAATCTCATTTACACCCAAAAGTAGTAATTGCATTTGGAGGAATTATCCCCCTGTAATGGCCACCTAAACCGTCTCCGTTGATCCTCTGATGTGATTCCCATTGAGACGCATTTTTAGAGCTTATCCATAGGTAACAAAGGGAGGCAGAGGAGCGCAGAAAAGCTGGGTTTGTGTGTGTTTGGCCTTAGCTGGGTTAAGCCAATTTCTTTGATCCAAAGGAAATAAGAAACGAGACCGGCTCCTTGGATTAAAAATTGGTTTTGTTACATCCAAGTTAATTTACTGAACTTCGCTAAAGGACACTGTTAGGCCTATACAATATGTACATTTCCGTGTTTGTGGGTTTGCCATTTATACAATGTATTTTTCAGATTTTGTCCCATAAGAAGCCCGTGTTACAAAAGTTTTGAGAACTATGCATGTGTTTCTCTTGGGTTCAGTCTGCTTGCAATAATAAATTTAACAGGTGAAGGTCAGCGGCAGAAAGTGATAAATGAAAGTTTTTGTTATCTTCTTCTAAGAACGCATTATGATTTGCTTCTTATGCTGTAGCAAGTTGTAAGAAAATACGTGTATTTAAGTACGTATTAGCGTCTGTATTTGCAAAATATATACCAGAGTACGAAAGTGTGTCTCAGATCAGATTCTTTGTCTGGTAGTGAAAACATGCTGCCGGGTGAGGAAAAGAATAAATAATAGGAAAACAGAACTGACTATCAAAATTTGATCTAAGGCTATTTGAAGGAATGGTTTCATAAAATGCTGTGTTCCAATATTATATACTATCTTATTTATTCAGTCATGTATTGTATTGTATTGTATTTGTCTACAGTAACTGTTCTGCACTGTAAAAGCACTCATTGATTGGTCATTAATTAAAAAAAGGCATTTTTAAAAGCCAAAATCTTTTGGATGAAAGTGTAGGATATGTGCAGCACTTGCACACTTTATTGTAGATGGTCAAATAGTTTGTGTTCACCTTACTGTGAATTGTGTGGGAAGAGGGTGTGAAAGACAACACTTAAGATGAGAGCAGAAAGCCTAATCAGTTATTTGCATCCAAATACTTTAGGTTAGCTAGGCAACTGCAACATTGTGCACGTTACTGAAATAACAATGAACTGAATTGGAACATTAGTGAATTGAAAGTCTGAAAATGTTTGGCCTGTTTGCAGCTTATAAGACCAAATGTTCAGAGTAATTCTGAAATGTTTTGCAATATGCACAAGGAAATAAATGTATAGCTATGTAAAATAGCAAAAGGCAGAACATATTCAACAAAGTTACTTGTTCAAGAATATATCCTATGACAGGTTTATTCTTTCAGTATATACATATATACACACATCATTTGCTTTGGCTACACTTGATTAGAAGAAATCAAAGCTTGTGTGGTCAAAGACAACATAGCACATATAAAAATTTGTAAAAGAAAAAAAAAGTCAACCAGATTATGCATGTAAATAAGTGTCCCTAACAGTCTGAAATCTGACAAAATTGTTTTAGCTCGATTAAGTAAATGCTTCTTGAGTCATCAAGAAGATTCATAGTCATTTCCTAGACAGAAGTACAAAAGGTATGGAAAATGAACTCTTTCCAAAATTGCTTACATCCTCCAAAAATTAGAAACACTTCTTTTATTACAAAAATATATACTTTCAAGTATAAAACATGTGACACACACAGTTTGTTGTCATTGTCCATATCAAAATAAAAATTTCAGTAACTATTGTACAAAATCCACATATTTACATATGCTGCACATTTACAC
The DNA here is from genome assembly GCA_025674565.1 of Synodontis membranacea. Lineage (NCBI taxonomy): Eukaryota > Metazoa > Chordata > Actinopteri > Siluriformes > Mochokidae > Synodontis > Synodontis membranacea. Next base: position 18,082,552 of record JAOVYU010000042.1, read on the forward strand.
ATTCTCTTTCAACTGACTCATAACCATTATGAGCTGTTGATAAATTAAATATGCCAAAGATTCTGATCAGTTTTTGGATGGTATTTGATGATGGTTTGTCCCTATTGTGGCCAAGGCCTCCACACAGAATCACTTGACAACAAAGGCTGTTTAGAGTTGAAAGCTGTCTTCTTTGTAGGCTCATATATGGCAATTCTTTGAGAAATTATGGACTGACCCAGTGCCATGCAGGATCTGTTTGACTCCAAATAAGTAAGTGCCTGCTGCACTGGTATTGACCCATCATCATGTCTGAGGTGTATAGTGGGTTCTAGATGACCTTGAATGGAATGGTCTTTAAGCTCCTTGGTCACCTGCAAGTTCCCCTCTTCCTTTTGACTCTTGCTTGCAATAAAATTGCTGACCCTCAGCAGACATGCTCTCATGCCATCATGATAGTTCAGCTGACGTTTACAAGGCAGTCCCAGCTCATCTTCTTCCTCATATTTTCTTTTTCCTCTTTTGATGGGATATGAGTAAGGTATGGATTGCTGCTCAGCCTTCAGGAAGTTAACAACGCTCTCCAGGATTTCAGCTTTTTCCACTTTGGGATTCTTCAATTTCTTTAAAAAAAGGATAAATGGTGTTTTATATCAACTGAAATGTTTGGCCAAAGACATGACAAGAAAAAGATTCACTTTAAGGCACTTTGCATGAAGTTCAGAACTTACCTCATTACATGTGTTCTCCACTAACAAAAGCCTCAAGGTTTCTAAACTGTGGTTAATACGGTCTCTCCTCCGCTTCTCCATGAGAGGTTTGGGAACCTAGAGAATAATGGATTGTACAAAACCAACATTAAATTACTAGAAAAATGGCTAAACAAATTGTTGACAGTTCTTCAAAATGTCATTTTGATTTAAGTGATTTAAAGATAAGACATAAGACATGGCTGTTTTTACATCTAAAAGTTGCTATTTTTACAGAAAAATTATTAATATGCATTAATGACAACATACAACTCATGCTTAAAAAAACTTTGAATAGAATTAAAAACTAAAACAATTTTACAATTATTGAGTGAAGTAACCTATGACGACACGAATTACATGTAAACGGCTCATGAAACAGGTATCCGTGATTTCCAAGTCCGTTTTTAATATTTCTTACCCGTTTTATCATCTCTTTCTGGTCCGGTATATCGCTGGATATCGTACTCATATTTGAAGGCACACAAGTCGCCAGCTTTACTTCAAATTAAAGTATTAGTTTCCTTTTCAGTTTAGGCCCATGTTATACTCTGAAGCTAAACGCAAGTCCCGCCCACGAGCTTACCCAACCAATAGCCATCACGGCACTCATAAAAACCACTCCCCTTTATTAATATTTACACTAATATTTAGAATAAAGATCTCTAGAAAGTAAAAGTGAAAAGAAAAGAGCGATTTGTCCTATACTGATTATTTAGTCAGAGCACAAAAAATCTGAAGGCTTTAGCATTTTTTTTGTGTTTCACTGCGCATTTAAATTAATTACATAATTAAGACAAAGTTTAACGTTTAGGCTATAGACAGTTTTACAACAAATAATACAAATCCATTCCAAACGCTTCCTGTTATTTTGGAGCACTCACTGCGGAAAAAAAACTTCGAAGAAGTTGGTATTATTATTATTATTATTATTATTATTATTATTATTATTATTATTATTATTATTATTATTGTAGTAGTAGTAGTTGTTGTTGTTATCACCATCATTAATAATAATAATTTATTTATCTTTCCTTTTTGTGCTATCCCTGTATTTTAATGTGCAATCTGAATTATTTTGTACACTATCATGCTCAATAAATGTAATCTGTATTTCAGAAAGTGCAGATTTTTTGCATTTTAAAACATGTATTTGTTTTTTCAATCGATCTCACATACAACAGATTCGGGTGTGTCTACATGCTAACGTTGACTTTTCTCACCAATTCCTTCTCACTTAAACTAGTCCATTCATGCACACTTAACGGAATGGTGCTAAACGTTTGGCCATCACACCTCTGACATATTCCTCCACCTTCCCACACACCAGATACTCTGTAGTGGATCCCGTTCTCCCGTGGCCACGTGCTGATTTCTCACTTCACATTTTAAGAGATTTTCGATCACATACATAATTAGGCTAAATATAAAATATAACCGACTGTATAATCTCCAAAATAGACTATTAGAATAACTTAAAGGTTACCATAAATCAGCACCTATGCAGCGTGCACATAAAAACCGAAAATCTTTAGGAATGCCATGGCTTGAACGAAAATTGTTAATTCTGGGAACATGAACATAAATGCATATATACGTATGTTTTAAAATAAATAATTGTCTAACGACAATATCTGAGGAAACCTACAGGATATTTAGTAGCCCATATTCTAGTGGTTTAAGTGCACTTAAAACGTTTTCTATAAACAAATTCTATACAATCTATGTTGATAGACGAGTTTATTTCTCCTCATATATCTGTAAGAAGCTGAGACTTGCACAGACGTGTTAACAGGCCACGATTAACATCGCCCATCACCTGTTTCTGTCATGAGTCGGGAATACACAATGCCATACATAACGCTTGGGACTAATTCTTGATTTTAACTCGTATAATCCCCGTCAGACTGGCGATCAATGCAACATTCAATACAATACTGAAGATTGGATGGATCGATGTATGGTGGTGTTTGACGCATGGTCTGTCCACAATACTAGGTTTAGCCTGATTTCTGTTATTCCACAGTAAACGTTTGACCTTCTGACCGGGTTAATTAAAAGTCGAAATATTTGCTACACAATTGGTCCCATAAGTTCACCAAGAGTCCACATTCCCACCGAACGACTGCCATGAAATGGCATAAGGTCTTGGTGCCTAATGTGACACTTCACTTCAGTTCTCAAGACAAGATATCTTTAATTCCACGTTCTGGAGAGAAAAAAAATCGTTTGATCGGGAATCAAAGCGATATCACTTCGATAATCGATTGCGCCGACAGATTCCAGTTTGAGCTATAGGTTTAGTTTTAAAATGAAACTTCTTCCCAAAGAAGTCACGTGTCGGTAGGTTAATTGTTGACTCTCTCACTAAGCCTTTCACACCTAATGCATTTCATTCACTCACATACAAACACACTTAACGGAATGGTGCTAAACGTTTGGCCATTACACCATTGCCTCCTACCACATAAAAACGAATCACTTAACCAAGAATAATAGCCTGGCTTCCTCGCACATTTCGCCACAGTTGAATAGAAAACAATAACAATATATCTTGCGTTCTAAACGTTCAGTACGCATGTACGTAAGTTTCTGAACCTTATTTTATTAAGTGCAGCGTTCAAATACCCCCGAGGTTTTTAAGATTTCAGTTATTTTATTGTATTTTTTAACATCACACTATAGGTACTCTACTGTTCAATAACCTACTAACTTAAGCTCATGGATGTGATCAAAACAAAAACTAAACAAAAAACACGCACACCCGTTTCCATAAATACAAATTATAGGCTACTTTATCTTAAACTGAGACATTTTTAATCACTACTTGGTAAAAACAAATCACAATAGAAACAAAGCAACATTTGGAAATCACAGGGGCTCCCCCCTCCGCATAGGGATGGAATTCGTCCACGGTGCTGACGTCACCTCAGACTCTCAACCAATCAGAAAAGTGTGTGGTGGTGCACCGTATAAGTTTCAGCCTCTGCCCGGCGCAGTTATTCATCAAACGGGCTTTACGGAAGATTCTTCAAAAGTATTCAACTCGAACTTTCACCATGGCTAAAACAGAAAGCGTTAGAAGGGTAAGTATGACTTATTCTTTTAATTCAAAAACCTCTTACTTCCAATTAACTCATTGTTTAGAGTATGGCATTTTATGCCACGTTATATTGTATGCAGCTTTAGACAAATTGTTACACATAGTCTCAACATGTCCTCTTAGAAACTGAAGCCAGTGATTGAGAAGAAAAGGAGAGACCGAATCAATCAGAACCTTGCGGTGCTCAGGGCCCTGCTGTTCAACAGTACCGCAGATACGGTAAGGAAACTAAGCTTGAGGAAATGTCTTCTCAATGCGTTTCATTGTTTTAACATGGGCTATGAACACTAGCTATTTGTGGTATACAGTATAATCTACTACTTGTTATTTTCGCTCCAGTATTTGCAGCGTTAATTTAACACAAGGTGCTAATGACTGAGATGCAGAGTTAAAATAACTCTGTGCATAGTAAAATAAAAAAATTTCTGCTTAACACAATAGTGAGGTCACGTTACTCTGTAGTAGTTCCAACACTTCCAACAATTACAGCAACTCTCTCACATAACTTATTCCTTTAGTGTTAACCCATATTTTGCAGTTTCAGTCCAACTCTGCAAACATTCTGAAAAATGCATCTTCAAAAATTTCACAGATGCACAAGCCCCCCCCCCCCCATAATTTAATTCAAAATGTAAAACTTAAATGCAAAGGTTTGTGGCATGGAAGTGATCAGCATGTGGCACTGCTGAGGTGTTGCTACTGAAACCCAGGGTATTTTGAAAGTGTCCTTGAGCTCATCTGTATTCTTGGGCCGGGTGTCTCTTCTTCCCCTTTACAATACCCCGTAGATTTTATATCAAGGGAAGCACAGTAATACACATAAGCAGTATTACAAGTAGTATCATGGTCTGGAAACTGTTTTTGGTAGTAGTTTTGGCACTGTGGAAAAGGAAAGTCATGCTGGAAAAAGAAATCAGCATGCCCATAATGCTTATCAGCAGATGGAAGGATGAAGTGCTTTAAAGTCTCCTGGTAGATGTCTGCAATGACTCTGGACTTGATAAAACAGAGGACCAACAACAGAAGATGACACGGCACCATGAATCATCACAGACTGCAGAAACTGAATTTCAAGAACCTTGGATTACATGCCTCTCCACTCTTCCTCCAGACTCTAGGACCTTGATTTCCAGATGAAGTGCAAAATTTTGTTTCATCTGAAAAGAAGACTTTGGACCACTGAGAAACAGTCCAGCTTGTGATGTCATCTCTGGTTCAGGAGAGGCCTGATATTAATAATGTGACAGTTGTAGCCCCTTTCCTGAAGATGTCTGTGCATGCTAGCTCTTGATGCACTGACACCAGCTTCAGTCCACTTCTTGTGAAGCTCTCCCAACTTCTTGAACTGACAATATTCTCAAGGCTGTGGTCATCCCTGTTGCTTGTGCACTTTCCATTAATATGCTTCAGTACAGCACTGTCAGCATGATTGTGTGTTCCCAGCCGTCAGGATGATTGTGCTTGTACGTATTGAACTAGACTGAGGGGTACATGGTATTTATAATGTTTGAACAGTAATTGTAACTCAAACTTTGGTATGTTTTTATTTAAATGGTTTCTAGCTGCAGGCCATAATTATCAAAATTATAGTTGAAAAAGGCTGACACACTTTAGTTTACATGTAAGTGTAGAAAATATAGCATTAAACAACTGATGGAAAATATTGCACTTTTTCCAGAACATTGTGACTTTTGGAGATGCACTAGAATATGTAACACTTAATTGTGGAAAATCAACTTTGAGAATGTTGCTGTGTATATTATTTCTGCTTTAACAGCAAGCAATCTACAGTATGATTCCTACTGTAATCTGAATTAGCCTATTTTTTTTTTGAATCAGGCAATGGCCTACTAATTTGTTTTTCTACTACTACATCATTCTTTTATGGGATTAATTTATTCTTTCCCCTCCTTTACTCCACAGCGTTTACAAAACCCCAAACTGGAGAAAGCAGAAATTTTAGACCTAGCTGTTCAATACATAAGAAAGAACACACGTGACAAAACAGACAAGAAAGGTAAATTATGTGATATATTATTTTATATTA
>JAOVYU010000042.1:18088813-18105758 GCA_025674565.1 Synodontis membranacea
GAATGATTTGTTGCAACCCAGTCATGCTTTACTTATTTAAAAAAAAAAAAAAAAAAAAAAAAAAACCAGAAAGTCATGCAGACCAAACTGCAGGAGTTACAGATACGAAACTTGATCATTATGTAATAGTTGGGGAATCAGATTACACCATAGAACAACTTGCAATATCATAGCAACACCACAACAAGTCACTGGGATGTCATCGCAATCATGTTGAAGCACTTTAGCAACCACAGTGAGTATCAAATTAACCACCTAATAACACCCAATAGCAACCTGGAATACAATAGCAACCATCTAGCAACACCACAGCAACCAAGTGGAATATCATAGCAACCACCTTGTAACACCACAGCAAGAAGCTAGCATAGTATAGCAACCACCTAGAAACACCATGGCAACCAATTTGGTTACCATATATCCTTGCAACAGAATGGGTTGGCATCGCAGTGAATTAGAAACTCTCCACTTTAGTACAAATAGTATACCAATAGTACAGCAACTGCCTAGCAACATTCTAGCAATGTGGGACAGCATAGTGTTTACCTAGCAACACCCTAGCAACCAACTGGTTTAGGATAAGAGTGACCTAACAACTTTACTTTTCAACATTTTTAACCTTTGTGCATAATAAACTTTCTCATCAGAAGACAATTAACAAACTTTCACAAATACTTAAAGACAAGTATCGCCAGCATTACACCCAAAAAAAAACCCTTTTCACGCGGTTGCACACAAATTTCCAATGTCAGAATAAAATCAAGGGAGATTTGCTAGTTGTAGTGCACTCCTGTCATTTTTATTATTTGGTTTTCTCATCTTGATGCTCTGGTAAATCTGATAAAGCTGTGTTTAATATTGTCTGTAGTCATGGCTCATGCAAATGTTGACCCTGTGAGATCCCCTTTGCAATATCATGAATAACAGCTTGAAAAGTCATTTGGTTGTAAGACTGCTATAACGCTGTGACCAATGACACATTGTCTTTAGATGTGAGAGGGTGTCAGACTAGTCTTTTAAAAATCTTTTCATAGTCTTTTAGTCAGACTAGTCTTCTAGTGTATGGTTAGCATTACTAAGACAATTAAATTCATCAGGAATTGAAAATGTGCTTTGCTTGCCTTTGCTGCCATCTTGTGTTTTGTACAAGCCTTCACCTCTCTCATAAAATTTGCTTTTTATTATTATCATTATGATTCACCCACATCTTAGCAGATGGTTTTCCCAAGTGATCAAAGAAGGTTTGTGTAAATATAATGCTAGCAGAAAACTTAAAAGTCTGGGTTGCAAATTAAACTAGTCTTCCTTCCTTCCCTCCTTCCTTCCTTCCTTTAACTGCTCCCCTTAAGTGTTGCCTCAGTGAATCATAGTCCGCCCGTTTGATTTGGCATGGGTTCCTGATGCAATCCTTCCCAATTCATCCAGACTTGGGAACTGGACGGCAAATGAAACTAATCCGTAGGTTATAATTTGAACCTGCATATACTAACAAATCTGACAAGTGGTCGCATTAATTTACAAGTAGTATACATGCAGTATCTACAAACACAGAAATTATATACAAATACAGTAATATATTAAAGTGCATCAAGGTCAAAATGGCCACCATAGCACTGACCTAGGTTGTTAGGGATACTTAAAATAGATAGACTACTACTGAACCTAATTAACTCTTTAAACTAGCAGCAGTTGGAGTGTGGAGTTTAAAATCTGCATCAGTTTTCCAGAGGGAAAATTGTCAGTATCATCTCTGGCTTTTAACATAAAATGCATTTATCTACTACCCCAATTGGGCGCTATGGTCAGCAGAGGGCATCCTCACATAGAAAAAGGCTATGCATTCAACTGACTCCAGGATAATCACTTCACAGAAATGCACTCTCAAAAACATAGGGCTCAGCATTGCTGTTGTCCTGACTGGCCTTCTGGCAATAAGCCGAAGACTCGAGACTTCTCTCTTTTATAAATGACAGTATTTCTCTCACACTCTTTCAGCTGGGGATAAGTGTGCACCCTGTTCCTTATCTGCTGCTCACATCTCTATTACAAGGCCTGAATATTTTCTGCACAAGGCACCAAGGGATTTAGCTGGAGAAAACAGGCTCTATGACATGATAGAACATGTCTTCGGATAATGGTTATTTCTTTTTTTCTGCCTTTCTGCCTCCTCTTCTCTCATCTTCATGTTCAGAAGCGTCTCTCTGTAGTAGTGCCATTTCATCTGAGGTGGCTATTGTTCATTGTAAGGCAAGCAAGGAGGCATAGCATGGCAAGCTTAGCTTTTCTCCAGTGTCTTTTCACAGTTGTGATCATTGCAATGGCCAGCTCCAACTCCAGGGCTGCACAAATTACAGATCCCCTCAGGCAGGGTAGATGAATGCCTCCAAGATGATAATAATTATGAAGAGAGTTTCGAAAAAAAATAAACCACATCGAGAAAATGTACATAACAATTGCTTAAATACCCATAGATTTCTCAGGACGCGCTGATTACATCTAATCTTGTTCGTCACAGCTACTTTAATGCTGACTGTAGCCCATGCATTCCTGATTTGGCCCAAACAGGGAGTGACTTAAAGAAAACACCGAGGAGGAACCTACTCTGGAGAACCAACCCATTGCTTTTGTCATGGTTTATTGGGCTCGGAGCTAAATACATTTGTGTTGGCACATCTCGAAAGCAATTTGTTGAGGCAGAGCTGCTGTCAAACATTTCCATCACACGTGCACACACTTGTACAAGCTGGATGTTGAATGCATGCACAAATAGCATTTCATTGAATGCGTTTTTCTAAATTCACACATTTAGCAAGATTGGCTGGAATGCCCTTATGATTTTACAACAAATAAAGGAACAAACGAATAAAACATGCATATACAGTCATGCATATTTCTTAACAACATAATGATTCATTTCAGATTAACACACAGCAATCAGGAAATGCCTAGAGCAATGGGATACAGCATATAAGCAGTGCGGCTGGCTGAACGCACCTACATTTGAGATCCTTGCATATTTTAACCTGCAATCTCAGTCTAGTCAAATAAATACAGCAACTATTCAAACATGTTATTTTACAGCAATTTCAAGTACGAGCTTTAGGTATAAATGATTCCTACTTCCTTGTAAGCCTGGTGAAAGAGCCTGGTTAATAGAGCAAAATGATAATTGTCATTTCCTCATTCTACGGATTCAAAGTCTTTAATTATTAAGAGCTGCAAGATTATAGCGGTGGTTTGTCTTAGGAAAGATTAATCTTCACTAATCGTGAAGTTTGGATTTATATGGATCAATACGGTGTTTAACTACGGCTAGTATGCTAAAAGAAATCTGCACATTAATACATAAATGATCCGAAACAAATCTTCAGTGGTTATTTGGATAATATTTATAAACTTTAGAATGTTTTCTGATATTTTCTGACAACTCTTAAGGGCTCTCCAGGGGAGACAACCTAAGAACCCCTATTGGTTAGAGATTGAGCTCATTTCCCCAACTGTACGTTATAAGTTACATTTACATATAGACTAGGTTTTGCCCACTCTGCAATATGATATGTGGTTCTTAGAGTTCCATGTAACATTTTAGTATCTTGATAACTCGCTGAAGATATAGGTTTTCGGATTCAGCCTAAATGGACACCGTGCAGGAAGACACTCAAGAATGTCGATCTGTCGCTACCCACAACTGAATACCATTTTCCCTTCTTTCATTTGTCATTTTTTTCCTCTGACTGCTAAGGGGGCTTTGAAGTCAATAGAGAAAGAAGTCTGGACTGTAGCAAAATTACTCACAGTCTAGAGCATTTTTTTTTTTTGCATAAGTCTGGAGGGGCGGGAGAACCACTTTTCCTCGCAGCTCGGCTGAGAGCGTTTAATCTCAGGCCACAAGAGACAGCAGCGCTGACAGACTGACAGGACAACTGGACATGTATTCAGGAGGCCGTGAGAGCCTTACTAGAGCCCAGAGCACCTTTCCTTTGTCCATGCCTCACCATACAAGTAAACACTCTATAATGTGCTGGCTAGGTGATGAACAGAGCTCGGGCCAAAAAGCTATACTCATTTTAGTCTACAATTTCATGTGATAAAAAAAAAAAAAAAGCTCCATAATCACATTTAATGTGAGATATGAATAGACTCTTCTATGGATCTAGACAGTATGAACATATTTTAGTGTTCCTAAAGCTTCCCTGATATTTTTTTTTTCTTGCTCATGAATCCTACTTGATTATCTCCTTACATTTTTAGTGGCGTCTAGGCGATTTTTTTTATCCTTTTATGATAGAACTGTTACTGTCAGGACACTTTGCTATATCAGAGCTCTTTTAAAATGCTTAAATAGCTGCTCATAGACAAAGTAGTCATTTAAAGTATTATGTAAGCAGGGTCCTCTCCCACTCCTGTAACCCATAGTTAATAGATACTGTATCTGCCTCTAGTCCTTGATAGTCAAAACAAAGATTACTTAACAATAGCTTTGGAGAGCCAGCATTGTGGCATTAAGATACTGTTTTAGCACTTTGATTCTTTCGAATCACAACTTTTAATAGCCTAGTGTGTGATTTCTCCCTATTAACTTTAAAAGTCTATTGTTATAAAGCATTTAATTGATGCGCAGTAATAAATCTTTTCACAACTTTCACCTTCTTCTTCAAGAATCCTAAGTGTATATACTTTAGAACAATATAGAGTATTAATTAGTAAGTAATGTCCAGTGAGTGTTTTACTGCTTGTCCTCATAACACTTTTTCGGATATTTGAACGTGGGCCATAGATATTTTACTAGTTATGCCTTGAGGTTACATGTTAGATGAGCAGTTGTGTTTAGAAGCATTGGTACCTTGCCCCTGACATGGGTGGGCCATGACCCAGCTAGCCTGCAGCCATGCTTACATAAAAAAAAAAAAAAAAACCCTCTGCACTGCACTCTTGTAATCCTTCATAATGCACTCCCTCCTCCTCTAATTTCCCAGTTAAATCAGGAAAAACTTAACATGTCAAAGGTTGACACAAAAACCCTGTTGGCAGTTATTTTGTCTGGTGGAAAGTACTTTTTTCTGGTGGCAAAATATATGGGGAGAACATAGTTTTGACTTTTTTTTTTTTTTTTTAAAGTCAGAAAAAAGGTAAAGTGCAGCCTGAGGGCTCAAAGAACCACCCTTTTTTTCTTTTAAAATATGCATTTTTTTTATTTTAATGGAATATAATTACTCTGTATTTCATCATAATATAATACTAAATTGTATAATTTATATTAATGTCTTTTTTTATGAGGTGAATTTGATGAAAGTAAGACAGCAGACGTGTCAAAGACATGCACTAGACCCTTGTCAGCTTCTGGCAGAAGCTTTGGTGAGACACTCATTTAACTCCAACCTCTTAAAGGACTTCTTCCTTTTACCAAGTGAGGTCAGCGATACTGAAGGTGAAAGGGCCATGTTCAAGTCTGTAGATGAAAAGTCAGTGCCGTAAGATGCGCTGGTTGTAAGGGAAACTATCAAGTTCAGAAAAATGCACATAGGGGGCTCTCCTGATTGATCTGATGGATATAGGAGAGTTAAGCAGTGGCCTCAAAGAATATTTGGCATCATCATGCACCCCAAGAAGGGGAGAAGAAGGCATGCATGATCTATACTAGGAAGTGTAGGGGAATGTTGTCCTCCACTGGACATATATTGTTCACTGATGGAAGGAACACTTTGAAGATCCCAATGAACATGCCCTCATGTCAGGAGGCAGTGCCAATAATCTCTGGTGTTTTGGAGTCCATCTCTCTGGCTGAGCTTACTATGGCAGTTAGAACACATCATAGCAGCAAGGCTGTATGGGTGGATGAGATTTGGCCAGAGATGTTGAAGGCAACAGACATGGTTTGGGAGGTTGTGTTTAATGTTCAATGTTTCCTGAAGAGCTGGGGCAGTACTGGGATGCTGGTCCGTATTTAAAAAATATTTCCAATCATTGTGGAATCACACTCCTCAGCTTCCCAAGAAAAGGCTATGCCAGAGTTCTGGAGAGGATATACTATCTAATAGTTGGAGAAGATCCAGGAGAAACAGTGCTGGGTTTGCCCATTCTGTGGAACAGAGGACAGCTTTGTTAGGGGTCTTGGGAGTATGCTAATCCAATCTGTGTTTTGTAGATTTGAGAGTTCAGGGGTATTGCTTCAATGCATTATGGAATCTGGACTCTGTATGAGCAGAGTTGTATCTGCTCCCGTGCAATTAAGTTGGAACAGTTTAAGGTGAGTTTCAGATATGGTCAGACACGTTTTATCTCCAGTCTTGCTTGTGCTTTCATTGTCAGGATATCAAAACAGAACAAAGGTTACTGATGATGTTGATTTTTTTTGTCCCCATCCGAAGTACCCGCCAACATGCACTCCTTTGTTTACTGTTTTGAACTTATATGAAGTGGCTGGGGTGAATATCAGCAGCTCCAAGTCTGAGGCCATGGTTCTCTACAGGAGAAGAGTGCTGTGCTACCTTCCAGTAAGGGGAGAGTCCTCTTGGTGGAGTTGCAGTACTTTAAATTAAAATTTTTAGTGAAATAAAAAAGTGAACTTGAGACTTGGAATCTGATTCAGTCAGGGGCATCACTGTTCCAGTTGCTGCACTGGTCTACACAGTTTTTGGGATAAAGCTCTCTGTTTACCCGTCTATGTCTCTATCCTCACCAGTGGTCACAAACTGCGGGTAGTGACTAAAAGAATAAGGTTATGCATACATGGCATAAATATGAATATATGAAAGTTTTCTTTTTTGAATGAAATTATATTTTTTAAAAAATGCATAATTTTTGAGACACACTAGTATATCTGTCAGTGGGCTTGGGAATGTTTGGAGATCCCCCAAGAGGAGTTCATATTTGTGGCAAGATCATAGAGATGTCTGGACTGACCTTAGCCAGTTGCCACTGCATGCCACCAATAAAAGTGGATGGAAAATGAATGAACAAACAAATACTGATAGAGCTCTGCTAGATACCAATATTGTGTATTTAAAAGAAACATATTTGGCATTAAAAAAAATTCTTGGCATAAAACAGGGGTTTCCCAAAGTAGCACTAGTAAATCCATGCACACACAAGTAAGTCACAAAAAAAACCTGTATGTTGGAGGTGAGCCAAACACTGATTGCTTTTATTATATGCTATTACCACATTAAAGAGCTCAGTGTGTTTGTAGCAGCATTTCAGGTGCTTGCTTTATCAGTGTATGGTAACATATGATGTGCTCTAATTTAAATCATATGTCAAAACTGGAATTTACATTTTTATATTTAGTTTAAAAATCTAAAATACTTTATTTTACTTAAGCCTATTTCTTGTGTTAAACTAATTTATTACAAAAAAATTGTCAACACGGCATTTCTGCTTATACAGTTTAACAGCAAAAACAGAGTTTGTGTGTCATGTGTGTTTGAGGTGGGGTCGGATCTTACCTCGTGAGCAGGACGGTTCAGTCTCCTTTTAAAATGCTTAATGGTAGCTGAATCTTTAATCCTACCTCTTTTGATGTCTGATGCGTAGATGCAACACTGAAGAAAAGCTTTGTGAGAACTTTTATATTTTTCTGTAGGTGAGCTAAACTGATGTCTGTTTTGACATTTCCAGCACGTGGACACAAGTATAATGGACAATAAGCAAAGAAAGCCTCGACTTAATTAAATTAGAACCGGACAATTATCTGCATGACAGGTATCTGCTTGGACATTTAAATTCATGGTCAATTAAAAAAAAAAAATACATTTTGGACATATGTGCGTGACAGTGTGTGTGTGGTTTTTATGATCTATGGCAAACTCTTTGTTCTTCCTTTTTTTTTTTTTTTTTTTAAAAAGAAGGTGAAAACAGAAAGATCTTATCTATGGATAAAGGCAAGGATCATCATGGAGTATTCAGACGTAATGAGTGGACCACCAAGTAAAGATCGTCATAGAGGAATACAGGCATGATAGGAGCCCAGTGCATCATGTTAAGATACTAAAGATCAAGCTCTCCTTGGCAGAAGCTAAGAGACAAACCAAGATCTTGTGGCACTTTGTGTCAGTTAGATATGCCGATAGATGATAAGTATCATGAAAGGACCTCATCCTTGATGTTTTTTTTCTTTTTTTTCCATATTCTTTTCTCCCACACCACCACCATAATCCTGACAGAGAAACTTTAAGAACTGAAGAGTTGGCAGAGAAACAAACATGTTTGGTTGACAGGCTTTTTTTTTTTGCCAATTGACAGGACAGAGAAACGAGCGGAAAAAAAAAAAAAAGTGAAATTGATGAGTTTGCACACTTCCTGTATAAGTAATAATCTATTATTATATAAGAAATAACATGCATAGAAAGTTGCATATTTAAAACGAGCTGTTCTATGGGAGATGACGCAAAAATAATCAAGATAAAGCATGTAGTATTTTAAGCATTTTAATATGCTGCATAAACAGAATAACATAACAAAAAATAACAAAGACAATGAATCTACTGAAAACCTGACAGAGTTATAACAATCAGTCTGTAAGCATGTTGTAATTCTACATCACTGAGTGGAATCTCACAAAATCTAGTTAGAAGAGTACATAAAGCACAAGTTTTTATTTATTTATTTTTTTTAAATCTCGGAATGTGCCAGCTTAGACCACTAACATGGAGCAGTTTCAGGAGACACTTTATATATAAGGATCTAAACGTAGATTTATAAAAACAAACAAACAAACAACAATAAAAATATCATCTTCCTTCATGCATCCAAATTTCCTGTACAAGGTGTTGGAAAAAAGAAGAAGTTTTTAAAGCACTGTTGTGCTGTGCAGGTAAAGTTACACACTGCTTGAACCATGCATTCCAACCAGTAGCTTTATTGGACAAAATATTATGGCTCTTTTAGTTGGACGTTAGCATTTTTACAACACACTGTCCATTATGATGCAAGGTGCAACAGATGCTTAAATACTATGTTTATAAGCATGACACGTCCCAGTCTAATGTCTATGAAATGCCCTGTGGGAATTTTGTGAGATAAGGCTGCTGCCATACGTAACCTTCTATCGACGCTGCATAACACGGCTCTAATACCTTATAATGTTACCCTGTATACTCTCCTGCTCTTGAAAAAAAAAAAAGAAAAGAAAGAAACACACTAACCCTGTGTTATCAGTTCTAAATGACAGCGGACATCAACGTCAAGCTTAAAAGGGTTATTTCCTCTTCCCTAGTATGTTACCTATATGTACCGAAGCCAATATTATAGCTGTCATCTCCCTGAGTGCTGTTGGCATAAAGGAATCTTTTGTTCTGGTTGTAACTTAGACATTGTTAAGCTCTCAGGTGCACAAAGTATGCTGAAGAACGGAATAGTATATGTGCTTGTGAACATGGCATAACTATTTCCTGTTGACAGAGCAGGATTCCTTAGCAAGTGCTTGCGACATGTTTTATCCCTTGTTGATTTTCGCAGGACATCATGTTATCCACGAAGCTCAAGCACAGAATACTATAGATTTGAATAAAGCTCTAGATGCGGAACTACATGTGTGTGTGTGGGGGGGGGGAGGGGGGGGGGTGCTTCTTTTCCTGGTCAGATTTTCCTTCAATGGCACTTTCTGCCAGAATGCTAAACAGAAATATGTGATGCCTTAGTAGTGACAAAACACACCTCGCACACTTTTGCCCGAGGGCTATGAAATCTGTTGACTGTTATGTTCGGTCACCATAGGTGAAGATCCTCATTGGTCTCGCGCCCTTCCCTCTGCATTTTAAAAAGGAGAAATGTTTTTGTTTGACAGTGACAGGGGGAATGCATGGATAAACATGACTTCAGCTCTTCAGAACCTTAAAAAAGGTCTTTAATATGCTCTGAGCTCAACTTTGATCTGCTTGTTCTTACACATCTGCCATGAGCGTGACACAGTTCAGTATAGTTGCTTTGCTTATTTTGTGCTTGATGTATGTCAGTTGCTAGATTACTGTAGTTTGAGGACTGAGGGGAGCAAAAAGGTGGCTATACACTGTTACCATTCATTTGCCTAGTAAAGATAATAAAAAACAGTAAATTTTACAAAAAAAAAAAAAAAAAAGCCAGAATCTAATGTCACAGTTTATGTCTCTGTTCAGTCATCTGTTTTGCAATCGTTCGTTACGTTCAGTTATAATGCCAACCCAAGAAAGCCAATTAAAATTTTTTCTCCGAGTTATGGAATGGAAGAGTTCAGGGTATGATCACAAGACTACTGTTTACATAAAGTCTGTCTTTAATATTATTTAGGAAGCTATTAGCTTAGACCACAAGCTGCCAAGATGCCAATCTTCCCTTTGGTGCTTGAATACTTTGTTGTAATATTTGATGTTAATCTCACTTTGAATCCATTTTGGGAAATCCAATCTCTTCCCTTTCTTCTTATTCCAATTGAAGACCCATCTGTCCATCAGGGTTATGAGATTTTTATTATTGCAGGTTTGTGACAAGGTGGTGGGAAGATGGCCGGGCTGCTTGACAGCAGCGTTGTGATGCCTTTTAGATTAGACTGACTGCAATAAAACAAGCACCTGTATGGGGAGTGATTGAATTGCAGCGTAAGTCTCTAAAGCAATCCTGATCCAGCATTTCCCCCATACAGCAAAATGACCCCTTCATGATGCAATCAGTTCATGCATTGGGAAAAAAAGTAGGGAGTTCGAAGGCTGCTTGATTTATTTACAAGAATAATGTTTGTTCATTAGGTGAATCTGAAACATTTAAATATATTTAAAACTATTAATATGTGGAATGACTGCAAACAGCACAGAACTCTTTTATTTAACTCTGTCACCTCACAGCAGTAAGGTCCCAGGTTTGGTCCCTGGGTCATACAGGATGCCGTCCTGTGCAGAGTTTACATGTTCTACCCTACGTAGGCACTCAGGTTCCCTCCCACCGTTCAAAGACATGAAGATTAGGTTGATTGGCTTTTCTAAATTGCCTATAGGTGTGTGTTTTTGTTTTTTTGTCTCTGTGTTGGCCCTGGAATCAATTAGCGACCTGTCCTTGCGCCTGTAGTCATCTGAGTTTGGGTCCTGCAACCCGCAATGAACAAGCAATATAAAAAGTGAGTAAGAGCAATTGATATGAGACACAAAGCACTGTGTAGTTATGTACACAATACTCAGGCATAATTTGCATAATTTTGTCAATATAACCGATCAGGCATAACATTCTGACCATCTGCCTAATATTAGTTGGTCCAATGTTTGCTACCAAAACCGCCCCTGACCCATCAAGGCATAAACTCCACTAGACCCTTGAAGGTGTGCTGTGTTATCTTTCACCAAGAGGTTAGCAGCAGATCCCTTAAGTCCTGAAAGTTGTGAGGTGGGACCTTCATGGATCAGACTTGTTTGTCCAGCACATACCACTGATGCTCAATTGAATTGAGATCTGGGTAATTTGGAGGCCAACACCTCAAACTCATTGTTGTGCTCCTCAAACCATCCCTGAACCATTTTTGTGTTGTGGCAGGGTGCAATATCCTGATGAAAGAGGCCACAGCCATCAGGGAATACTGTTTCCATGAAAGGGTGTACATGGTGTGCAACAATGCTTAGGTAGGTGGTACGTGTCAAAGTAACATCCACATGCCTGCAGGACCCAAGGTTTCCCAGCAGAACATTTCCCAAAGCATCACACTGCCTCCGCCGGCTTGCCTTCTTCCACAGTGCATCCTGGTGCCATGTGATCCCCAGGTAAGCGACACACATGCACCCAGCCACCCAGGAGATGTAAAAGAAAACATGATTCATCAGACCAGGCCACCTTCCTCCTTTGCTCTGTGGTCCAGTTCTGATGTTCAAATTGCGATGCACTATTTATTCTGACACCTTTCTATCAGAACCAACATTAACTTCTTCAGCAGTTTGAGCTACAGTAGCAGGTCTGTTGGATCAGACCACACGGGCTAGCCTTCCCTCCCCACGTGCATCAATGTGCCTTGGCCATCCATGACCCTGTCACTGGTTCACCACTGTTCCTTCCTTGGACCACCTTTGATATTTGATAGAGACCACTGCAGACCAGGAACACCCCAAAAAAGTTGCCCAGTTTCCCAGTTGTCTAGCCATCAATCTTGCTCAAATCCTTATGCTTGCCCATTTTTCCTACTTCTAAAGCATAAACTTTGAGGACAAAATGTTCACTTGCTGACTAATCCATCCCATCCACTAACAGGTGGCATGATGAAGAAATAACAAGTGGTATTCACTTCACCTGTCATTGGTCATAATGTTATGCCTGATGAGTGTATAGTATATAACAAAGTGCTCCCTCACACATTTTAGACCACTCCAAAATCTCTACCTTCTTCCTAGATAACTTCCTTCTCCTCTCTCTTTCTTGCTATTATTCAATAACTCATACCCATGAGTTTTGGTGTTAGGGATGGCCATCTAGCACAAAGCAGAACCTAAGCTTTTAAAGTTCCATTCATCATGTGATTTTGTTTAGAGCATAGTCTGCACATAAAAAGTTAATGGTGCAGGCAGTCATTAACCAATGTCCTTATAATAGTCATCTATATTGCGATGTTATGTATAAGGCTGAAACACAGCTACAGCAATATCCATTCATTTATCCATATCCATCCATCATTGCTGCTTAGCCATTGCTGGTCATGGAGGGAGGGAAGCTGGAGCCAATCAAAACTGATTTTGGGAAAGAGGTTGTCAACATTTCGTTCCCATCTATCTATAACTATCATTCACACTCACATTCACCTATGGGCAATTTAGAGTAGGCTGTTGACCTAATCCACATGTCGTTTGATTGCGGGAAGGAACCAGAGCACCCAGACGAAACCCAAGCAGACATGGGGGAAAATGCATACTTCACAAAGAATGGCCCTGTGGAGCAAACCTGGAACTTTCTTGCTGTGAGGCAACAGTGCTATCCACCACACCACTGTCCTGAGCTACAGTGATATCGCTTCACAAAATCATGTTAAGAAATATAAACTCAAACCGACTGATGACAAGTACACTTCTTTTAGGCATGCATTACTTTTGCACAAGCATTTACATTTAAGTCATTTGGCAGATGCCTTATCCAGAGCGACTTACATATATCACATTTTTATACAACTGAGCAGTTGTGGGTTAAGGACCTTGCTCAAGGGCCCAGCAGTGGCAGCATGAGGCTGGGATGTGAACTCACGACCTTCCGATCAATAGTCCAGTGTCTTAACCACTGAGCTACCACTACCCACAAAAGCATAAATATCACATTTGGATATATTTAATCTGATTTAAGTTTTCTGCTTTTTTTTTTCAATTCATGGTAAACAAGTTATTATTTTGAAAACCAAAAACATTAAAAAAAAAAAAAAAAAAAAAAACCCTGAAGACTTTAATAACCGATCCTAAGCTCAAATTTCTAATTCACCATCACTCACTGCAGACATTCCTTCATATGTCACATGGCATATATCTTATCACCTGGTGTAGCATCTTGTTGTGGTAGCTTGTGCTGCCTTTGATATCGGAGAGCATGGAGGTTTCACCTAAATAAAGGCCCCTTTGTACTCCACTGATTAACTTCTGTACATGAGCTGTTTGATAAGATGAAAAAGCCTCCTTCATGCAACATGCAACCATGAATTTGTTAGATTTGTTTTTATTTTGCAGTGAAAAGGTTGCATTCTTACAAAACACCCAAAGTGCTAAGCTGTTCATTTCTAATATTAATTGATGGTGCACTTTCAGCTACTTACAATTTTTTTTTTTTTTTTTTTTAAAGTTGCTCTGTACTCCAGCGCATACGATTTTGAATGAAACAGATGCTATGAAAATAAAGCTCAAATGTTAACTTTAATCAGAGTCCCCCCCCCCATTTATCAGTTTCAATATCAATCAGGCAAATAAAATATAGTTCTATATATATTGTTCTATATATACCGGCTTTTCATACATAATTTGGCAAAATGCTACTGTACATGGCCTTCCTGTTCCTTCTTGTCATTGGATTGTGTCTTGAGATGAACCCACTGAGATCGAACTATTCTTGTCATTACAAAAAAAAGAATTCCACATGTTAGTTTCTTCTCTACTGTGTCCATCTGCATACTATCAGATTATTAGCTGTTACTAAGCCCACCTGTGTGGTTGCTTCTTAATTAGGTACCAAACAGCTTGCGATACTTTTGAACCTGCCCCCGACTGATTCATTCTCATTTTTATGCCTCATTATAGGTGGCTTTACTGTCCTTTACACTTCTTTTGAAATCAGCCACAGATTCCAGATGCAATTGTCCAATGCAGCATCAAGTCTAAAACACAGCTGACTACATGAAGAAACAATACTCGATGAACATCAAGTAGGCATTTAAACTTGAAGTGAGGAAATGAAGTATACATTAAAATGACTCTGATTCCTACATAGCTCATCGAGTAAAGGAAAAGATTTACATGCCTTCGAATTAAAGGTGTAATCTAACCTCAATCTGCTTGAGTACACAGCCAAAACCCTGTCTAATTACTTACAAACTACTCTGTATTTAGATGTATATAATACCAGTGCTTTAGTTGTCACTGTGGCTGGAGCATCTGTGTTGAACATGCATGCAAAACATACCTAGTACTTATGAAAAGTGCTCCTTTGATAAACTGTTGGTACATATGAGCCATTTGAATTTGTCAGTGGTAAACATTCATAGTAGCATTTCGGCCTGAGGCCACGTTTGTAGAAGTAGAAGGGAAATCATATCAAGTTTAATTTGAGTTTTGCATGCTTTACAGAAAAACTATGGAGTGATTTCATGACTTTTTTTTTTTGGTTGGGACTGTGTGCATACACACCATTCACCGACAGTAACTCCCTTTTGTTTAAAAGCATCAGTTGAATATTATGCCACTTTGGGTACGTTCTCTACAAAGATACGTTTACTCCAAAAGGTAATAAAGTACGGTTGATCTTGATGTAATAACTAAGATCTCTGTTAGGTGTTCTTTTTTTTTTCCCCTCGTAACGTCCTCAAACTTTTTTCTAGCCCACTTGTTCAACTCTCTGCCAGGGGATTTCCTTTCCTCAGAAGCTTTCCAAATTACTATGGAGGTGGTTTAGTGTTGTGCCGAAGTGCCTGTTTGAAGCTGGTCTCTTCAAGTCTGGTTTTCACTCCAGGTGGACAAATCTGCTGCAAATAAGATGTGTAATAAAAATTTCATGGAGAATCCAGTCTAGTACATTGTCTTGCCTGTGTCTTACCTGAATAGAAAAAAAAAATTGATGGCTTGATAACAGTCATTTAAAAAAAAAAAAAAAAAAAAAAAAACAGTTTGGAGAGGAATAGTGCTGTCTTCTCACTTTCATTCCTAATTTTTTTGCCTGAGTAAGACCTCACGAGTGGTTTGGCAGCTGACATACAATTGCAATGTCTTTATTTTCCTTTTGAACAGATGCCAAGTACCTGTAGTGTATTATATAAAGTTCACCAAGTGCTGAAATTTAACAGCTGATATATATATAAAATTGTCTACACCTGACCATCACACTCATTATGCTTTTTTGTACATCCCATTTCAGATTTAGTCCCTACTGCTGTGACTCCCTTTGCTGTTATAATAACCTCCACTCTTTAGGGAAGGCTTTCCACTAGATTTTGGAGCATGGCTGTGGGGATATGTGTTCATTCAGCAGCAAGAGCATTAGTGAGGTCAGGTACTGATGTTGGGTGCGAGGTTGGCATTCCAGTTCATCGCAATGGTGTTCATTGGGGTTGAGGTCAGAGCTCCGCAGGTCACTCAAGTTCTTCCACTCCATCCATGGCAAACTATGTCATTATGGACCTTGTTTTGTGCACAGGGGCCTTGTCATGCTGGAACATTATAAAGCTACAGCATACAATCCTGTAAAGTTGCATGCTTCCAACTTTGTGGAAACAGTGTGGGAAAGAATCAAATAGGGGTGCGATGATCATTTGTCCACAAACTGGCCTTATAGTATACTGTATGTGTATGTAAACTACTGAGTACCACCTCTGTTGATCTGATGCCTCTACTTCCAAAATACACCTTTATGTTAATCTCACTAATATGTTAATAATTAATAACAATAACAATGTCTATTATAACTTGTAACCCGTCAGGGTATTGTGTTAGCCAGGACATGCTTAGTAATTTATGACTAATTTGCTAATTTCATTAACCCCGATAGCTCTTCTTGCTACTTGCAAACACTTCTGAGTACTTGCTGGGACTTGCCGTGTTCAGTGCTGTTATTTATAGAGGAACATCATGAGAGCATTTTAATTGCAGCTGCACACACTGACAGGTGGCCTCTCTGTTTGATTTTCACACTGTGAGCCTGTAAAATTCACAATTTAAAACCATCACATGGAACCACACTGTTGGCACACCATATTTCAAAGACAAACATACTGTAGATAGTGGATTCTTATGATTTATACCAATGTTGGTGTAGACGATATCTCAAATTTTTGTTTCTCTTAAAAACCATGACGATTATGGTGCATGTATGTATGTCTGATGCTGAAAGTCTATACTGCATGCCAGAATAGAGCTCACCTGTAAAGTTCACTGTAAAGGACAAAAAGCAGTACGGTCGATTTATTTATTTATTTTTTAAAAAGAAATTTCCATTCATGAACCATGAAACAGTGGGTCCAGAATTTGGAAGAACCACAGCGCCAGGAAATCAAACAACCGACTGGGAAGTGAAAACAATTTTTCCTTATCAATAAGACATCAATAGGTTCACAAGGTCATTTTCAAACAATCGAAGATATTTGCATTTAGACAACAAGCAATCAGTCACGCCAACAGAAATCTTTTGCCTGTCTTTTCTGAATGAAATTGGAATCTATAAAGAAATCTAATCCCCATTTGACCGATAATAAGAGCAAAAATACTTAGATTAGCAAAATATTTAGATGAGCAATTTCAGCCAATACAGCAAAATTATATAT
>JAOVYU010000042.1:18108880-18119122 GCA_025674565.1 Synodontis membranacea
CACACACACACACACACACACACACACACACACCTCTGATTGGATTTCCTTCAGATGTCTTTTGGGCCACATCTGAAGTGATGAAAATAAGGGCGCATCCATTAAGTGCATGAGGTAGGCCTAAGAGAGGGCATGGATGAAGGATTTAAGTGTTGGCTGTAAAGTGCCTTGGACCACCTGCTACAGGGACAAAGGCATCATTTTCATCCCAGACAGACTCCAAAACACCGGTTTAACAAGTGCCAAAAAGTATTTCATAGCATCAGGTATCAAACGTTAAATTTACTCCCTGCTTTAGCTGAGCTTCTTCCCAGCTGGACCTTTTACTGGACATTTAGAGCAAAGTTACCCATCTGACAAGCTTAATGGAAATGGATACCTCAGCATTTGAATTTTTAATGTGATATTTTCTGTTACACACACCCACACACACAAACCAAAAGGCTACATTATATACATGTGATGTATTAAAAATGAAAGATGATTGGCTTTTTTCCCTTTACTTGTTAGAAATATTAATATGCATAGTGGAAAAGGCAAGTGGATGTATAGATTGTAGATCAAAAAGTCAGAATAATTATAATAAAAAAATAATAATTCTAAAACCTGACAGTAGCTACAATAAAGTCTTTCTATATAGCTGTAGAAATGCAATGTCAGAAATGTTTGTCCATTCAGGACCCTATAGTGTGAACCCCCCTTTGTTTCTACTCTGTCTCTTTCACGCCTCCATACACTGCTCCTTGTTATAAGTTTTTTTTAGAGGGGAAAATCCCACAGTATCACATAAAGGTTGGCACCATGTCGACTCCTCTGTCATGACAGCCTCTGGCTCACCATCACAGAGATGCTGAGATCACACAGCACAGCTTTCATGCTTCGACACAAATATTCATCCAAGCATTACGGAAACTGTAGCTTGATATGCTTTTTTGCTCATTGTTGTGGAAATTGCTCATTGAGCCATTCAAACACAGTCAGAAAAAGAAGGTGAGCCTGAGGTATCTGAATCTCATATTGTCTAAGTGACAGTTGGTTTATTGCAAATGGCAGACAATAAAACAAAAACCATATGTCACAGATATAATGAAAAAAAACTGACCAAACAAATGACTACTGTCCGTGATTAATATTTCAGTAAAATATCAGTTATTACTGAGTGGTATTAAAGTGGTTATATTAAGCTTTTTGGTTCTGAAATAGTCAGCAGAAAGGGCTTAATACTTATCAGTTTGACCCCTTTTGTGCAAGACTGCCAAACCACTAAACTGCAGCTAAGGTTGAGTTTTTATTTCACCCTGATCTTGTCATTGGGAGGTTGTTACATGAGAAGGTCTCTAAAAGGAGCTTTGAAGTTGATGAGTGCTGGACAAGCCTTTTGTTCACAGCATAACTAGGGCCACAGAAAACAAACAACGTTTTAAGGAAATATTTATCTTTTCAAAAACTGTAACTTTTCAAGTCGTATATCAATGACACATTTCTAAACAGATAACATTCTGGGGGGAAAAAATAAGATACGGTGCATGAATTGCAAAATATAGTCCTTTTTTTTTAAAAAAAAGAGAGAGAATTATGGTTTGCTGGTAGCTAAGTTGAACTGGCATAGAATTGCTTTTGGACCTTCTTGAAATGATTATAGAAATAACATCCGTTTAACATATGTCTGAAAATCAAAAGCACAAGTGTACTTATTACATTATAGTGAGAATATAAAGTCATATTTTGCACTTCCATCATATGAACACATCTGATTTCACGCTAGCTTAAGGCACCTTCTACAGTGTATCTAATTAGATAAGTCTACATTTAGATGTAAAAATATATATTATCAAATAAATAAATACATAAAATAAATATATGTAGTGTGAACTGTATAAATAATATCCTGCTTATGTGTTCTGTTCTCCACAGCTTTCAGTCTTGACATTTCAGCGCATCACATAAGTAGTGTTCCTTCAGTTTTGTCCAAAGTCAGTCAATAATAAACCAAGTCTGAAACTTTAAAAACAAAACAACACTAAACAAACAAACAAAAAAAAACGTGACACATAAATGTCGTTTCCAGCATCAGACAATACATTTTCTCTTCTTACTCTTCAGCAGCAGGCCTAATGCTAAATAGGTTCTGTTAGACCCACGGACTCTGGGATGCATTCTGTAGCTCACAGCACCTAGGAAAATGACCAGGACTGAGCACTTCACCACCACCATTTCTCGTCTGTGCTTCCTGAAGCAAGAACCCATGTCATCTTTGTGGCACCGGTGGGTGTACCCGGCCTACTAGACACTCATCCATTTCCCCTGTTCCTTTATGTTTAGAACAAGGCTTAACAGGCCTATTCCTCTTCAGACACCAAGCCGACGTTCTCAGCTGTGTCCTAAAACTTCTTTGTAAAGGTCAGGAACTTTATCAGGGTCAACTGGCCTGGGGAGAAAATGTGTGAACTTCTGATGTCGCCTTGATTTTGTACCATCTCGTGGTGTTCCATCCTTGTTGAGTGCCACGTAGTAGCGTGCCCCCTTTTCTCCATGTTTGTACAGGTTGGAAGAATATGTGTTGTACCAGTTCTCTTCAAACTGTTCCCGGAAGACACACTCAGCTGTCAGTTTCTCCTACAAGGCAATGAAAGGCAGAATACCGGACATTACGTAAAGTCCTAGTACAAATAAGTAGAACCTTTCATACATGGAGATAAATTAAGTTGTGACCTTCTTGACCTAGAAACACTCTCTCTCAGAAAAAACATGCTCTCTCTCTCTCTCTCTCTCTCTCTCTCTCTCTCTCTCTCACACACACACACACACACACACACACACACACACAGCATTTTCACAAAAAAACAAAACAAAACAAAACTCAGGAACACTTACAGAGCCATAGAGTTCTCCCTTGTCATTCATTCCGAGGTAGAGGCCACTGTCCACTCCTCGGATGCTGATTAATCCAACTGCAAGGCTTATGAATTCCAAAATACCTGGAGAAGAATAAATCAATTGTTCTAAGTATGTACTCTGCAGTCTAAGCCCACAGTGTAGTCACACATTGTGAGTAAGCTGTTCTGCAATACATGATTACTGTAGATTGCCTCTATTTAAATTATAAAGTTGGTCAAGTTTTCAGTTATACACAGGTGTTATAGGATACTTTTGTATTACTGCAAAGTACCTTGCCGAATAGTAAATAATAATAATGATGATAATAATAATAATAATAATAATAATAATAATAATAATAATAATAATAATAACAACAGGATAATAAAAGTATATGCAGTGTAGGCCTATATGTTGTATAAAAGATATATAGATTGAAAAAAATGCACCTCATAAACATGTAGATTGTAATGTTATGTAACATGAATACTTTAATTTATATTATTTAAAATAAACATTTATACACATCTTTGTGAAAATCAGTTTCAGTCTGATTTAAAGCAATTGCATTAAAAGCAAAACAACTTCCCCATACCGAAGCGGCTGTGGTCTTTCCTCGTACCCCGCACCGTGCCGTCCGGCAGGATTTCCAGGTGGAACCCGGTTCTGCAGTAAAGTTGTCTTCTCCTCAGGATGCCCTTTAAGTGCACCAGATCGGCCGGTGTGCTGCGGGACAGCTGCTCGGCCGGAAATCGCTGGTCTCCGAGCAGCGCGAGAGTCTCGGCGAGCGGCGGCAGGAAGAGGACCGAGCTCGTGGCTCCTGCGCCCTCCGCGCCCTGCAGCAGCGCGCCCACCTCCGCCATCACCGGCCGATGCAATCGACGGTCACTCGAGCCGAGCGCAAAAAAACCCCTAACGCCCCGCGCGCATACGATCCATGCGGCCCGCAGCCCCACAATAGTGCGCAAAGTAAACGACTCAAGAGTTTCCGCGTGCAGGGCAAGAAACGTAGATGCAATTTATAACGCTCCGCAGACTTCCCCAGGTATAAAATATCCACCGATGAGGAAACTTAATTAAACTGCGCCTGACCTGTCAACTGTAAACTGTAAATTTAGTCACTTTCAGATTAATTCCATGCACTTGACATGACACCTCTTGCTTAATATGAATTACATCCACTGCGCAGGAAGTAGCCTAGTTAGTCTTGAAGCGCGAGACTGATAAATCCGGCGCACCTCTAGGGCAAAACTCACAGCAGCCCGACTTCTGGTTTAAGGTGTGTATGTGTGTGTTTGTGTGTGGCGCTGTGGGTGTGTGCGTGATCGCGGGAAGTGGTTTATGCTGTGTGAGCACTGGGCAGGTGCACAGCGGCGGCAGGAGGGCTCTGGTGGGCGGTGCTGGGTTTGTAGACCTGCCTTACCACAGCGTTTCCTCTTCGCACTTCATGTGTCCGTGCATATGTGCATCTCTCTCTCTCTCTCTCTCTCTCTCTCTCTCTCTCTCTCTGTGTGTGTTTGTGCGTGTGTGTGCCGTATGCCCGCAATGTCAGTTTGCGTTTGTCAAAAGGAAGATGGAAAATCACAGCATCTCCAAATCCCACAAGTCCATAAATAGAATATATATATTTTTAATACATGCATGCAAAGTGCATTTGCATTGCGCCCATCACTGAGCTCTGTGACACGAATGAGAAGTGCACCATGTATTCGACCCATGCGTGCGTCCGTTTGATTGGACCGGGATAAATCCGCGAGTACATCTCGCGAGGAGTCGCTTCGCACTGACCACTGTGTAACCGGAATAATGGCGGCGGCCGCACGCCGATTCAGCACGATAGTAAACACCATCACCGCTTGTAAAAACAGTGCAGGCGTGTATCTGAGCACAACCCAATCGTCCAAATGGAAAATCTCCATGCGACGGGTTATGACAGGGATGTGCATCGCGGTAGGAGGAATAGCTGTGTGTCAACACTGCCCCGTTAAAGGAGTCGACACAACGAGGATGATGCACGCAGTCCCGGTTGTGTTTGCTAGAGAAAAGGTACGGTTTAGAAAATCCGGACAAGGGGTGCGTTTATTTATTACACGCATTTTCTACACGCTCATTATAGTGTGATCAAGTAAACAAGCCGTTCCCTCTGGACTTATGTCAATGACGCTCTCCACTATACAGAGGTGCTGAAAAACAAGGACATCGAATAGAATGTACATGGCCAAGGAGACAGTCACTCACTCGTAACATGTCACTTCCAAGCATGTTCATTTTAAATCATTTGTAGATCGCTTCTAGTGCTGAGCATGCAATACCAGGGTTTATACACTCTAGAGGAATGCTTAAGGGGGTTCCAATAAGTTTTCATTCTTAGAAGATTTAGAACTCTATACTGTATGTTTCTTCAGTTGGTCCTCTGCAGGAACACTTGATAGTTCTATGTGGAACAATAAAAGAGTGATTCAGTTTTTGAAAGTGGAACCTTTTTGCGGAAACAAAGAATGGTTTACTCCTTCCTGTTCTTAGAGAAGAGTGAAAAGACAAGGTTATGCCCTAGTCATATTCTTGGCGCAAGTCTGTCTGACAAGTTGGTGCAGCAGTAATCTGTAGGGGACTGCTGTCAAAAGAGCCATCATTGATTTGTTGGATCATTAAACCATACAGGATTGGCTCAGTCTACTGTGCAATTGCCCTGGAGCTGTGCTTGTTTATTTCTTTGGTCTCTTATCTTGAGGTGGGTGGGGCCGAGGGCACTGGACATAACCTTAACTTGTGGATTGAGCTGCAGGAATCCAGGGCTGAGGTAACAGGACACTGGGCCTTGGCAGAAAAGCTGACATTTGATGTGGGTAATAAGTACCATAGGCACACCTTCCTGGTGTTTGTCTAGTGCCCAGTGGGCCTGGCTGTCTGCCACCTGGGAAAGACATCAACTCTGTCCTTATGAGCTCAGACTGAGTGTAGACAAACCATAATATGGTTTCTCTCCATTAGAAAAACACTTTAAAGAGATCGGGTATCCAGGTGTATTAATTTAGTGCATGAAAAGTACACTTAGGTACAATCTAATGTCACACAAATTTATCATAAATGTGACTCTGAGTGATGCCTAAGAATACTTATGAGGTCTAGCCCTGACCCTTGTCCTAACCGTGATCGTTCATACAAATAACACTAATTCTTGCAATCATTAATTCCCACAAATGTGCAATTACGTATGACACCATGCTCATAAACACCTGTGATTTAGTCCTATGTTTGGTGGCTCTTTTTTTTCCATCAGTATTTTTTATTTTTTTTTCAAATGTGTGTTTTTCTTTTTAAATTGCAGACCAAGATATCTGCTGATGATGAAGACATGGCAATGTCAGCTCATGAGCACAGGTTCCGTCTGTTTAGTTCAGTGGAGTACGAAGGGCAGCTTTACATGACACCACTGGACTTCATCGAGTCAGTAACCATGAGTGAGCCAAAGAGTAAGCCCTAATCAAAAATTCACTAGCCACACATACATTAGTTTGTATATGATTAACACTAAATACTGCTTAGCGCATAGAATCTCCCATTGATTCAGAAGAAACCTTATGTGCCTTACTGTCTGAGATTGTGAAACTGACACTGACTTAGGCATCAGCTGAATGTTTTCATACAAGCAAACCACCCAGTTGATGCTTTAAAAGTAGCTATGACTGGTCATTGTCTATGGAGTCATAACACCTGCATGGAGATAGCTATCTCTGCCAGCATTTCATTTAAGTACCGAGAAGAAAACTGTGTAAAAACCATTCCCAAACGTGTTTGAGCTTCAAGGCATTTTTCTGATGGCACTTACCTGTGGTGGAAGTTCACATCAAGACAGGTGTGGTTGGTAGTTTTGATCTTGATTACATTTATTTAGGAACCCTATTGCACACATGTTATTATACACTATTGTTAGAGGCTGTTATACAGTGGCATTTTTATATTATTAGAAGAAAGGTTATACCTAGGATATTTTCACTCCGCTTAAGGCTCCACCCTGATTGGCTCTTTCACACTGTGAGTTTAAACACCTTTGTAATATTAGAAAGCCACTGCCTTTTTCTAGTCCTATTTCTGTGGTTGAGATAAAACCAGACTCTTTGGCCCTGGCTCGAGGCTGAATCAAGGACTGTGTATGGTTTCAAAACTGCATCTGGTGAGTTGTTGGCTAGGTTTATGTAAGCTAGCTTGCAGCTTTCCTGAGGCTTAGGTATAAAAGGGCCACTGATAGTTTGAAACTACAGTAGGTATGTGGTTCCACCCTGTGTATATTCCTGTTATCTCCCGACTGAGAGTGTCTGGTATGTCCAGACAGGAATAAAATCTGAACTCTAATATAAAGGACGCACATTGCTTCACTATGTCAGCCACATTATTTTTTAATGGCACAAGCTCAGCAAAAAGGCATCATGGTATTTATGGTTTTATGCCATGGCTATAAAGGCTGTTTGAGTGCGCTATAACTTTGAATGCTTGTGAACGCCTGAGCATAGAACCACTAAGCATAAAAGAATTTAATTATGCAAACATAAAATATGAGCTCTATATTAATTTGTGGGTTTGTTTTGTATTTGCTCATGCATTGCACTTAATATTTTTTTTATATAATATTTGGGATATTAGTTTTGTGTTTATGGGCCTACTGCAGTGTTCTTTTAATAGGTTCATGAGCAGATTGCTGTGATAAGCAGAAAGCATTTGTAGGTGCACGTGCATTTTGGTGCAGGGTCAGTAATGATTTTGCAATCGCATGGTAAAAAGCTTCACAATTATAGTTGCAGTGCTGAGAGAGGACAAATGCATGAACTCAGTCATGCATTTTATGACCCCTTGGCTGGATCTCAACAATAGGGCCTTGCTATTATTTCAGAGCTTGTGTTTACAGTGCTATCCAGTAAGATATCTACATTGGATTATGTGAGTCCCTTGTCACCACTTGACTAATATTTAGACTAAATAATCTATTACATTAAACCATGTTAGAGTACAAAGGTAGGATCCACTGATGTCTGTTTGTGCAGAAATGTATAAAACTGTATTATTTTTGTTACATTCTAGAAAAAAAGTTTTGGCGAGCCCTGACAAAGCAGGTATGAGAAAAAAAAACACATTTACTGCTAGTGTTGTGTACTGTGCATTTCATTGAAAGATGATTTAAATGTTCTTTTTGAAGGATCTAGATAAGATTCTCTCAGATACACCTCCTGTTTGGAAAGGCTCATCCAGGCTTTTCAGGAACTTAAATGAAAAAGGTGAGAATTCACAACAAGCAAATACTTGTATATATTTGCACTCCTGAGGATATTTACTTTTACATTTAGAGGCTGAGCGAAAGTACACAGAGATTTTGAAAGCATTTATAACTCAAGTAAATTGATTAGTTAGTGCTTAAACAGCCTTTATACCTGAGGGGACACTGTGGTGAAAAGCAAAAAAAAAAATTGTATTGATCTTTGTAAGCTACCAAAGTTATCTCAGTTTAAAGCAGTTTTATAAAAAACAAATTGGACAGTTCATTTACCAGGTGAGCAGCGGAATTCTATGCTGTCTTTTTTTCCCCCCAAGACACATGGAATCATATGAACAAAGGCAAGCCAGTAGCAAGCTGGAGTCCAGACTAGAAAAAAAAAACAAAGCATGGATAAGCCTCTGTTTTCAAGAAGGATTGTAATATGGTGCAGGAATATGTGGGATCTGGTTCTGTTGCAACATTCAGAAACATTTATAATTTATACCTTGTGGACAAAAGTAAACATGTATAATTTATGCTTTGCAAGGTTTGGAAAGCAAAGGCAAGTGTTTTGTATTTGATTCACTGCAAGCCAGTGATCTCAGTAAGTCACATGACAGAATGTAGCGGATAGGAGAATTTTGGATGCTTTTTAGAATACTGTGGAGCTGGACATCTGCTGATGGATGTAATATTCTTATAAACTGTGAAGAGACGTCCCAAGGTGGTAAATAAAATGTTCTATAAGTGCTGTCACTTTGTCACTATGACGCATGTAAAAAATAATTCATATATTACATTTTCACACCCGTGTGTGTACCTTCAACAAACCACAAAGTCGAAAGCATGCAGTTGTCTAGAATGACTTTGCATACTGTAGCCTTAAGATGTCCCTGTGAACAAAGTGAGGTCCATGAAGACATGGTTTGACATGGTTGTTGTGTCAGTACTTAAGTGGCCTTTATTAGAGCTCTGACCTCAATCCCACTGAACACTGTTGAGTTGAATTTGAATGGCAACTGGACCCCAGGCCTCGTCACCAAAAAACATCATCGCCCGACCTCACTAATGCTCCTGTGGCTGAATGGATAAATCACAACAGCCATGCTCCCAGAAGAAGCGTTAAAATAGCAAAGGGGAAAAAATCTGGAACGTTATGCTCATGTGATTATGGCTAGGTGTCCACATACTTTTTGGCCATATAGTGTATGTTGTATACTTTTTCACAATGTCACAATTAATAACATTATAAATACAGTTAATTGGTAGAACATAACTGTACATTTCCCCAACATCAGGTAGTTCATAATTGTTCTCAAACAAATACCTGGCGGTATGCAGTGCTACTGTTTGTTAAATTATTATTATTATTATTATTATTATTATTATTATTATTATTATTATTATACCCATATGATTGTCTAGCCTTAAAAATCTGTAGTCTTATTTGTGTCTGTATAGAACATATTTTCTGTTCAGAGAATGTACTTGCATTTGGTTCCACCTGTAAGCAATAGAAATTGCAGCACTCTTACCGTGATGTGTGAATTCTGTCCCTGACATTTCTACATCTGTTCAGAATTGGTTCATAATACATATAAACATAAAGATAAACAAAGAGCCTATTAACCCACTGTGACCCTGACCAAGCGAGGACCGCTGCAAGCTCCTATTAATTAACAAATTTTGTTTGTTATGCACAGCTAACCTATCAGCCAATCATTTGGCAGTGGCACAATGTATCAAAAAATACTATAAAGAGTAGTTAACAGTAATAAAATTAAAAATTGGGTGTGATAACCCTTTTTTAATTAGTTGCCACAGGTATAATGTGTGCAGTTTTTTAAGTAAATCAGCTGGTAAAGTTTACTGAGCAAGCTGCCACGGTTCCTCTGGAGGCTCTGTCACCGAGCAGCCTTCATTATACTTATTTGCCTGAAAAGTGGTCTTTACATATATTGCTTTCTTTATTGACTGTATGTGCCTCTTCACCAAACTGTTGTTTCCAAGCATACGGTAGGATGTCTTTGCCTTCTGTAGCATTACAGTTTTCCTTCACTGGAACTGGAACACTAATCCATCCATCCATCCACCCACCCACCCACCCATCCATCCAT
>JAOVYU010000042.1:18232397-18257596 GCA_025674565.1 Synodontis membranacea
TATGCTGTGTGGCTAATAAAGAGCAACCCTAGCCATTTGCATTGGGGGACAAAAAGAACTCTCTTGTCTGGTCTACGGTGTGTTCGGCGTGTGAGAAAACGCTACAATAATATTCTAATAATTTAGTGACAATATCACTAAATAAGCAATGTTTGGATCTATTAATTAATAGATTATCTGTTAGCTCCTCATTTACTGTCTAACAAGTAAGTCAGGACAAAAAAAATTAATTGGAAGGTAAGCAAAGCTAACAATTTCAGGAAGTCGAACCTGCTAACAAGAAAAAGAAATCACAGTTGGGGTGGGGGAATGCACAAATCTGTGCGTTTTGATTCCTCCCCAGCCTATTTGTGGCATAAACAGCTATGGCTTAGTACATTCAGTAGTAACTTTAGGTCCTTATTTTCTTAAACATACATTTAAAAACCTTTAACATTTTAGTTCCTGTTCACACCCTTAAAACTAATATTAAATGTTCTTATCATGTGGAGTGTTTCAACTGGTAACAATGCTGGCAGCTCACTTACAAGGAGGTTATAAGAGGAGCAACTATGATTTAAGAACTAGCACATAAGGACAACATTTTAATTTTACATTAATTCTTTGTTCTGACTAAAACAAAGATTGAACCTGAGCCCTTAAAAAGTCAGACAAAATGTTCACAGCTCAATTCAGTAAAGCTTGTAATGGCGAATTTGCCCAAATAGAGGTCAAGTGTGCATTGACCTATTGGAAAATGTAATTGGAAAATATAATATTATACTCTTGCCATGCTCTTAATAAAATGCTAAGTCTGTAAAAAACATGTTTGTACCATATGTCAGAATTTGTCAAAACATGTCTGTCCAAAATGCACCTGTTAAACCCGCACTGACGTACCAAACGTACATTGACGAACTAAGCGTAAATGTCAGAGTTATTTTTGATTATATGTCTGGATTATATGTCTGACACTGTCTAGGTAGTTTACCCCAACAGGATGGAGGTGATAAAAAGATGACCGACTAAAAGCATGCATTTAGTTTATAGAATAAATATATATATATGTATGTATGGGAGGCATGACCGATGCTTTCCTATCATAACCAAAAAGGAAAAAACTTATATGTTTAAGCACACAATGTTTGTCCAAAGTTGCATAACCCACACACACATAGTGATTGAGCACACACACATAGCCACATAGTGATTGCTCACACACATAGCCACGCACATCATATGCACTGAAAACATTGACAGGTCATTGACCTGTAATTCTGTTCATATCAGAGACACCTAGTGGTTGATGGTCGCAAAGCTGAAAGTCAGATGGAAGCCTGCCATGGGACAGCCCAGGAAATATATATTTTTTTTGAGCCAAGAATAAATATTTTTTGAAGATATTTTTGATTCCGTTCATCATTTCTGAGCAAGTGTCGTTCTTCTCCGACAAGCTCTACAGAACTTTTATACAGAGCCTTAATCAATGTAAAGGTCATGGCAGTGTCTATTATTCCTAGGGGTTGAGCCTTGAAAAAAGAAAAAAAAAAGTATCAGTGGTGGAGGCCTCTGCCCATGGAATAATGGCAAACATTCCTTCCAAAAATAAGGCACATGTTTTGCAGAGGTTTTCATAATTTGATCCATAACCATATCATTGCTGGTAAATGTTTGCAGAAGTGAATTCAAAGGCTTCCTATAGCTCCCTCTACTGGTCAAGATTTACCAAGGTGCAAAATTGTAAAATACAGTACCTATACAGTACTGATTCAGTGTGTGTTCTTAAAGGTTAATTATATCTGGACAATCAAACAGAATTTCAAATACATATACAAAAAAAAAAAAATGTAGGCACAGAAAATGAGAAATAAAACAGTCACTCAAACAACTGCCACTGTGGAACTGACTGCAAAAGGAAGCGTCAGTAACCACCTACAATGTAATTAAGTCATTCATCTTCATTTATAGCTTTATCCTGGCCAAAGTCATGGTGGATCTGAAGCCTATCCAGGAAATACTACATGCATTCTCACACGCTCATTCACCCTTATGTTAAATTTATAATAAACCAATCCACCTCCAACATGCTTTTGGGACATGGCAGGACACCTGAATGCCGAATGCCCCAAACACACACACACACACACACACACACACACACAGAATGTGTGCGTGTGAAAACTGAAACTTGGGGGGGGGGGGGGGGGATAGAATGTGAAAACTGAGCAAAAACAGTAACTGGAGAACAGGATTACATCTCTGAATGTGTGGCACCAACAATACCTGCACTACTGTGACACCCCGCCTGTCACGTCAAGTGAGAAAGATGTGAAAATGAAAAAGGGTGCTTGTGTATGGCAAAATACACTGGTGTAAAGGGTAGGTCGATCAGCTTGCAGGGGAACCTGTAAGTAGCCCTGACATGTCAGAGATAACCTTTTTCGTACACAACCAAAAGGTGTATATAAATATACCATTTTGTGACCACAGCTTCTGTGAGAATATGGCTGAATGACTGTGCGTACATTGGGGTCCAACAAGGGTTTGGGTTTGAATGCTGTGTGTTAGCCAAGTCCAGTAAACAGAAAGCACCATGGGGATTGCCATGGCGAGCTAAATGATTGCTGACCCCATGGTTATCCAGAAGTCAAAAGCCAAGGAGAAAGAATAAGTACAGGTCCTTAAGGTCAGCACCAAGCCATGCCACTGGGACTGCATCCTCCAGGTCAATGTTAAGAGTTGCCATAGCCACACAAAACAGCAATTGGCATGGGAAGGGCCACAGAAGGGACAATGCCACCTCTGTGACCAATAGCACGAAAGCACACACCCCTTAAATTCTATGATACCTGTATTTATTAAAAAAAATAATAATAAGTTGGCTCATTACGTTTAGCTGGAAGCATAGACAGAGGAATAGAGAAGAAGACTAGCTGCAAATGAAAGGCAATGTACACAGCCTTGGCCTGAGTGGCTTCAAAATGCCAATTTTACCTAGCCGAGCCCCAGAGGACTTACAAAATAACTCACACAGAATCCCACATAACCATGTGTCAAACTCCTCACGGCAAAAGCCAGTGCTGGCATTTAACACTAAAGTATGTCAAGAACCCAAATGTAACAAGTGCATTTTGACTTCCTTCCTCCAGAGGTCTCACTCCATCAAAAATTTGTCTTCCATCCCGACAAGATCTTACCCATAGCTGTTCATCCTAATGTACCCCCAGAATGCGCCTAGAAATATTATACAGGATTCCAATTTCAGACAAGACTAAACTTGAAATGACCGTTCAAAGGTACCCCTGCATATTAATTCTACACCACGCAATTATGGCAGAGCATGGGTTTGCAATTACAACCTTAGACACCCACTGTCCTGTCAGCCAATTAGTCATAAAATGAAGTATTCGGTCAATTGCTTTTGTTAGAGAGACTTTTAGAGCACAGAGATGCTTTAAATCCCTAACCTCAATGACATGGGGAGCATACTGTCAACTTAATATGAACTCTGCCGTGACTGCTGGTGGCCGCACATGATGCCCTGCAGGTTTATCGAAAGGAATGGTACTCAGTTAGGTGTTCAGGTTCACTATAACTGTTAGTGTACCCATCAGTGGTCAAACGTCAAGTCATAAACTGTGAAAATTCAATACTGCAAACACAGATTTGGATGGGAAAAATATCCTAGTCATGAATTACACATAACTGCTAGGCTCATATACAGAACAGTCAGAGTCAGACCTACAGTATCTGACCAGAAGACCCTTCTAAAAACAATAAAACTAGAACAGCTTAAAATAATCACACTACAGAAAATGATTCAAGCTCATCTCACAGGCGTAAATTATTCACACGCGCCTGGGAAGCAGATCCACTTCGCACTCTCAGTTTGCACTGCTATTTCGGTTACAATCAAGACTTCCATGGAAACTGGCTTTCTGCTGTTGCATTTCCTCAAACTACATATTCACAAGTTTTTTTTTTTTTATCTTTACATTAAAATATATGATAACATAACACTAACAGTTTCTAAGCAAGAGTTTCTCCTTATAAAACCTATTTATAAAAATGCTGAGAGAAACATTTTCTAAGGACTTCCTAAAGTAAAGGCAAGGACGACCCTGTTGCTACTGATGATGGAGTGCTTCATGAATTCATACCAAAAGTAATGAAGTAGCATCAACCCAATACAGAATCTCAAAAAAAATTACTGTTATTGACTTGATACACAAGAAGAATAATCCAATACTCTCAATTTAAAGTCTGTTGACTATGCTGCATGCATGGTTTTGCTGCTTGTAAACAATAGAGGGGCAGATGGTGGCCTAATGGTTAGGGACGCAGCCCTATAAACGAAAGATTGCCGGTTCGATTCCCGCGGCCAGCAGGTACCCTTGAGGTACCCTGAACACCAGGTACCCTGGTGCCGTCCCCAAACACTGCTTCCCGAACGCTAAAATAATGACAGCCCCCTGCTATGCGACACGTCACATATGGGTTAAATACAGAGAAACAATTTCCCTCCAGGGATTAATAAAAGTAATTAATAAATAAATAATACCAGCACAGATTTTTGCCTGTCTATTGTAAACATTTTAATGTAATTTTCTTTTTAAATTACTGTAATATGATGGTGTATAATGGTAGGTTTTTCATTTACAAGCTTACTGGGAAGACATCAGCCAGTCACTGTCACTATTTACTTATAAAAAATTCTGCCAATGGCTAAATTGTTTAGATTTTTTTATATGCGTCCATATCTACTCATCAGTCTGCACTCTAAAAGATTAAAGTGTTAGAAAAGGCTCTTTAGAGTGTTGCCACAGAAGAAGCAATTTTTGGTTTCGTAGGGAATGTTCGGATAGGTCTTTAACTATTTTTGAGCTTCCAAAGGACTAAATAAATTCACTTTAAATGTTATAATTACATGGGAAAATCTTCAGAGTGCAAATGATTCTTCAGTTTACTGAGGATACAACAAAAAGTGTTAAGAATCATGGCCTTAGTTTCTTTATGGAACCAAAAATGTTTCTTTTATGACACCACTACAAAAAAACTACAAAGCCTTTGTGTTTAATACAGGACACCTATTTCCTTTTACTATATTTCCACATTTTCCCACAATGCATTACTTAACTCATTACTTTCTTACAGTATGTTAGTCACAGAAGGAATGACGGAAACAATTCTTTTGTGTCACTTGGGGACTGCTCTACCAGTCTGTATGGGTTTATTCAAAACAGTTGTGCCATTTGTTTCTGAATTAAATAAACTGAATTGAAAGCCTGCATTTATAATACAGATATACAAATAAACTACTACTAATAAATGGTTCTTAGGATAAAATATAATTTCCAATATGATCAAA
This sequence comes from Synodontis membranacea, assembly GCA_025674565.1. Lineage (NCBI taxonomy): Eukaryota > Metazoa > Chordata > Actinopteri > Siluriformes > Mochokidae > Synodontis > Synodontis membranacea. Next base: position 18,237,745 of record JAOVYU010000042.1, read on the forward strand.
GGTATGGGAGTGAAGGAATGCAATATCCGAGGCTTGCATACACAGTAAATCAATTCTGCGTGCACTGCACTGGTTTGGGTATGAACGGACATGATGCACAACTACAGTATGTGCTGACCACATCTATATGAATATAGATTGTGGGCTTGTCTCTAAAGCAGCAGCAGTAGATAATTTCCCAAAATAAAAAAAGAAAAACCATACAAAGTATATAAAAGATTGGACTAATTAACTCTGTAAATGTATGTATAAAATTCACTGATTCAGATTACATTAAAAAAAAAATCTCTAAACAGCTATTTTAAGTCAGATATTTCAACAAGTGGCCCTAAATCCTTTTATAAATCACCCATTTAAATATAGTAACTTTCCTAAACTCAATAAACTCAAGAAATAAGAGAGAAGAATAAATGTCTTCTCAGCATGTAGGTCCGTATTTGGCCATTTGCTATAAGGAGCAGAAGGAAAGCCCAAATTTATAATAATCCCTTTCTATGAGAATCAAAAGGTTTACAAATTATAAATCCCTCAGCTAATACAGCCCCAAAATAGCTTTCCCACAAGCTAGTATCCAGACTATTGTGCTTCTCAGACCAGTATCAGAATAAATATACAAGTAAACAGTCAACAAACTAGAGGAAAATGAAAGCTAAGTGAAAAAAGTCATGATGATAATGGATATGATTTGAGTTGAGAAAACGCTCGCCAGTCCTGTAAAGTGCTTCTGCGCATAAGTGGATACACAAGCATATAGACAAGCAGTAAAACTGACACGTTGAGGCAGTAACAGCAGTGCCAGATTAAAAATAGACATTTTGCAAGCACCTTGCACAAGACACAAACAAATTTACTCCAAACTGTCTGTACAGCGCAAAAGACAAACCATGAACACCATGTCTTTGATGGAACTACACACACCTGCTCGAAACACCACAGTGTTCTTCTTGAACCCAGACAGCAGCTGGAGTCTCCGGAGTAAACCTTTAGCAGTCAGCTTCACATGGATGTTTGACAGGGAAAATTTGGGAGAGAACAACATTGTGCCAGATCAAAAAAAAAATTGAAAAAATAGAAAAATATACACACACGCACGCACGCACACACACAAACTAACAGGACCTCTGAAGCAAAACAATATGAAAAGAAGCTTCAGTGTGATTCCTCATGTACATGGCTCAAAGCATCATAAAAAAAAAAAAAAAAAAAACAAGTTTACTGATTTACTGAAGCACTGAGCTACAGGGAGAGAAAAAAACACCAATTTTGAAGAAAGGAAGGGAAAACGAAATTCCACTTTGGAATAGTGTCAGTATTTTTCTTCAGTTCCTGCTAGCTGTAGCCTAGCAAAAAAGTAAGACAGAGAAGGATATTCTGACAACGTAGCTCCTCTGACAGATGCAACGGAAGCAGACGAGCGTAATCCACCCAGATCAAAAACAGGCTTTTTTATCCATCCACGTTCAGACAAAGCTTAAGCCGCATCACTCCATGGCACCGCTGCTGTAGAGGATGCTAGAGGAGAGAGGAGGGAAGTGGGCGGAGGGAACAGCACAGCTTGAAGCTGTGACGCAGGCCTCCCTCTCTTGCCATCCCTCACATGCTCTCTCCTTCTCCCATTAGTGGGAGGGTGAAAGGATAAAAATGGCGGGGGTCAAAGCGACAGCTCACAGCGAGACTGCAAGACTAGAGAGCTGAAATCAGCCATGCTGGTTTCTAATAAACCTCCACATAAATATGACTGGGTTCTCTCCTAGAAAGCAGAACTCAGTAGTGATTAAATGTCTTTTAATTTCTGAAATCTACTGATGATAAATAATGAGAATAAAATTAAGCTTGTGAAAATGTGTCCTTGGCAAAAAAAAAAAAAAGAATTTTCTAACTCTTGTGTAGAGTATAAATCTAATAAAGGTTTATGAAACTCTTGGCAAGGAAAAATAGGTCCAGTAACAGAAACAAAAATGCAATAACAGTACACTAAAAAATAGACTATAGAGAAAACTAGTCTGAAAAAATTATATTATCCTGAAAAGTGGCACTGGTGAAGTGTTACTGAAGCCCAGGTTGCTATGATAGCAGCCTTCATATAGTCTGCATTTTGGGGTCGGGCGTTTCTCATCATCCTTTTGACAATATCCCCTCTATCAAGAGAAGCAAAGTAATACGCAGACACACAGTAAGATCATCATAAGCAAACCAATTGGTAGTAGTTTAGGCACGGCATGCAAGTCCTGCTGAAAAAGGAAAGCGGCATCTCCATAAAGCTTGTCAGTAGATGGAAGCATGAAGTGCTCTAAAATCTCCTGCTAGACAGCTGTGTTGACTTTGGTGGCTCTGGTTGCACTGACACCAGCTTCAGTCCACTCCTTGTGAAGCTCTTTCATGTTTTTGAAACAAACGTTCTTGACAATATTCTTAAGGCTACGGTCATCCCTGTTGCTTGTGCACCTTTTTCCTACCACACTTTTCCCTTCCAGTCAACTTCCCATTAATGTGGTTTGATACAGCACTCTGTGAACAGCCAGAATTTTCAGCAATGCCCTTCTGTAAACTGATTGTGGTTGTGTGTACTGAACTAGACTGAGAGATATATTGTATTTACCCAGTTTGAACAATAATTTACTCAAACTTGAAATGGGATAATCTAATAATTTGAGATGGTATTAGTGAATTTTTTGGGCTGTAGGCCATAATCATCAAAATTAAAATATAAAAATGCTTGACACATTTTAGTTTATATGGAGTGAGTCTAGAATATATTTTCTAGACTAAATAAAATTTTCCCAAATTTACAAAATTTTCACTTTTTTAAATAACTGAAAAATAAATAAATGAGATACACTAGTAGTGTTTCATACTAGTAGTCTTAAATAAAATGGCATACATTGCATTTGTAAAATAAAATGAGATATATGTTATATTCAAGCCAGAATTAATATTATCCAGAATGGACACAAACAAATGTACTGTATATACAAAATTATGCGAATCAATAGCGTGCGCGCAAGCTGGGCAAAATGTCTGCACTATTATACTATTATCGATAATGCATACAATGTAAGGTGTCCAAACCAGAAGAAAACACAGCTTGTACCCTGCTGCAGTCATAAACTCATGTCCTAAGTGTCTGCAGTACTTACACAACCCGAGATTTTTTCCAAGGCTCCAAAAAATAAAAACCTAATTTCATACCCTGGTTCTGCAGTTGTACTAATTCCAGGTACTGAAATGCATCAATAAAGACTGTTTACAATGTTGTGCCCGAACAAACAAGTAAAGGAGAAATACAGACCACTGACACTAACCAGAATAAAGCGGCTACTGAAGATGAATGAAATGAATTAAAGCTGCTAAATGAAAGTTAATGCAAGTAAAAATGATATTTGAAATTCAACTGTACTCAATTTGTAATCTGTAAAATGCCTAAGCAGAATAAAATTAATAAAATGCTCAAAATTCCACAGACCACTTTATAAAAAAAAAAAAAGAAAGAAAAAAAAAGGAACAACTCAGCATTATATTAATGCTTGTTCCTAGCAGGTTACGTGTTACTCTGTGTTAAAGAAAGCACATAAAATGTGCACTGACTTGGCTGTGGCTGTGTCCCCCCTCAGCTGGGTCATATGGACTTGGCTGCAGAACACAGCCCTCTCACTGCTGAGATGACAACTCAGTGGAGCCCACACAGTGAAAACCAACTGTCACTGTAATTCATATGAAAAACACAGCTGCATTGAATTAATGCGCACTGCCTATCACTGCAGAACACATCCACCTTCGCCTCCTACTGTGTCAGGACAAATAAGACTTCTCGTAGTATGCAAAATGATGATTGTAGAGATACAAGTCTGTCATGTGAGTGATTTATATTTTGTCAAAATGAAAAATTGTCAATTGTTATAGGTTTCAGGAAGGATTACGAAATGCCAAGAGAGCATTTGATTAAGTCACTGATTAAAGGATTTGAAAATGACCACCCATAACCCTTAATTCTATAATAATTACAGTGTCAAAAAATGTTTCAGAACAAACGTTTAAAGCAATTTGAACATTGACATGTCAGTTCAATAACACCAAAACACTTCCTAGTAGTAACTACCCACCTGAAAAAGCAGCAGTAATTCGAGCAGGTCGTGATGAAGCAGGGGGTTTTGAGATGCTCACTTCAGACTTGACAGGTGTATTGGACAGTGAAGATGTATTCTTGTTTCCTGCACAATCATCCACAGCACGGGAAAGATTTTAAACTCGCTTTACACGGCCAAAGAAAAAACACAAAGGCACTGTAGTACTTCTTAATAAATTAAACATCAGCACTTTGTCAGGTAAAGTTTACATTTACTGAACGCAGATTTCAGTATTTCAGTAGTCAAACTGCTTTGAACAAAAACATTACACTTCATATGATCCAAACAGAAAAAATTTTATGTTACTGGACCTACTCAAAAAATGTTTATTAAAATGCCCTCTCCCTATGGCATCAATCTTATAGAAACAATTCTGCCACCTTTATTTTTGTAGACAAGCCACTTGGAGAAAGAGGTTTGTTGCCAATGTGGTGCTCTTATTAAACATGTAAGTGTCAGTGTAAGGGCAATATGCAAGCACAGTGCAAGTCACAGGCAATCAGTGTGGAAACCATTTATAAATCAGTGGTCTATAGTTGAGTAGGAATTCTCTGAATTGGTCACATTTTCTGAAAAAAAAAAAAGAACAACCTAATTTAGACTGACATGCATGGAGTTCTTATGACAGCGTGTTTTTTACCAAAAGATGAGACTTTTGGAGACACACTTCGGAGCCTGGTTCTTAATGGATTGGTCCTGTTGGTGGGAGGTTTTCCCAAAGCTCCTGAAGGTGACTCCAAATCTGTGAACACGTACACAAACAAAGACAATCTGAATTCTACAGAAATGCACTAGTGAGAAAAGGTTTACTTTTGCCACACAAAAAAATTCTGTGTACAGTCGACCCTCGCCACTTCGCGATGGTGGCTTCACTCTATCGCGTTTTTTTTTTTTTTTCAAATACAGTATATTCATTAAAAAGTTGATCGAGACAGTTAAAATGCGGGTTGCGCCCGGTTGTCTTGAGTCAATTATTTTTATTTTTTATTAACTTTTTTTAAAAAAATTGGGTGTTATTTCATGTCTAGAGGGCTCTAATAATGTTAAAAACCGTATTTAGAATGACGTAAACAGGTTTTCTACGCTCTAAATACGCGGAAATGCTACTTCGCAGAAATTTACTTATTGCGGTAGAGTCTGGAACGGATTAACCGCGATAAACGAGGGTTTACTGTACATAATGATTTTTGGTACCTAGTTGCAGTAAAGACTACAGACTTTATGCAAACATTAAAACTTTTCTTACACTAAACATCTGCCTAATATTATATCTATACTTCTTTACCACACACAATTTCTACAACGGATTTTATTTATTTAATTTCCAAAAGTGCAGTCTCAGTATTGGGGTTGCCATCAACAATTTATTATGTAACAATATGCTAATCACAAACATTAAAAAAAAAATACGGCTGCATACACCAAAAGCACAGATTCTATGGAAATTCTCTCTGCCAGAAATTTCAACTTTGTCTCTAAACTGTTTTGTCTCTACTGGTCTGACACAACTTACTTCTCTTAAGTGGAGTCTTTGTTTTCCCATAACAGGCAGCTAACAAAGGAATGATACAGAAGCGATAAGATCCAATGAGGAGGCATGTCAAGAGAGTGAGATCACACTGAGAGCTTGCACTCGATTGGGGGATTAGAGTCGAGTTGTTAAAAACATACAAGGAAAATTCACTCCAGGTGCAGCTGTGGAGGCCCCCGTAAACCATCATTAGTAGTACTTATTCTACAAGTTTAACACTGGGCAAAGAAAATAAAGTAGTCCAGTATACATGGAGCTTCTGGCGACATACGGTTGTGTGCCGTTTTCTCGCTCTTTCCAAATGAACTGGAGTGGAACAAACCCAGCCTGCAAGACATGTGGGACTGAGGAGCCCCACTCATGGAAAAGCATGACAATCCACCAATGAGGAAGCAGAAGGGTAGAGAGGATGCTCAGGGGGGAGAAAAAAAAGCCTCTTTGTCTGAAAAGGTCTCCTCTTTTCTGTCTGTACTGGCAACACTGGCCTACATTCACAACTGGCCTTAGAGTCACAAATTCACAATTACTAGTGTTAGAAAAAGCATTCAGTGCATTCAGTGACATATTTATGACTCTGTCCCCTAGAAAGTCAAATTATATGGGTGAACAGTTTAATCATTGTTATCGCTTGTAAGAAAATATCATGCCTATCCAAAAAAATAAAATAAACCATTTAAATATACAGTATCTGCTGGGTTTGAGTAAGTCCTAAAAGAAAGAATCTACTTCATCAGAGCTTAAAGGAGATTTAAGATTCCAGCATGAAAAAGTGGGTCAGCAACTGAGGACGATAATTTCTACAGGGACTTGTTACACATGAGCGCTACCGCTTCTTTGGCAAAATATTTTTGACTGGAAATGACACACAGCTGGTTGACTGTCCATCACGCTGTCAGTGTAAAGTATGCAAGGTGCAATCCTAGATGGAGAATTAAAGCACATGTCATGCATCCAGTAACTCAGAGTTTTTATTTTTACCCCAGAGATGGTATATACTGACGTGTGCAAAGTGACAGCTGTACTTGATAGACTTGGAATTGAACACCAATCTTGTGACCAAACAGATGATATACTGTACTGACTGGAATAACAAAGGAAACAAACAGCATTCCAAAATGTATATTGTACAAGCTATTCACAAAAACATTGACAATATAGTAAAAAGATAACCAAGGCATTCCCATACAAAAAGGTTTGAGGGAATTTTCAACAACAGTGTTGAGTAATGGATTAAAATAAAATTCCTAAAAGTCCTATATGCAATTACACCAAGTGTAATGCTATCTGATAAAATCATAATTATGTGAATTCAGAGTTCTACTCAGTAAGCACTTTGTTCAGTGTATTGCACTTTACAGTCTCCTTGAATGAATAAATTATTCACATCATAAAATTGATCACACCGGTCTAGGAGAATACTGAAGATTGTGAAAACACAAATAACACTGGCCTGACCTGAATGCATTACAGTTTAATCAGCTTCAGAACAAGCAACTAAAGTCTCACCAGGTTTTGTGTGTCCACTGGAGGCACTCAAGCTTTTGAATTGGGCCCTTGCCTTCACTGGCAGTTTTGAGACTGATGAATGTGGGTGGACAGAGGTAAAAGAGGATCTGGAAATGGCTCCGCCTGAACCTTCAGTTCCCGTACTTTCGGTAACACGCATGCTTGGATTACCTACATCAACAAGAGATCAATTTTGTTAATGTTGCTAAGTATATTATGGTCAAAGCATATTATGGTCAAACACATTCATCCACAAGTGCAGATGCTGTCTAAAGACAGAAATCATAAATTTGTCAAAGAAAATTCTGAAAATAATCCAAGTTTACAGGGAATAGTCCACAAAAAATGACAGCCCCCCAAAAACTATACAGGCCCAAATAGTGACAATTGATCGCTATATACAAGAATCAGCAATAACATTAAAACCACATGTCCAAATATTGTGTAGGTTCCCCTTGTGCTGCTAAAAATAGTTCTGACCAATCAAGGCATGGACTCCGCAAGGCCTCTAAAGGTGTGCTGTGGTATCCGGCACCAAGACGTTAGCAACGATTCCTTTAAGTCCTGTAAATTTTGAGGTAGGGCCTCGATGGATTTGACATGTTTGTCCAGCATGTCCCAGAAATGGTTGTTCAGATTGAGATCTGGGGAATTTGGAGGCCAAGTCAACACCTTGAACTCTTTGTCGTGTTCCTCAAACAATTCCTGTACAAGTTGTGCCATATAGCATGGTGCATTAACCTGCTGAAAGGCATCACTCCTATTAGGGAATATCATTGCCATGAAGGGGTGTACTTGGTTTGAAACAATGTTTAGGTAGGTGGAACGTGTTAAAGTAACATCCACATGAATGCCAGGACCCAAGGTTTCCCAGCTGAACATTGCCCCGAGTTTAACACTCCCTTTGTTGGCTTGCTTTCTTCCTATAGTGCATCTTTTGTGCCATCTCTTCCCAAGGTACACATGATATAAAAGGAAATGTGATCCATCAGACCAGGTCACCTTCTTCCATTGTTCCATGGCCCATGGTCCTTTCGATCATAGCCAGAATTAACTTCCTCAGCAATTTGTTCTACAGTAGCTCCTCAGTGGGATTGGACCGGACAGGCAAGCCTTTATTGTGCCCATGACCCTGTTGCTGGTTCACCAGTTGTCCTTCCTTGTACTCCAGGTTTTTTTTTTAGGTACTAACCAGAGCATACGACGAACACCCCACAAGACAAGCTGTTTTGGAGACCCAGTCCTCTAGCTATCACAATTCAGAGCTCATCAATCGCTCAGATCCTTTGACTGCCTAATATCAACCACCCCTTGAGAGGCACCACTGTAATAAGATCAATGCTCTTCACTTCACCTGTCAGTGGGTTTAATGGTATAGCTTATCAGTGTATATTAGAACACTGAAGGAAATAATGCTACTGCCAAAGTAGCAAAGTATTTTCTTACCCTAATCTAGAGGCAGATTAAGGAACTGTATTTAGGAACACAGAGATAATAATTCTATACCCTTTATTTGATGATGGTGTCAAACAGTACCTGCCCATGCTTGTGTATTTAACAGTGGTCCTTTCTCTGTATCATAATTCCTCTACATTGCTAGTAAAACAGTGAAAAGCACCAAACAAACTGTACAACCAAACCACACAAGGAAATGATCCAACAAAGCACTCCTTTCCTTCCTCTGTTTTTTCCATTAGCCCTACTGCTTTCTGGTCTAGGTTGACCTTCTCAGTGGGCGTCTAATTTTCTTCAGCAACTACAACAACAGTCAAGGAGGACAAGAAGAGGTGTGTTTATATAAAAATCTGTAAAGGTAGAGAAGGCACATCTGTATCCTCTGCTAGTCTTCTGGGAACAAGACACAAACTTTGTTCATCAGAAACAGGAAAGCCTGCTCGTAGTAGTGTGTAGAGCATTCACGTCCTTTTCGTGAAAATGAGAACTGCAGACAAACTAAAGACCTGAAGTTCCGCTTGTCTCTTTAAACTCTGGGATGCCATAAACATACGGTTTTCCATTCATATTAGAACAAACTCATGAAACGATCATCAGTTAGCTGAAGAGATCTTAAGCCGTAATCAACCACATGAAAACATAGTACAGTTCTGGATAAGACATCAATATATCTTTGTTTTGGCTAGGTATGCTAAAACACATGGTGTAAACTTAAATGGAGTTTGTGAGATATATCTATTAATATAATACTTATAAGTGCCAGAAATTAACAATTAAATTCATGTTGAAAAACGAGTGTTTTGGACTATATACAGTCAAAGCAACAAATACATTATATTTAGAGATTACTAAACATTCAATGGCAGCAACATTTAAATCTGTGATCTTAAGTCTGTGAAAGTACTGATTTCAGTTTTTTGGATACTTTTAATTATGCTTCATTTGCCAGATAATGTTACAACCTAGCATAACTCAGCATGGTTTCTGGTGTAGGTCACCACAGACCTTTGCATTTACTTTGTAAATCCAAAGTGAACCAAAAAAAAAAAACCCTTTAAGCTATTAACATTATTTAAAATACTACAATGCCCCAAGACTACTAAACAACGACTAATAAGCTGTAACAAAAAGATTCTACCATGTGCAAACCATACCTCCAGATGCACTCAGTTTGCTCCTCAGAGAAGGCATGTCAGTGGTGCTGCAGCCATTTTTCCGTGCCGTGCCAGGCTTAAGTTTTGACGCAGATTGAGGTGGTGGGCGAAGGCTTGCAGCTGGAGTTTGCGCAGGCGAAGTGCCTCCTGCCTTGGATGACAACGGCTGGAAGCCAAGACTGCTTTTGCGCCAATCACACAGCGCTGCTCCTACCCTCCGGGACGAGTCTGCCTGCAAGAGGAGCTTCCTTTCACTCACATGCTCCCACGAGAGCTGACTGCAGTCTGTGTGCCCGACACTCACTACAGTATTGGCCATAATAGAGCTGAAGAATGCAAGTTGTGGTTGAGAACGTACGCACACTCAAAACTTGCTATTGTACTACAGTACTCCTGGGAATTTGGAAATCCCTGCCAAGTAACCCCCCCCCACATCCCCCACCCCCCTAAACTCTGTAAACATAGTGAGTGTACACACATGGAATACATTTACCAGAGTAGTAAGATCATATTCATTGCGACTCAAAGCAATAACATGGTGGTCTGGAAATTAATTTGGTTCAAGATGGTCAACCTAATTTGAATTTTTATCACTTGAGACCACATGTCTGAGAGAGCAAATGTCAAGTGGCCATTCTTTCCCAACATATAGTACTATATTAAAGTTTTTCTCAATCCTAACCCTATTTATAGTTTCCAATTTACCTGATACAAATATTATCAGCTAACAAACATGGTTAGATTGGGCAGGTTAGAGCAGGGAAACACTAGGTACAGGCTTGAGAAACATTGCCTCATAATATATTCCTGTTGGTTTTTCTAAAACTGTTTAACCTCAAAGCATAAGAGTTATCTCATCTGACTGTCAAAAATAAAAAACAATAGCTAAAATAAAGGTCTCTCTGGATAAGTTCATGTGACAAAATCCATAAATGTAAAACGTAACATCAGTTAACATGAATAGAAACATTCATCTGACAAAAACAAAAACACACATAAAACAGTTCAGTTCAGTATTTTACTCAAAGACATACTGTAGATTTGAACTCACTTTTGGACTGAACTTCTGGGGTTTCTTGAGACACCTTTCTTCTCTAGAAGCATGTCTGTCTCCAAGTTTGGTCAAGCTAGTCCGACTCAAAAAACCTCCTACACATGAGCTTTTTGCAGGAGTGAAGGTGTTTATAATCCTACCGACTTGAGAGTCCTTTGCAGTTGTGTCGTCTATATTCGTTTTCAATGAGTTGGAAGTCTCAGACCATGTGCGATGCCGAGACTTTGGAGCAGGTGCAGTATCTTGATAAGTGGATGAGTGAGCTCTTTTAATAAAATTGCTCTGACCCTTCTTAAGGCTACCACACGTGAGAGTGGCACTGGAAGAGACTGCAGAGGTAGAGTTGGTAGGAGTTGCTACGCTTTGCATGGAATGGGGAGGTCTAGTCTCTTTTTTGTGCTGTCTTATACTTGATGAAGCACTGACAACAGCCACACTTGACTTTAAGGCACTGGTGGGTCTAGACATTATTTTAGATTTTACACTACTGAAGTCAGGCTTAGCATACTTCTTAGTTTCTAACTTAGTACTTTTAGTGGATGCAGTCAGTGAAGTTTTAGGTTTCTGAGAGACAGCACCTTGCTCTTCCTTCATGACTTGGGTCAATGGACTCCCATCAAAACCTGTCTTACGAGGAGAGTCTGAAACGCAAAATGTTTTAGAGCTCATACACTGAACAGGAGTAGAGGTCTTGGCATTGCCACTGATGTCTAGTTCCTCGGAGGTTGGAACTTGGAATGTTTTTCCTTCATCCGACATGGAATAAAAGGATCTTTCCGCTTCGATAGGATTTTTTTTCAGATTAACTGGTGTGAGACATTCAGAATGATTAATTGCTGCAACAAAGTGTGTAGCTCGGCTTTCCCCAGGTCCATTATGGGGAACTGTTTGAAAGACATCCTCTTCCATTGTAAATGTCTGATTGCTTGGCTGGATGAAGGTGAGTCCAAAGTCAGCATGTTTGCCGTTTTGTCCTGAAGCACTGACCAGGTTATTAACAAGACCCTCACACACATCAGGCAGCAAGTCTGGCATCAGGCCAACATCAGACGGAATATCTGAAGATTCTTCTAAGACTGAGGCACTGAGCAGTTGACCAGACTCATGAATAATAAAACTGTTGCCTCTAATTAGCATCTCACCAGAGCTCACAGAGCTGTAGTTCTCACTGGAGCTAGAGCGTGATAGAGTAACAGATCCCATGACAAAGTTCGGTTGTGCATCACTGTTGGGGCACGTCTTTGAAATGCCATCACATTTCTTTACATTGAGGCCAGGGATATCGGTCACGGTACTTTCAGGATCGATATTGCCATTTTGCAGACCTGAGATCATAAAAGTCACATTCTTGTTACAGTTATCATCTGCAGTCTTTATACAGCTGACAGTGGTTAGGGTTAGGTTTGATTGTACATCCACATCTTTAGTTATGCTTGTAGTTGAAATCAATTCACTGACACAGTCCTCGGTCATCTCTACATTAGCAGGGCTGTTTGTCTTGCTATGACTACTGCTGTCACTCGGTGAATAAGATGAAGGGTCACTAAGGCAAGTAACATCATTTCCATTTTGGTCCTCTGCAAACAACGAGAGGTGCATAGCGCTAATGGGAAGCTCCATGCCTTTATCTGTCTGAGTGATTTCAAGTACAGAGGAGCTGACTTCAAGGTCCAAACACTTATGGTTTGACTGCATACTTTGTCTTCGGGTAATATCAGCCAATGCAAGGCACCTAAGATGGAGAAATGGTATTTAAATACTTAAAATTTACACACCTTTATTCACTGTTAAAAGAAAGATTGCATTGGGTGTAAAGTGTATCTGAAAATGGCTTCTAAAAACAACACCCAAACACACCAGAAATCTGACTGTTGAATGGTCTTCTACTTTATTGTACTTTACTTTGCCTAGGCATTTTAAACACTTCCACAGTTTCTTGTTAGCCCTATAAAGGTCAATTTTACCTAATTTCCAATTAATATTTAATGCTCTTCGTAACAATAAACAGTAATAGTAAACTAGAAGATCCTTTTTTTTCTTTAATTTGCCAGCCAATTATGCAACACAATCTCTCGAGCCTGTTTTATAATCAGTTCACTGAACAACCTTTCTCGTAACAAGCATATGACACCATATTAATTTTTAATATCTCCACGGACACCTTTGTATACGTAATACAGTTTGGACTGTGTCACTATACTACACAGTTAACCTTTCTTAAATGTCTAACTGAAATGACTTTATAGGATCACTGCTTTCAAAAGATTTAAAAATAATAATAATAAAAAAAAAAGCAACACAGGCCTGGGAAGCAAAAGCCAGTCCTTTTAATGGCATTTTAGGACACAGCAGCTCTAAATACTTAAAAATTAAACAAATTGCTGGTTAGGTTTACACACGGTAACACAAGTAACTGGAAACGAAGTAAAACGAACAGTTGATAGGGCTAGCAAGAAACTAAAGACACAACTGAAACTGAGTAGTTTACTGTCCTGAGTGCCTAAACAAGCTAATAAAAAATTACATATTGAAAGAAGCCTTCTATACAACTATATTTACAACAGCAACTGATAATCAAAACAGAGATTGGTTTATTCAGGAGAATTACTTTGATACAAACAGTCATAAAACACACACTTACTGTAATTAGAACTTGCAAGAATCTAAAAAGCCTTACAAATTTACAAGAGTTTGAATTGTCAGCACTGCAAGCTACGTCCGCAAAAATGTGTCTTTATTATTTTAATATATCATGGATAATAAATGATGAAGAAATATGCACTATTTTAGAAACTGAATAAGTGATGCACACAAATAAGAAAAAGTGATTTTTCTATTATTTAAATAGAGAGGTCAATATTGTCTGTGCTTTTTTTATGTTTTAGGAGTAATAAAAACTCATCACAACAAAGAGGTTTAAGGTTTTTTTTTTTTTAATGATTGTTAAACTCTACACCAATAATCCTTGTGGACTGTTCCAAATTATTTCGGACAACATTACTGAAACTTTTCACAAGCTTTAAAACACAATACAGGCCGAGAACGGGAGGAAGGTTTTTACTCGAACCTAAACTCCTCATGAAATATTATGTTCTGCCTGCGTATGCCATAACCTCAGTCCCCAGAGGAAGAAATTCCTTGGCATGATTTTAAACTGCTGGAAGAAAGACCTTGCACACTCCACTGCACTCCTGTCAAGTGCAATAAAGGAAGGGGGTCAAAGCAAGGGGTAGAAAGAAGTTCTTTGCTGCCAGGCTGAACTTTGCTTACCAGGTTGAACTTGAATTAAAAAAAAAAAAAAAAAAAAAAAAAAAAAAAAAAAAAAAAAAAAAATTACATATGACAAATTCAAAATGAAATAATCTATTGAAATGTTTGGCCTGGAGAAAGAGTCGAATGTTCTAAGATTCCTTCTAATAATAGCACACTGTGTGAACAAACAAATCAGTAGACCAACGTTTTACTCCATGTTGGCAAAGAGGGAGGTGTCTAACAAGTAACAGGTACAGACAGGAGGAAACAATGATTATACACCAGGTAAGGGTTCATGTCTGCCTCAAAGACCTGAGACAGTTGCTCAAATTAAACACCAGGACTAGCTGTGGGGCTGGGTTTGCCTTTTGAGGAGTCTGAATTCACTTGCTGCATTTGTATAGAGATAACCTACATTCTTTATGCAATGGAAATTTTATGCTCTATGGGATTCTCCCAGCAAAATCATAAATAGGTTTATTTTGGAGGTCTGAACTAATCTATCTATCTATCTATCTATCTATGTGTGTGTGTGTATAGCATGTTCAAATAATCTATGTAATAAAAAAAGTTAAGAAAAGAAAGTTTTGACAGAAGCTTAAAATTTCTTCTGAACTGAGGCTAATCTATTGATTTATTGAAACATACTACTGTAAATGAAGGTTCAGAAATTGTGATGCTGTCACCACAACATGCAATCCTTATTAGGGGTAGAAGAATGTCTTTTTTTTTTTTTTCCTTTCAGTCCACAAAAACCATATACACAAAGGAATTTTCCTCTTGTTAAAAACACTGGGGAAATGTTTTAATGCTCAGTCTCACAACACATTTCCTTAGAGACGTACTGCTTGCTAAGACATTTCTACACTGACTGTCCAAGTAAGACCAGAAACAACCAATTCTCTGTCAACACACTATTATGAACTGGACAATCATTGATGTCATATACAGTACCAGCATACCTCTACTAGGACATTAGTGCTTTCAAAAGGCTAAAATCCTTTAATTATGCTGGTCAGAAAAAGAGTCAGGCATGAGCTGCTCCAGTCTGGTAGGTTTTGATTGACTCTTAACCTGTACTGGGCTCCTGTTTATGACCGAGCACACGCAAGCCATATTACATACTAAAAATATGATCTTTCCCTATCAAAAGAGCAAAAATTTATATGTTGGCCTGATTGCAAACGGCACATATTTAACCAAGAAATTATGAGATATGGGAAATTCCATCATGTAGAGTTAAACGCATGTTTACAAACAAACGCACAGTTTTTACAGTTTTACATATTATACGATCCTCTCTATAAATATCTGCTTGAATGTTAACCTTGAAAAAATAATGCTGACTTTTGCAAAACAGCAAAGTATTTATTCTGCTAGCATAAAGCGTAAATAAATTGCTAGTTGCTTAATTTCCAACATACAGTATTCAGTGCAGTTGAAAGGGAAAACAGACCTACCGGCTCTGTTCCACAGTTTTCTTCCCCGACTCAAGATCCTTTCTCAGAGAATTGAGCCCATCAGTGGTATGGCAAAGTCTCAGACTAGACCAAACACATAATTCTGTGCATACTCCTCACATATTCATCCACCAGCCCCCAACCGCAGCTGAACTTGCCAGAGAATCATTAACAAACTGCTAAAGAGTGGGCTCTTGCTCTCAGAGCCCTCTGAACATGCAGCAATGATTCCTTGCCTAATAAATATTCTCTGTGCTGGCTTCCATCACATTTGAGCAATCAGACTGCTCTCATTCGAACACACCCCTGCATATGCCACTTCATGGTTCAAGGTCCAACTCAAGCCTGTGGTAAAGTTACAAGGCTAAGTTTACCGGAGAGAGCATTTGGTTACCTTATCCCTAGCAGGACCTTTGCAAGGAGGGAGGGGCATAGACATGGCAGGACAGAACGGCATTCGCTGTTGCTATGCGACCAAAGGCCTCCTATTATGAGAGAGTTCACGGCAGCCAGCTTTTTTGTCCGAGACTGAAACTGAGAGCATGCATACATGCCCACACACATGCATGTAAGAATCATGTCAGTTCAACATGCAAAAGACAAATAAGGAAGAGACCACCTGAAGTCTGTTCTAACACATAAATACTAGGGTGTACACAGTGTATTATAAACCTATCATACACACACACACACACACACACACAAGTGGATCTTGAAAAGTTTGATCATCGCAAAATGTGCAATATTTTCCATCAGTTACTTAAGGAAGTGAACATTTAATATATTCTAGCCTCATTACATATAAACTAAAATGCGTCAGGCATTTTTCGATCTTAATTTTGATAATTATGGCCTACAGCTCAAAAGATTACGATTAAAACCATCTCAAATGATTAGAATATTACATTACGGGTTTGAGTTAATTACTATTCAAACAGTATAAACATCATGTATCTTTTGGTACCGTTCAGGACACACAACCACAAACATGGGGAAGACTGCTGACTTGAAAGTTGTCCAGAAGATGATCATCGACACCCTCAAGGAGGGTAAGCCACAGAATGTCACTGCTGAAAATGTTGGCTGTTCGCAGAGTGCTGTATCGAAGCATATTAATGGAAAGTTAAATGGAATGTAAAAGTGCGGTAGGAAAAGGTGCACAAGCAACAGGAATGAATGAAAAGTCAAGAGCTTCACAAGGAGCGACACCAGGACTAATCTTTTTATACAAAACAATAACTCACAAGACAAGACACTGTGCAAGACAAAAGGACAGTGCAAAACGAGAAAAATAGCAGATGGTTTATGAAATGTGCATAAATCTTCCGTTTCTAGAATACGTCCTCCAGTGAAATAAGAGGCACCCCGATGATGTTCTCTGCTGTCTTCACCGCCCCTTGCAAGCGTTTGCGGTCGGACATGTTTCAGTTGCCATACCAGTCGGTGACGGTCAGGACAGTAACACCCTCTATGCACTTGTGCATATAGCTAGTCACAGAGTCTGCGTACTCCTCCAGGTTGACGGAGTCACCTGTCACAGCAGTATCCTTGAAAATGTCCCAGTCTGCCAATGCCAAGCAGTCTTAGAGAGCTGAAAGTGCACCACCTAGCTACACTTGTTGGGGACTTGTACACAGAACCATGCCTAATATCAAGCTACTCCTGAACCAGAGACAAGGTCAGAAGCATCTTACCTGGGCACAGAAGTCCAGTGTGAAGTTTCTGCAGTCTGTGATGATTTGGGGTGCCATGTCATCTGCAGGATTAGGTCCACTGTGTCCACTGTCACTTTTATCAAGTACAAAGTGAACACAGGCATCTACCAGGAGGTTTCTTTCTGCTGACAAACTTTATGGAGGTGCCGGCTTTCAGACATAGGACATTTCTTTATTGTTCTCAGGAAATATTCTAATAATTCAAGATACCGGATTTCTGATTTTCATGAGCTATAATGCAAAATAATCAGAATGATCACAAAAAAAGCCTTTTCACTTTATGTGTAATGAATACAGAATGAAGTATAAAAAATAAAATAAAGCCTTAATTTTTTAATTAAATTACACATGATATATGACTGCATGTACATTTCTGGGAACAAATGGCATGAGCTGGTCACATCTGACACAGTTCAGCGATTAAAGACCGATGCTCCATTTTAAGTTCAGGTATGAGATTGCAGGCAATGAATGGAGGAAATGACTCACAGGCGTGCAGGCAAGAACCACAAGACAAACACCATCACAGAATTTCACACATGTCCACTGATTACAGCTTATCACGGCCGTAAAACCAAAGCCAAATGTTTGATAAGATAATGCTAAATAGAAAATTACTCTTTACTCAAGTAACAATGGGTAGTTACATCTGTAGTCGATTACAACCATTTTCCAGAGAACTGATCAGCCCTTTTTTTTTCCTATTTCAAATATTTAACTCATGCAAATAAGGTCAATATGTATAAATTCTTAAAAACCTTTGGAATGATTGGTTGTTTAGTTGTTGGAGGTTGATAGCAAATATCTCAATGCTGCACAAAACTCAAAAACTCAAAATGCCGGAATTCAAAAACGTGCGCCCTTCACGAATAAAGTCGAAGGCTTGCGCCCCTGTATAAACTCAATGTGACCCTGTTTACACTTGATTTTAAATGCACCTTGGGTGACTGGATGACAAGTGGACATCGCCTTTTACACCCGTCTCTGGCACGATTCTCAAAGGCGTCCTGCTGACCACTTCTGTTCAGATCTCTTTAATGCCTACATGACTTTCCTGTTAAAACCTTGTCGGGACACACACACACACACACAAGCATATTCACTACAAAATATATAGCTGGTCCAATGCATCCCAGACCACGCTGGCAAACGGTTCGAGTGAATGCATCTTGAATGAATCTACGTAGTCGCTTAAACTTGCTTTAACGCTGTCCACTTGCGATCAGTCGATTGTTCGGCACGCATTTTAGGACCAAGTGTAAACATGACCTGTGTCACGTAATCAGTACAACAATCTATGGGATCATGTTCCGTCACAGCAGAAGACCCTTCCTTTCATACCATGTTCGTGCCGGCGAATCCAGACGAGGAAATATCAGTTGAAGGAAAAAGCGTTTTTAATCCTTGTGTAGCTGTAGATCGACGTATTTACGATTAAGACATACTTTCATTTCAAACTTTAAGAGAATCTGCTCCAACACTTGCTCTGGCATCTTACATTTAAAAGGAGTTAAATTCCTCCTGGATGCCATACAAATGCCCTGAAGGACTGGAGAGCTGTACGTCGAGACGCAACATGCCAAGACCTACCACGTTCTTCTCTCTTGATCAGAGTATAAACACAATCATTTATACAATCAGGAGACTGTACCAACAAATCAACACACACACACACACACACACACACACACACACACACACACACATCTTTCCTAACAGTGTCATCCAGCAAACTAGAGGTAAACAGAGATCTTTAGAGTAAGCAGTATTGCAGCATTGGGAATAGAGCTGATTACATGAGAGCCAGAAAAACAGCTTTAAAGCTATTTCTGGTCACTTGCTTCTCTCCAGCTTTGGTTTCCCATGACGTCACATCTCCTTTAGAGGCCCAGTCTATTTTCTGATCACTGTCAAATTCTTTCTTTCTTTTTTTTTGGCACCTGATTTACACTCATCAGAAGGACATATTGGACTGCTTTCCAGAAAAAGAAAAAGAAAAAAAAAAAGTGCAGAGAGATAGTATTCTGTGAATGGAACAACTTTGCCAGGGTTTGTTTTTGTTTTGAATAGGAATCCATAAATATTTGCAAAGGTTATTAGTTTACTGAAGCGCGTGAGTAAGCGAGGAGCCAAAAATAAATAAATAAAAATACACAAGAATAACAGAAACCCGGGGTTCGTTTACCGGAATTCGGTTCGGTTTACCGTTTTCTTTTTTTTTCTTTTTTTTTCCCAATATTTACAGAATTCAAAGAATGACGAATAATTCAAAGCAGCGACTTTCCATAACCTCATCTTTCTGACTTTCTTATGTTTCTGCCCCCCAAAAAACAGTCATGTATCTCACCTGTAGGGAAAAGCAGCGCGCCTAACAGATACGCACGAGCTCCGCGCTCTTCTCACCTGCGGGCGGATGACGTCACTTCCGGAGTAGCAGTGCGAGCCCTTGAGTATTTATATAACTTAGTGGTGTTGTAATTTAAATCCTGTGAGTGTATTTTAAGTGCATTGTCCATATTTGATCCACGGCTGCCAGGGTCTTGTTTTATAAGTTCATCATTTTCATTTGCCTGTATTTTGCATCATTATTGTACCATATAT
>JAOVYU010000042.1:18308613-18321322 GCA_025674565.1 Synodontis membranacea
TTTTACTCTTACTTGAGTAAATATTTCCATAAGTACTTTTACTTGAGTACAGATTTTGGGTACTCTACCCACCTCTGTACATAATAAATATAAATGAATATAGATTATAGTCTTCAAAGTAATCACCATTAGTTTCAATGACTTTCTGTCAATTTTCTGGCAAAGAATGAATACCGTTGCGAAAGCAGGATTCAGGTTGTGAGGAAATGAATTCATCAAGGCAATTTCATATACCCTTGGTTTTTTAAATCTTGGAAAGAGAGTGCATGTTGCAGTGACCTAAACAAGTGGAAATCCGATGGCACTATGTCTGGTAAGTATGTTGGTCACGGTAAGCTTCCCATCCAAGACTTAAAGGCTTGTCGTATTTGCAACGTTTAGCTTTGAGTTGTCATGAAGGAGGATGATTTTCTTTTACGAATGGCTGTTAAGAAGGTGCTCGATATTTCTCTCTGAAAGTGCATGTGGAACCCACAAACCAACTTTCAGAATCTTTCCCATTGCCTACAGACCCCTTGGAACGGTAGGATGATTGATATTCAAACGTCCTGCCAGCTCTTGATTTGATTCTGTCGCATCTTCGTCCAACAGTTTCCTTTGATCTACCACATCTTGGCTTATCATCTAGCTCAAATTCATTGCGTGTTTTTTTTTGCAGTGTTGCCGTAAACATTGAAAAAAAAATTGAATATTGTCCTTTGCTTTCGTTGAGTTTTTTTTTCCCACTACTGAATAAGAATAGAAGGAAATGATAAGTATGAATCTTGCTGGGCTCCATGCTTAATTTATAAGCTATCTAATACACATACTTTTATGGGAGGTTTTGAAAAATAAAGATATTGATATTTAAAGATATTTACAGTACTAGGCCATGAACTTTGCAACACCCTAATCATTTCACAATATCATAACCACTACAATATCCAGCTACGACCTATATACATTGTTGGTGGTGTCTAAGAATTACTATGTGACATTGTTAGGACAACTCAAATCCTTTTTTTTTTTTTTTTTTTTTTTTTTTTGGCGTATATCATGGGAAACTCTCTAAACAGCACAAGAGATGACTGAATGTCACAATATCTCTCACGTTTTCGTTCCCTGTCATTTGGTGAATTGTGCTTCTTCTGTGAAACTTGTGACAAGAACAACAATGTTTACCAAAAAACAGTCTGAAGGAAGGTCAAGTAAAGAGTGTACCTGGGCAAATGAGGTGGTGGAGATGCTACTTGCCTTTTTTCCTCTCTTTTTTTCCCTTTTTTCCCTGTAGTAGGCCACTTGATGTGACAACAATAACAAATACGGCAAACGTGCGTCCTCCTAATACGGCTTCTTAGTCCGCAGCTGTTATGCCACGTGCCTTTTCCTGCCTGTTTACTGCAGTTTAATTCACTCTGTACTGATGTGAGTACACTAATGCTTCATATGGTGGCTCTTACACATGCCTAAGACTGCGTTCTGCTTTTACCTCCAAACATCCCCTGAATCCCATGCATGTAACTTCCCAGACCCACTAGTTACACTGACCTGTAGGCTTGTGAGTTCCCTGACCTACCAGTCGGCTTCACTGACCCATCAGCACGCAAGTTTCAGCTCTGGGTCTCCAGCATATGTTGCTGCCCCTCGATGTCCTAAGGGTACTAAAATTTGTCTTAGCATGTCCTTCCTTAAAGACACATAAGATCACAAGAAAAAAAAAAAAAGAATAAAAGTACTGAGTTAAAAATAATACAATAAGCAATTGGTGGGGTTTTAGCATGGCAAAAAAAATTCAATAAGGTAGCTATACAAATTTGTCTTTGGTTACGTGGAACGATAAAGTGCTTCAAATATAGTTCTGACATAAAAGCAAAGTGGCTTGGTATCTCAAGGGTGTCTAGAAATGAGTCTATACTAGGAACTGAAGTGGATCAAAGAAACATGCTATATAATGGACCTTAGTACTGATGTCAACAACTACCCAAGCTTATCCCTTAGGAATCTTTGAAATGTACAAGAAGACATATGTAGTGAGATGTTCATGGCCTACAATAATGATATATCCTATGGAAATATTGCTTTGTTTTGGGTTTTTTTTGCATTTGCCCTTTAATGAATGAATAGACGTAAAATACTATGCAACATGAGATTTGAGTACTGTATGATGCATTATTTGGCAGTACTAACACACAACCCATATTGTAGAGGCTTCTTCTATTTACATTTCTATTAAATATAAATCTCTCTCTCTCATGCAATTATCCAGACTTGAACTGGAAAGCTCTGTATTAATCAGCTCTGCTCAGCTTGCCCCAAAACCACACAGAATATTTGAATTTATGATTTAAAATTGCTTAAGAAAAAAGGCAAATCAGGGAAAATTTTGAATAATACACAACGCAGTTTATTTTCTGGTGCAATATGAAATGTATGTGTGTACATTTATAATTATAAAAAAAGGAATTACAGTATGAGCTGTAAAATAAATGGTGAAATGAATTAATCAGTCTATACCGTCTAATCTATGACTGCAGGGGCTTCAGGCAGTGTCTCGGTTAGAGATTTTAGCCCATCTACTGTAATACTCTAATCTGTACCCTAGATAAAGATTATATATTTGGTACACTAATCACACAGAACAGGGTTTTTTAATCCTTCCAGGTTTTCTCTTCATTAAAAAGCTTTGTGTTAGTTTGAAGAATGAAAGTACCTGTAATTTCTGAGAATTTTGGCCTTGGTGAGTGCTGTCAACATACACTATTTGGTCAAAAGTTTTTGGACACCTTATCATCTCATTTTTGTACATTCCATTCCAGACTCAGTCCCACTGTCGCTGTTATATTAACTTCCACTCTTCTGGGAAGGCTTTCCGCTAGCTTTTGGAACATAACTGTGGGGTTTTGCCCATTCAGCCACAAAAGCATTAGTCAGGTATTGGACAAGGAGGCCTGGAGAAATTCATTCAGTTCGTTGTAAAGGTGTTCAGTGGGGTTCACATTGTATACAGGAGCATTTCATGCAATAGCAGATTTGTGCCTCTTGCTTCCAATGAAATGAAATTGTAATGCTACAGCATACAAATATATCCTATACAATTGCATGCTTCCAACTTTGCGGCAACAGTTTGGGGAAAGCTTACATATAGGCTACATTATGGTTATGTGTCTATAAACCTTTGGCCATATTGTGTATCTGTACTCTTATTATACAGCATGACATTAAATTCGCTGCAACGGTTAAGGGAACAGTTATTCTCTCTGACCGTTGCATTGTTCTTAATCTGAATAAAGCAAAATGATACCTTGTGTTCTTGAGGATCTGCAATTGTTTTGGAGGTGTAAGCAAATTGTGATTTCATGGATTCAGAGTGTGAGAACCACTTTGTGACAGTGAGTAGTAAAAAAAAAACAAAAAGTGTGTCACAGTAAGAATATTCAACATGTTTATCTGCCTTTAAAGTCTTTAGGTGTTGCATTGGGAATGAGAGGTGTTTTCATGAGGTTAATATCATTCAGGGAAGATACGTTCAGTCAAGCATCAGATGTATATGAATCACTGAGGGAGGAGAAAGACAGAGTTAAGAAGGGGGGGTGGGGGGGTTGAAGGGGTTAAAAAAAAAAAAGGAGAGATGTAAAGGAGAAAGACACCAGAGGCAAGCAGCTAAGAATAACATGCGATTCTGGGCTGCTTGGCGGACATGTTCCCTGCTGGAAGAAGCGGCATTAAGGTCTATGTGAAGTCAGTAGGCATTAACCTTACTAAACTCCATGGCAACTGCACCTGTGTAGGCATTTAAAACATTGGGATCTTATCTTTAACTGCAACCTACTGTAGCAGATACCTTTCTTTAGTCCAAAGTCAAGGCAGGTGTCTACCAGGAGATTTTAGAGCGCGCCGTGCTTTCATCTGATGACAAGCTTTATGGAGATGCTGATTTCCATTTCCAGCAGGACTTAGCACCTGCTCACAGTGCCTACCAAATGCTTTGCTGATCATGATGTTACTGTGCTTGATTGGCTAGCCAACCCAAGAATCTATGGGGTGTTTTCAAGAGGGGGATGAGAAACACCTGCACCAAAAATACAGATGAGCTGAAGGCCGCTATCAAAGCAACCTGGGCTTCAATAACACCTCAGCGGTGTCACAAGCTGATTGCCTCCATGTCATGCTGCACTGATGCAGTAATTTGTGGTAAAGGAGCCTCAACCAAGTATTGACTGTACAAATAAAAATGTTTCTCAGACGTAGGACTCGTCTGAGCCGTAGAATTTCTGTATTGTAAATCCTTTTTGATTGAGGAAAAATTTAAATAATCGGAGATACTGCATTTCTGAGCTATACTGTATAAGACAAAATGTGCAGCCATGCTGCCCTGGGGGTGCCCGAGCTTGCCTGTTCTCGGAAGCTAAGCAGGGGCGGGCCTGGTTAGTACTTGGATGGGAGACATCCAGAGAATACCGGGTGCTGTACAAAGACCCAGCCGTGAGGGGGTGCACACTCTGGTGTATTCCTGCGGTGCCGGTCCCAAGCCCAGATAAATGGGGAGGGTTGTGTAAGGAAGGGCATCCGGCATAAAAACACCGCCAACTCATAACATGTAAAAGATGGGACAAACCCTAGGAGGGAGACTGTACAAGACAATATCATCACAATTAAAACAAAAAAGGCTTGAAAAAATTTTCACTTTACGTGTAATGAATATGGAATAGGCTATATGAAAGTTTTCCTCATTTAATTAAAATACCGGAAAAAATACAGTTTTTGAGGATTTTTCCATTTTTATTAGATGCACTAGTAAATCTACTGCAAACTCAGGTCCTGGAAATCTATCACCTTAGTACACTGGAAGTTACTGGAAGTTCTGATCAACCAGATCAAGGCTGTAATTAAACTTTCTAAGGTGTTGGATTAGGGTTAAGCAGCTTTAATGAAAAGCAAATTAACGGTAGGGACCCAGTTCATCACTTCACACACTGGTTACACTGCTCTCCACACAGCCTGTATTTGTTTTGAAGCCTAAACGTGAACTAGCTTTACTATTTAATCCCCCCGATTAGTTTGCGTGATGTTCGGGTTTCTTCTCATGTGGTGCAACATTCTATCGTTGAGAATCCAATGCAATGGCATATGTGTAGTAATAGAGGAGATTAAAATTTTGACCGACATGGATTTAGCATATTATTTCCAGTCCTCCAAATAGCAATATGCAGTGCTGTTTATAGCCACAGTACATGGGATGCAGTGACGGCACACGTGAGGCTTAAATCTTTTGCCAGAGAGAATGAAATGCCAGTAATGATGAACTGCCTCCATAATTAATAAAAGAAAACTTTAAATATCCACTACTTAGTGTCATTCCAAAAATTATTTAACAAATTGCTCCTTTTTAATACACAAGCCTGATAAAAAGGGAAAAGATTAATCTACCAGCTTGTGAGCGGATAAATCAACGACAAAGCCATTTGATCACCCATTAGAGATTATTGTTCTGCTAGGATAAAATGTACTTGGGATAAAATGAGGGGACGTTTTGAAGATATTGCTCTTGAAAAATTGCACTGAAATGTACTTATGAAAACTCATGAAAGGACTTTAATTACGGTTGAAAATAGCATCCCACAGATATTAAAGATGGAGGTTAAATGGGCACGCCTTCTCTTTCATCAATCATTGAAACGAGGGTGTCATGGGGTTGACCCTGAGATATCACTCTTTGCCTGGCCATAATGAGGCGAACTGGATCTGCACTGTGCTAACTAGGGCAAACAAAGTCTATACAGCCAGAGACAACTGCAGTCTTCTGGAGCTGACGCATTCAACTAGAAAGTAAATCAAACTTGTCTCCTGGCGAAGTCAAGAGAAAAGGTTTTAAACTACATGAATGTGTGGAATCTACGAGTGGAAATGAGTGGCCAGAAATTAGGCAGTGAAGTGTGATGACGTTATGTATTCTAGTTCTTTGTATGTAGTTGTGTTTCAGAAAGGAGCAAGGGAATATTCAAACTAAGGTGAGGTATGCGAAAAGCATTGTTTAGTTTCTCCAAAGCTATATAGTTGAGGAGTTCTACAGCTGTAAAAGCTGCTTGTTAGTTTTATATACACCGATCAGGCATAACATCACAGTGTGATCTCTGACAGGTGACGTGAATAACACTGATCATCTCTAATTCATGGCACCTGTTAGTGGATGGGATATATTTGGCAGCAAGTGAGCATTTTGTCCTCAAAGTTGGTGTGTTAGAGGTAGGAAAAATGGACAAGCTTAAGGAGTTGAGCGATCATCACCCATCCTCTGCCAAATTTCACAGTGGCTGCTTGTAGGAATCTGCAGGTCTCCATCTAACCATTAGACAATGAGGTGGTAGGGAAAGCTGAAAATTGGACTCATATGAGAAGATGACCTTACTCCAGTCCTCTACGGTCCAATCCTTATGGTCTTTAGCAAACCTCAGCCTGGCTCGTCTTTCCTTCTCATCGATGAATAGCTTTTCTCTAGCTTTGCGTGACTTCAACCCTGCCCAGGGGAGTCGCTTTTGAACCGTCCTTGCCGTGCAGTTAACCCCAGCTACCATTTGCCATTCTTCTTGTAGGTCACCTGATGTCATCCTACAGTTTTTGAGTGACATTAGTAGGAGTTGACGATCAAGGTCTTCTGGTCAGAGGAGAGTCATTTTCACACTCTACAAGTCTGTAACTTTATTGTGCCCAGTGTCTGCTGCTTGACCTGTTCTTATGAACTGCCATCTTTAAACTTTGAGGATGGAAGCAACCTGACGCTCACCATATCCCTTTGACAGTAAAGCCAGAATTGACCCTTGTTTCTCACTCAAAACTTTCCTTTTTAACTCTTTTGGCATGATGAACAGATATCATTATATTCCAATTAAATTTAAGGTACTAGTCACAGTAGTGCTTGTGTAGTAATTCCACCACAGACACTGGAATGCCATACACAGAGCTGTTTTAAGAAAAAAGTGGTCTCTTAAATGTATATATATATATATATTGCACAGTACCAGTGTGAACCTGTACATGTGCACCATTTTGCAAATACCTTAGACAAAATTTTTCAGTGCCTTTATTCACTACATTCATACCATGCTGCACTGCTCTCAATGTGAGGACAGCACAGAGCTCTGGGTTTATGGGAAATGCAGTGACTCATGGCATAAAGCCAGCCATGTTCACCCACACAAGCTGATCGAACAATTTAAAACTGCCATCCAGCCTCGAGAGACTGCAACAAAATGAAAAGACTAGGACTAACAGTGAGAGATGATCAAGTCATGGGGTTTATAACCTGTTGACCCTAATCTGCACGTTTTCAGACTGTGGGAGGAAACCAGAGGGTCAGGAGGAAACCCACACAGACACAGGTAGAACATGAAAACTCAACAAAGAAAGGCCCAGGTCAGCCACCAGGTCCAAACCCAGAACCTTCTTGCTGTTAGGTGCTAACCACTGCACCACGGCACTACTGGCATAATAATAATCATTAAAAAGATATCTCATTATTGTGCTGTGTGACAAAATGAATGTACTGATTGGCACTGATGGTCGAAATCTTAGCAGTTAAATTGGATTTAAATTTAGGGTCAGCCTTTTCTTTTCAGATTTTCAGATCAGATCTTGATGGCTCACATTTATAACTACAAGTGACCTCTATCTAACTTTGTATCTTACCTGTATCTAACTGTGCACATTTTGTGAGACAAATCATGGTATTAAAACCAACAAAATGGACACGCTAGTAGATACTGTAT
This sequence comes from Synodontis membranacea, assembly GCA_025674565.1. Lineage (NCBI taxonomy): Eukaryota > Metazoa > Chordata > Actinopteri > Siluriformes > Mochokidae > Synodontis > Synodontis membranacea. The sequence continues at coordinate 18,316,356 of JAOVYU010000042.1, forward strand.
GTACCTCATTTTGCTCTGGAGGACGGCCGTTCTCATTCATGTCACATGAAACGTATACATATCAGATTTAGGACCACATAGGGACTCAATTCTGATTGAAAAGATCAGATTTGTGTGTCCGCACAGCCCCGAAAAGAACAAATCTGTATCACATTAAGGCAAAAAAAAATCTGATTTGAGTCACTTCAGCATGGTATTGCGAACACAGCCATAGATTTCTAAATATTAGTAATTTCCTTATTGTTAAGTTTAGGTTTATGTGCAATAAATAAATAAATAAATAAATAAATAAATAAATCCAAAGAGTTAATGCATTCTTTTTACAGTCTCATCAGAATGCTTTATGAATCCATGCTGCCACCACTGGCATGTTCAAGAAGAAAATATTACATACTGTAACTTGCATGACTTTGGCACGGGTGTCATCTTCTATGTTAGTTGCAATGTCTTATTGGGCTAATACATGCAAGCTAACATATGCAAGCTCTCAAGACAACGCAAAAAGCAGGAGTATGTTCCTGAAAGGTTTAATATTTTATCACAAAAAAATTTTACATTTCATATAAGCACTATGCAACTTTTGCAATCACTTTCAAACTTTTGCAAATGCAAACTTTTCGTATAAGCAAAGGTACACAGTTCAGAGAAGAAGCAGGTCTTTGGTTGCTCTAGTAGCAAAAACACATCCACAGTGGGGGCATAGGGAAACTAGAAGGATTGCGAAAGCAGCGGTAACACATTACTGTACTGTAAGTCTTAACTAACTGATGAGGCCAATTACCGACAGAATATGAATCACTAGACACTGGTATCATTATTCTCCCTTTTCCTTTTCATAAAACCCAGTATTCATAGTGATATTCTTAATGTAGTGTGTTTGCCTTATTCTCAATGAACAGCCTTTGCCCAGTGGGAGTCTTTCATAGCAGAGGGCACACTGTCTGTCACGTTTTCCCTAATCATTTGGAAAAGCCCTGGAGTCTCAACTGTGCTTTGCCTGCTTCCCGCTGGTGCATGTGTGTCCTTAACCTGCCACTACTGATTGTGTTTCATAAGAGGAGGCATGCACTTCCATTCTGTCAACCTCTGTGGTAAGGTTTGCTGAAGGCAAAACATTAACCCATTCAGATGTAATGTGTTAAAATATGAACGCAAAAACCTGGAATATAAAATGGTAGACTTTTTATTATGTGTGCATATAATGCATTGTGTTGTCGTGAAAATGACCGCGCATTTCCTCATGCAGGACAATGGTTTAATGTGTTCTGCTAAAAGCCTTATTATGAAAGGTTTTTGAACACATATACTGTACTATTTCACTGCATTAGGAAACAAAATTTCAATCCAAGTGGCATTTATTGTAACGAAAGATACCACAAGCACACTTCAAACAGACTGTAAGGTTTAAAAATCTAAAAAAATAAAATAAAATAGATATACTGTTTCAAAATCAGACAAAAAAAATATTCAGACACTTAATAGTGGTTTCATTAAAGGGGAAATAAATATTAATATTAATATAAAGGGGAACTCGTTGATTCTGGAGAATGATTGTTGATATTTGAATTCAACAGCCAAACAAATACACATCTCCGTTCAGTGCTAATTCAGAATCTCCAACCCCACTGAATTCATTTATGCAAAATGCCAATGCAACGACACTAACAATGACAATGGCAATGACAATGACACTCCCTTGCCCCTTCCCCTGTCCTGTGATTGGCTGGAATAGTGTTGTGTGGCTTGGTCCAAGTCAGTTTCTTTTTTTCTCTGTTTACAGATACAGATCTGTGTATGAACACTGGAATTTTTTTTCAACGCACACACACAAAGGCCAGCTAGCGAACCGTGAGTAGATATTTGCAGAATTTGACAAGAAAGTGTATTGGATTAGAATCATGACTGCACCTTTAAAGGTGGTCACAGTTACATTGTATTCGTATTACGTTTGTCATCCCGTTGTTTCACAGAACTTCTTGACAATGTCTGAGCATGGAATCAACTAGTTACTGCAACAATTTCGTTGTGGACGTTTCCCACAAGTTTTAACTTGCAAAACTTTCAGTTCATCCACACTAGAGCATTGATAATCTGCTCAATTCTTCTCCATTGCATCCCATAGATGCTTTATTGGATTTAGGTCAGGGATCTGGTAGGACCATTCTTTAATTCTTTTTAAGCAAAGCCTCCTCCTCTTCCTCCTCCTCTATTCCCAACTAGGCCTCACCACAGCAGATCTTTTTGTCCGCACGTCCGATTTGGCAGAGTTTTTACGCCGGATGCCCTTCCTGACCTTCCATTTATACGGGCTTGGGACCGGCAGACATACACCAGAGTGTGCACCCCCTTGTGGCTGAGTCTTTGTACAGCACCCGGCCTTCTTTGGATGTCTAACCATCCAAGTACTAACCAGGCCCGCCCCTACTTAGCTTCCGAGAACAGGCGAGATCGGGCACCCCCAGGGCAGCATGGCTGTACAATTCTTTTTAAGCAAAGCATTCTGTCTAAACTCAGCCTGTATGAGCCTGCTGAAACAAAAAATCCACTTCTGTCACTTGAACCATTTATTTTGTGATTTATGCTATATAGATTTCTGCTATATATATTTGTGATTATGCATATAGATTGCATCTATATGTAGTATGCTACTGTATATGTGATTGACTAAATGATAAAGATTTTGACCTTTTCTGGTTAGATCCAGATTGTTCTAATATAATAGTCATTTAAATATGTTTAATAATAAACATTCCTCAATTGGTTAGAAAATGTGAATTTAATACAAAAAAAAAGTAGTGTGTTAAAAAGTACACATGTAGAAATCTTAGTAACTGTTTAAAAAAGGCAGGATTATGACAAGGATTAACAAGACAATAAATTGTGATTTATTTAATCTTCTAAATTCTTGGAAAATTACATCCTGTGGGTATAGCCCCCCATATGAGCTGTCAGACAGGCTTAATGTTATCATTACCTTTCCAGCATCTGTGATTAGACCTGGCTATGTCTTGGGCACATGTACACTTTGACCTTTCTGATGCTCTGACTTGGAGTTCCATGCATGCAAGTGAATTAAATAATATAAGAGTGCATATATTCCATAACTATGAAATATGCTAGAATGCAATTTACAACCTTGGCACGTACCATGGCTTAAAATTCATTGCGTTTTATTCATCGCTTGTTCATACGTTTTCAAATTTCGTGACACACTGCATTGTCTTTGAAATACACACGTGTAATGATAATTATGCGCAAAGCTGCATCCTGTGTGGCGTCAGTCTGAAAGTTTTCTACCGTGTTGAAAGCATCTTGTAAACACTTAAACCACAAAAGTATCCTTCTCTAGAGAAGCAACTATTTTTGGAACAGAAGTCATCTTAACTGTGCCAGCAGAAGCAACTCAGTTCATACTTTTCTAGTTTTCTAGTATTTTAAATAAGTCGGATGTCTCCTCTGACAAACACTCCACATACATTAGCATCATGTTAATAAGATGCACTTTATTTGCATATTTCTAACAAGATGCAATACACATGGACGCTGAGTTGGATTAACTAGGATGCAATAGTCTCAGATTAGTTCAATCTTCTCCCCAGTGGAATGCAGTTTTGAATTCATTCATTTTGATTGCAAGAAATGCTAACTTCTGTCCCAGACAACATCCCTGTTACATGTGATAAAATCCAGTGAGCTTTAATTAATTTAAATAAATATTGTTCTGTGTGACAGGGGCATGTACTGTAATGTACCTCCTTGTACAGGGTACAGTTATTTTGGGATGAAGTGACCTGGATTCTACTTTTTTTTATATTATTTGACAATGGATTACTAAAATTACTTTATCCTTGGGAAATTGGCCCCTAATGCCCTGGAGGTCTTGTGGAATTATAGTCTCCATTTGAGTATGACATGGTTCACAAAGATATGGCCTAATGGACAACAGTGAGACTGATTTATTGACTGAGACTGAGCCTGAAATTTTCATTTACTGTAAATTTGTGTAATTTTATAACAGTCCTCAGAGGAGATTAGGAAAGGTGGTAGTAAGAAAAGTAGAAAGGTAAGATAGCATGGCATATTGGAGTTTCGTTTAACTATGAGATTTCTAGTTGTTCAAGTAAGGCTCTCTGTGGAGTTTTGCATGTTCCATGTAGGTTTCCTCCCACTATCCAAAAACATGCTAGTACGTAGGTTGATTGGCTATGCTAAATTTCACCCAAATGTACTAATATGTGAACAAGTGAGAATGTCTACGTGTGTGCGTGTGTGCATGTGTGCGCGTGTGTCTGTGAGAAGATCCATCCCAGCTCCATACATAAGTGCCCATATCAGTATAAACAAAGGTGGACAAAGTACATAACTCCATTACTTAACACAAAGAATTGATACTCCTTATTAAATATTGTAGCGTAGGACGCTTTTATTCATCGAGGCAGACACAGGGAGTAATAGGAACTATATTTTCTCGACCTCGTATCACTTGGCTGAAACCATTAAACCCAACACACATCCCAAAGACGGTGACTAACTCTTTACAACCTGCCGTACTGGCTGCTGCGTAACCCCGCCCCCGCCACACTATTACTCCAATACAAGTGAAATTTGTTCAGTCAGATTTTAACTTCAGTTAAAGAATTGGAGAACTTACTTTTAAAACTTAAAAAAAAAAATACTTAGATTTCTTAATTTTTAATGTTTAAAGTTTGCTTTTTATTGTCAGTGGTATGGTATTGTTGCTACAACGGATTTACAGAACCTACGACTCAAATGAAACGAGTCGTAGGTTAATTTTTTTATTTAACACCCCCACCCCACCAAAACAAATAAAATAAAATCAAATCACTTTTATTGTCACTTCACGTTACTGGTGCACAGGTACAGTACATGTGAGTGAAATTCTTGTGTGCAAGCCTAGTGATATAACCAATAGTGGTGTAAATAAATAGTATATGAATAAATATGAA
>JAOVYU010000042.1:18420608-18433051 GCA_025674565.1 Synodontis membranacea
TATATATATAAACTCTTTTTGCGTTTGAAGCGGAAATTACGTATGACCGGAAACAGCATGACTAGGACTTACATCTAATCTACTCTAATTCAATTCTATATTTATAAAAACTGCATTTCATAAAGTATACAGAGCCACTGGGTAATCACCTAGTTAACTGATAAATAAAAAACGATTTTTAGTTGCGGCCCAAAAAATGAGCTTCAGTGGTGTGTGTTGTGATGTTGTAGATAGTGTGGCATGTCACCGTGAGGTATTTAGTCCTGTATCAACACTTAGCTGATTGTCAATGAGGTGTGAAGTATGACTTTCATGTATCTCCTGCCAAGAGCAATCAGGTCTGTGGGGGGTTCAGTTTCCTGTCTCTCCAATACACTGTAGCCATAAATCAGGCTAAACATAAGCTGCTATCAACAAGAGACAATACTATTTATCAGGAGACTGCTATATTTACAATGCTTTCTGCTGTTGTAGCTCAGTAATCTCAATGCCTGCTTAAGCCTGTCACACTCACTACATAACCGTCTAATCCATCATTAGAGTTGTGTGGGATTATTTGATCTGATTATGATTAACGGTTAGACTCCACAACTATATGTTTCCATCTAAATGTACTGCATGTAGTCAGTAAACGACACTCATTCTCGTGATTTCTTGATATAATCAAATGGCTGCACCATTATATAAGCAAGAAAGAATTCTAGTGAATTATTCTTTGTTCTGAGCTATGAAATATTTGTAACTATGTTTTGCCATGTAACATTTATAGCCTATTTAATGCAGTTGTAAAATAAATACTACCACTAAAACATTAGAATGACAAAATTTAATACACAATTAATAAAAAAATTTTTTGTGTGTGTGTTTCTTCCTTTTGCATTTTTTTTTATAGTAACGATTTATGTGTTCGTAATTTGTTGTGCATGTATATTATTGTAGTAGTTCTATAGTTATTTAAAAAGGCATATAGTTAATCACAATTGTGTGTTGGACAGTTAAGTGTCAGACAAAAGTAGTTCTTAGGTGACACGTTCACTTATTGACGTTAATATCCTAACAGAGTAGTCAAGTGTTTAAAAGAAGCCTCAGAGGAGCGCTTCAGTCCTGGTCATACGTGCGACTTTTTGGGCAGCTGTCCTGTTCCCGTCCCAGCTGTTCTGTCGCCACTAGTCTGCCCTCTTGAAACCCAACTCCATAATCTCCTTTTCATTTATTGCTGACAGGCCGTTACAACATTTGATTTACCCCAAGTCCGGCAGTGTGACAGGCAGAAGTGTCCCCTGTGTATTGCACCTCCGATTTATAGGCCACGCTGGTTGAAGATGTGTTTTGGGAACGGCACTCAAGCTCTCTTTTAATGGAAGCGATATGAGATGGTGTCATATTTTATTAAGGGTCAAAATAAATATATAGTGCTTCTCTTTAATCTGAGATTGGAAAGAGGACATGGATTTGTTATCTGGCATTAATTACATTTTTGGTCACTTAATCATGGCTCAATGACTCTGCAGAATATCATTTTGTATGGTATTTGACTTCTAAGCTGTTTCTCAGATAGCCTGTCAGGTTGGGCAACTGCCTGTATATACAGATGCACAGTTGTGACTTACATATTACTGTTTATTTATTACGAATTTGTTAGACACTTTATTTCTGCATACGTTGGAGGGTTAGGTAATAGAATAACGTAATGAAATGACTTCCCCACTCTCCTAGAAATATTCGGCTCATACCAAAATAAACTGGGTATTTTAGGAACAGGGTCATAAGAACTGTCAATCTGTCACCCAAAAGTGATCAATCTAGGCCAAACTGAATTGGAGTAAAATTTCACGTGGCTGCTCAGCTCGACAAGTGACTATAGTGCATGTTTTACAGGCATTCAGTCAGGTGTTAAGCTGTAAGAGGTAATATGTATCTTTCACTGTGTTTGTGTGTGTGTGTGTGTGTGTGTGTGTGTGTGTGAGTGAGCATTTTGAAACAGAGCTACATGTTTCAGAGCAGAAATGCTGGGCTTGTATTACCTTTCACACTCACAGGGGGGTTGAACTGTCACTCGGAATGAGGACGTGCAGCCCCACGCGGCACAATCATGAAACTGAGAGGCTCACAAAGCTTTTTTTACAATCAATGTCACTTCATCAATACTTACCGTGTGGCTCATGCCATGTTTATTTGCTTAGACGTTTTATAATAGCGCATTAATGGATTTTGTGGTTTTTCAGGACCGTGTGATTTTAAGACCACACTAGAGGAAGAGTTCTTCAACATGAATACAGGTACGAAGAAGCCTTCGTTAAGCATGATACTATGAAAAAAAATGTTGACGTAAGGTTTGATTTGCAGGTTGTCATCTTGTATGTCAGACTCCATCTGTAGCATCTGTAAAAAAAAATAAAATTACATTTGTTAAAATTTCTAAAACAAAGAGTTAGGCTAAAAATACGTTTCTTGGCTAACGAAAAAGTTTCACTTTCCCCCAAAAACCTAAGCATGGATACTATTGGATGGCATTTGTGGATCGAACAAGATTCAACCCAGCTTGATTCCTCAGTGAAAGTGCTTCATTCTTCTGCCGAGCAAGTCATCGTTCAGTGCTTAAAGACTTGTTTTTGTAGCATGCCACTGTGCATTCAGCTCAGGGTTTTTGGGAAATGCTATGCAGTGCTTCTTGCTAATGTGCTGATTTAAAAAAAAAAAAAAAACCCCAAAAAATCTAGATAAGTACACTGCTAGGCTGACACTCAGCACCCAGCCCTTCCTGAGACACAGAACCAGGAGGGAAACCAGGCACTGTCTGGCACTGTACGCACCCCTCCCTGGCTCTCTGCAACACGCTGTCTCTCACATTAGTACAACTTCATGTTCTTCACACAGACTCCTCAATGTTGCCGACATGCTGATTGTTCACAATAGGGATGCAATACAATCATGTTTTAATCGTGATCATTAGTCAAGCATAATCAAGTGTAATATTGATGAGCTTGTAGCTAATTGCCTAGTGTTATTGCCTTTGGTGCATTTAATTACAATCTGTCTATTAGAATATAATTGTGTTCGTGTCTGGAAATTAAGTTATTAAAATGATACCATGAGTATGAAGCAGGGATATTTTTATTGAAAAATATCCACATGTGATGGGACACAGCAGCTATCATTTAGCCATACTTTAGGGGATCATAGCGTTTTATTAGATGCTCTTGATACCTGGGGACTTTATCAGCAGTTTATTTAACTTTCAGAATATTTTAAGTCATTACTTATGTGTCACTTAATCAAACGCTTTGCATGCCATTTGATTTGAAGAAATCATAACATGCTTGCCTGAATGCAGTTTGTGGGCTTTTTTTTTTTTTTCATGATTGTGCCAGAAAGTGTTTTTTGATGCATGTGCTTTGGCCCCATGTGGAATGTTTGTATATGTGTGCTACCCCGCTTCTCACAGACAGTGGAGGACGAGCTCACAAGAGCACCACGCTCTCACTCACTCTAACCCCCATGAAGAGAGTCCAGAGTTCCCCAAACCTATATGGGCTTGCAGGTACTCTTTCTACCCGCTGCAAACTCACACACCCACTACTTCGCTTCAACACTACAGCATTAGACGTGAATGAGATGAGTTTTCCCAAAGCATTATAAGACGAAATTCTAAATTCTCTCTACAGACTTCAATCTGGACCCAGACTGGTTTGGAGCTAAATGATTACCTGTTTAGAATGAAAGGATTTCTTACAGAAAAGAGACAATAGTTAGTATGTCAATGTAAAAGCCTAAAAAAAGGCATTTCTAAAGAGCTGCTCATTCTGACTCATATACCTGTCTTACATAATCGATTTCCTTTTGGTCCCTTACATGTGAGATCAGTGACAGATATAAAAACTATAAAAATTGTCAGTCTATATTTAATCAGCAGGCAGGAATTCCTCTTCACTCGATAAGCATCATTCACTCCTGTCTCTTGCTTTCCTGCTCTTGCACGCTCTCCATCTAACCAGCGCTCAGGGTAGTTTGTTTTGGGTTTCAGTAGCTGCAACTGTTCCTCCCCATTACTTAAAAGGAAACGGACTTTCACAGGAGCTGGATTGTTGCCATATTTGTACCGCTCCATGGCAACAATTGTGTAGCCCGTTGCTTTTTTTTCCTCCCTGTTTTTGCAGCCTTGTTTCATTTGGCGGTGACCCTTTTTGTTTGAGCAGCTTTATAGACTATGACCTCACACACACACAGTCTTCATTGTTTAATTATTCTGCCTGTGGGGCTGAGAGAAGAGTTAAGGGTCATGAATATGCTCAGTAGTCTTGCTTTAGGTGAGCGAAAGTTGAGTTAAAAAATGTCAAATAACATAAGTGTGTTGGTCTTTTCAAAGTATGTTTTTAACTTCTCGTGTATTTGGATGTGTGACCTCACCAAGAGCCAAGTCTTGGCTTGGCTTTGCATTCTGATCTAAATACTTGTTTTATTTGACTCATCTTTACTTCAGCTAGTATAAGACTGGCAACTCTGTTTCATTACTCCATCCAGTTTGTCCAAATATCTTCCTCTCTTATGTCCTCCCGCTGTGAGCTGGAGCAGTAGTCTGGAACACAGCTGCTAATTATATCTGATATATCTTACAGCCACACAATATTCACACACAATGGCCACTGATGAGTGTTCCAGAGCTTTAGCCATCTGTGCAGGTGCTGCATACTGTAGTTTCTAATCTTTGAAGACTTCATACTGCAAAGTCATATTCAACACGTGGCAAGGTAGAAGCTTTCCGTATGTCTTTTATAAACATCTCAAACACCTGACTGTTTTTTTTTTTTTTTTTTTTTTTTTTATGGTGTAGGCACAGAATCTCCACTGACAGATTCAGGTAAACCATTTTTTTTAATCCTCTTAGAAACTACATTCATAGTTTCAGATTAAACAACAGATATTTGATAAGTGTATCATGTTGATTTATGGTAAACTTACAGTAAATGGAGCTTTTGGTGCTGATATAGTATTTGTTTTGTGTGGAATGACTAGAAATGTGGTGGCACTACACGGCTGGAGATGCTCTAAGAAATGGCAACATGGCCACTTCATCTCTGGCGGCTAAAGGATTCAGAAGTGTTAGGCCAAACCTGCAGGAAAAGAAATCTCCCACTTCGGTAGGTTAAGCTCCACTCCGTTTGGCTCAACATGTATCAGGAAGTATTTTTTTTTTTTTTTTCCCTTCCGCAGGACATGCTTGTGGAAATGCAGAGGACAGGCGTCACTAAATTTATTGTTCTCTTTCGGGCAAAGCTAGCAAACAGATACATGTCTCAGCTTGCTCCTAACTCAGGGGTTAAATTTGAAGTGTTATTAATGACTGTTTTGCTCTCAGTTACGATGCACATTTGCATGAAAGAGAACTGGGACTGAGTTGTCTATTACTAAATTAGAAATCTGGCCCTGTTTTCATAATCACGGAGAGTAGTATTGTGATGCTAGCTACAGTATATAATTTTGGTAAAGTTGTGAGTATTGGCACAGAAACCTGGTAATGGGAGAGATGAATGATGTATCATCAAACAGTGTTTTTATCCAATCAACTCTGTTCATTTCCTTTTAAAACCCTAATATTGATTATAACTCGAATGATCAGATTTCATAAACAGACTTCATGTGAGTTTTTAAGAAGAAATAACAAGTCTGATGTGTGAATACAAATGTGTTTATTACACTCAACGATGGCAAAAAAAAACTGGATATTTGTTATATTTAATTTGTGGAGTTTTTAGACATTTTATTGATCCAGTTAATTACATTATGTTTTGGAACATCAGATGACAAATTCCAATTTAACACACACATCTACCCTTTGTTTTTATTTGTTATTGACAAAATAATTCAACTAGAGCTTAAATATTAGCTAAATCATAATCATTAAATAATTACTGTATACCAGCATATCGATACTTGTAGGTGCTAGCAGGTAGACCCCTATGATGTTCTGCATATTTTCTCTATTAAAAATGGGCAGGTTTTATTACTTGAATTTCCTTGTGAATAGGCATATGACTCATAATTTTTATTTATTTATTTTTTGCTCCTCTCTTATTTCTTGCTTGTTTGCATGTTTTTATGGCTATACAGGGCCTTGCTCCTCACAGAGAGAGCTCTCACCTGCATCCTGCCGACTGTAATCCAGGAACGTTTAGCCTCTATAATTATCCCACACAATGCAATGATGGCCCACTGCTCATAACACACAGCTCATTCTCCAGGGAAGCAATGTCTGCAAGCTCAGAGAAGAGCTCCAGAGGCAACCAGTTCTCTGACTCCAACACCAATGACTCTAACCATCCTCTCAGCTTTAGCAGTATCCCTAGAGTCTGTGGCCATGAGAAACCTAGCATCCATCCATCACCCATAGATCACCTTAGCTCACACTCCCCAGTTAGGCAGAAAAAGAAACATATAACCTCTCTGTCCATATGCATTACACCACGGCATCAGACAGAAGCCAGATACACGCAGACTTTGTCTCTCAGCCCCCACACTCCACCCAAAAGGAAGGACCCTCTGGATTCCAGAACAGTCTTTCACCCTTCACTGCCCCCTGCAGTCCAACAAGTGGTATTCTTGTTTATTTTCATAGTTCCTACTCCATCATCATCATCATAACACCCAGCGTATTTATAGCTCACCATGACAAAGTACTAATGTCATTCAATCCTATCTGTGATATTTGAATCACAGGCACTGGGATTTTATTTTTATTTGGTACATGTTCACACAACACTTAGAAGGCATTTTCAATTTTATGTTACTTAATCCTTATTTTATTTTATCCTTATTTAATGTTCATGGAACTGCGTAATTAGTCCCCTCTGAAATCTGATAGTTTGCAATACAAAACCTCCACCATAGAAATGAATACATCTTTCCTAATGCTTTAATAATTATGGACTAATTGTTGTTCTTCAGTGCAATGCATACAATTCATGTTCTTTTATCCATCTAGCAATAATCCCGCCCCCCCCCCCCCCCCCAAAAAAAAAAAACATTTGGTATGACTTTCACAGCTCTGTCTAATCTACAGCAGTACTCTCCATCACACTGCCACTTTCTTCCACTGTTTCAACCATCGAAGCTCACCCACTCTTCTCTGTGTCAGGCATACCCAGGAGCACCACTGGCCTCCTGTTCACCCCCTCACTTCTCCACCGACTACACACGCTCTAGGACCTCTGACAACCATTCACAGTATCTTTCCCATGGGTTTGCCTATTCCACCTTGGATCCATATCCAGCTCTGAGTGGCTGTTCTTCTCGTGCTCAGAGCGTGTCTTCCATGGTCATGCTGGAGGACCTGAGAACATGTGAAATAGACTCAGAGGGAGTTTCTGAGGGGCCTTCATCCACCCACTCCACCCACTGCCAGCTGAGCAGTTCCAGGGACAACATGGCGATAGACATCCCTACAGCTAGCACCGCTAATGTAACTATTCCCCAGGGCCTGGATCTCTGAACAGCTCTCTCACTCTGTCTTACAGTTTTCTTATTGCTCTGTATTTTCCGGATTGGACGTCACTGCTTTTACATTGGCATATGTCTAAAGCTTCACTCAGCTGAACAAAGTATAGATCAACGCATTCCTGTTTCAAATATTCTCAACTTCACTACATTCTTACTTTCATCTGTATTCTTTCTCCTCTTTTCTTTGTTCTTCAGTTATTTTTTTATGCTTTTCTCACACTTTCCCTTTGACCTTTCTCTCCATTTCGTATTCTGTTTGATTGGTTAGTGCCCTCCCTCCATCCATTGCTCTTTCTCCCTCCCCATTCACTCCTCTCCCGCCTTCTTCTATTCAGAATTCAAAGGCTTAATCCACAGACACCAACCACCCTGTGATTCACTTTGACTGGTTTTACCGCCTTTGGCCCCTGGAATGTTTGTGTGTGGAACAATACTAATGATAGTCTAGTTCCAGACCCACATTTACTTCTTCTACTCTGCTATCTGCATTTGTCTTTCAGCTTCCCTTAATCTCATAGTTCACTCCAGTCCAGATTCTTTAGTGATAGCTTTTTCTTTGTAGAAAGATCTTGGTTTTGGGTACAGGATGAGATCATGGCGGTATTGTGATTATGTCTAAACAATTCCAGTGCAGGGGAAATTGCCGTAGCAAAAGCATTCCACACCCTCCTTCCTCTCTGCATACAGTATTTGTTCCTTGTCTTTGTCCTTCTGAAGTAAATATTTCCTGATCAAAACCTTAATAACATATTAAACAATACTGCTAAATTTAAATTGTTAAATTACATCTCAAGTTTTTTTTTAATTCATTGTTTCGTACACTGCTAGTAACCTAGAACCTTTTCTTTCTTCTTTCTTACATCTAACATTGTCATTGGTCACTCCACAGGGTTTCACTACTCTCTGCTCTTCTAAAGTTTGTCCGAAACCTTCATCGTTAAAACACACAATGTGTTAATAGCTCTGTAGTCATGAATGCCTTTACATTGTGCTACATTAATACTGCCTGTTTTTGTGTCTTTTCTTTATTACCAAGGGCCAGATGACTGTAAACGGAACTGTGGGTGTGACTGCAGGCCTAAATAGTCACCTCCAAAGACCCTTCTCCCCTTCCACGTACCCTCCTGTTCCCTCTTTCAGCCCTAGTCTCACAGCCATGCAACAGGGCCGGAGCACTCGTGAGTACAAGCTAGAGACAAACTGAATTTGTTAAAGTGATTAGAAACATGTTTGTCCCTGTTGTACTGTTCAGTCATATTTATCCCTTAATCCTGAAAATCTAAAACAGATAGCCTTTGTGCGCAAACAAATGCAACATTTACCATAAAGGAAAGTGAGTATTTCACCCCTCACACTTCTTGAGAAGTCTCTCTCGTGGTATGCCTAGCTGTAATGCATTGCTGATGAGAGTGAACGTGAACGTGAAGCCACAGTTTATTCTACTGGCAGCAGAAGTGAGGCTTCCTTGTACAGTTTGCCTCAGATGAGCTCTCTAATCCCATGTGGCAAGTGAGAGCTGTGTAAGTGTTTGAGGGTAGATAAAGGGGGATTAACACAATTTCCATACATATTGAGGCTGTATCAAAGCTCCAGGCAGTGTACTCATGTGTGGAGACAGATTTAGAGATGGAGCATTGTGTTGTGAATTTATTATATTTTTTTTTATCTCTCCTGACCATTGTATTGATTACTGCTAACAGCGTTTTTGAAAATGGCAGTTTGTCCATCTGACCCAACCCTGTCCACCCTCCAGCTTCTATGAATGCACCAGATGTTGAGAGGAGAAGTGCAGCGGGCAAAGCTCCCCATTACTCAGGCATTGGCCCCGTGGATGAGTCTGGAATTCCCGTCGCTACCAGGACTGTAAGCAAACCATACGTATATAGATATGTACACAAATTCATGTTATTTAGTCAAACATTTTGTACCCTTGCATTATAAAAGTACAATTGTTTTACCTCATATGAATGTAGGTTATGGACGCAGAGCATTTGAGACTGGGTGTTAGTGCATTTTCTATATTTTCTTTATTTTTTGTCAGACTCACGTTTTATCAGCAATCATTTTATTGAGTGCAGAGCAAAAACGTCTGAGAAACTGCTGTTTTGTTTGTTGTTAACTTAGACTGTGGACAGGCCAAAAGACTGGTACAAGTCTATGTTCAAGCAGATTCACGTGGTGCATAAACCAGGTGGGATGGATTCTTTTGCACAAATATATCCAATTATATTGATAATTAAAATCAAATCCATATCATAAAAATGTTATAGTGTTGTTTCTATAATATTCAGAACTTTAAGGATTTCCTGACATGTTAAGTATTATTTTCAACACACTGAAACAGTTCAGATTAGATACTGTACTTAGATATTAGATTCTCTGTCCAATCTTAGCATAATCAGTTACTTTACAGTTGTTCATGTGCAACCTAATCTGTATAATCCTTTCAATATTTTGAAATGTTCTGTGTGACATTCATTACTTCTATAATAAAGCACACAATAAATGAATGGCTTCAGGTGAGTCGCAGGATATGTACAGTAGGGCATCTGCTATTGCCATGTGTTCATGGCTCAAGGTTTCTAAGATCAGCCTGCGGAGAGAGGAACTGACACATTTTTTAAATGGTGCAACATTAAAAGAGCTTCACTCAGCAGACTGTGGATTAGAGCTGAATCATTCCTGGAACCTGACTGCGCAGCCCGACCAGTATCTGTCACAATGTTGTCCTGGGGATTACAGAGGTCAAAGGGATATGTGCACTGAGCAATAAATGACAGCTGATCTCCCTGCTTAACTCATTATGAGCTTTACATTAGGTGTATTTTTGTCTCATAGTACTGAAAAATGGGACTATTTGGATGAATAACACTATTAGGTTTTGACTAATCATTTTTTGTTTCTATTTACAATCTGTTCCTACAGAGGTTGAATATTCTGGTTCCCATACTGCTACTCTGCCTGCAATGAATGATGGTGTGTATCTAATTTACTTCCTATATAATAACACATTCATAAGTAATTGTTCACGATTAACCAGAGGTACTGCTAACATGGTATGTGGCTAATCTATAGATATAAAAATCTTTTCGTGTTTGAAACGGAAATGATGAAATGATGGGAGGACCTCCCTGAAATGAGTCTTTGCAGGTTGGCATACCTGTACAGGTAGCTGGGGGTAGTTAACAAACGTATTTTATAAATACTGCATTTTG
This sequence comes from Synodontis membranacea, assembly GCA_025674565.1. Lineage (NCBI taxonomy): Eukaryota > Metazoa > Chordata > Actinopteri > Siluriformes > Mochokidae > Synodontis > Synodontis membranacea. Next base: position 18,431,318 of record JAOVYU010000042.1, read on the forward strand.
GGGTTTTTTCTCCTTGCACTCAGTGAGCGAAGACACTGGGTGATCACCTACAGTAATAATAAATAAGAAATTGTTTTGTTCACAGCAAAATTGTCAGTATTGCATTAACGTGTGCAGTGTACATTCCAGCTGGTGACTCTTAAAATTCACTAAAGTTGGGGATGTTAATGTATTTGCAAATTGATTTTAATTTTTACTGTTGGCTGTTTTTTTACAGAGAAGCATAGTCCAACATCTAATGTCAAGGCACACCCTGCACCTAAAAGCAGTACATACAGACCCATAACTAAGAGCATCTCTGATAATGGCACATGTGGATTCAGAACTTCCAGCTCCTCTTCCCTTTCAACTTCCTCATCAGCTCAGCCAATGTCTCACAGCAATAATATACGGCAGAGTGGCAGCAGCACCCCAGACATGTGAGATCCACTTCCTGCTCCATCTCATACTCACTGTTAATATGCCTGGATGGATTTGTCTAATGTAATATTGAGCCTGGGTTGAGCCTGGGTTGAGCCTGATAGTAAGATTAAGCAGATTAAGGCTTGTGTGTAGTCTCCACAGAGTGTGTATTCTGAGGTCACTGAAGTAGATATAGTATGTATAATGTAGTCACCTGACAATGTCTCATATGGTATTGTATATATGTGTGTGTGTGTTTGTGAGTGTGTGTGATATTATTAAGCATTTTTATTGCTTCTCCTATGCTCTTAGGAATCAGTGGGGACCTCCAGATAGAAAAGTGGACACTCGCAAATACAGAGCCGAGCCCAGGAGTATCTTTGACTATGAGCCAGGAAAATCCTCTATTCTAGAGCAAGAGAAAGCAGTAAGAGTGCTCTGATTTTTTTTTCTCCGCCCCCCCCCCCCCCTTTGTTTTAGCTCTGCAAACAGTTAAGTTGGTGTTGCCATTTTTTTATTTTTTCCACAATTTTAAGTGATTTCAGTTTAAGAAAAAAGAATGTATAGAGACAATACAGAGCACACAAAATGTTTAATTAAGGTGGGGCAGATGGTGGCCTAATGGTTAGGGAGGTGCCCCTATAATCGGAAGATTGCAGGTTCGATTCCCGCAACCAGCAAGGTACCACTGAGGTACCCTGAGTAAGGTACTGCCCCCATGCATTGCTCCCTGGGGTGCTGAAAATAGCTGCCCCCTGCTGTGTGTCACTTTGCATATGGGTTAAATGCAGAGGACACCTTTTGTTGTTGTGCTGTGGTGTGTCAGCAATGACAATCACTTAAAGAAAGATAAATGTTGTATTCCTCTGGAAATTATAATAAACAATTTTAATACACTATGATCCTAGTGGGTATGCCTCCTCTTGCCCAACGTCAGCTGGGATTGGCTTCCTTGCAACCCTTAAAGCATAAGTAGTGTAGATAATGGATGGATGTTACACCATCTATTGATAGTCTAAAGTGTTAATATCCAATAGCAATCATTAGAAATACAAAGTGTATTTCTAGGGCTACCTTGACTAACAGAAAACCTGAGTATTCCTTAGTTACATTGCTATTTGTTTCTCTTTTTTTTTTTAATTTGGGATCTCTCAATAAAACACCAAGTAGTAATGAAACAGTGGTTTCTTTGCACTACAGTATATAATGTCGTACAGTATATGTTCAAATCATGAGCCATTTGATGTTCACTATTATCAGTGGTGGAATGTAACGAAGTATTTGTACTTCGTTACTGTACTTAAGTAAATTTTTACGTATCTATACTTTACT